>JARFIW010000802.1:7169889-7684889 GCA_036346225.1 Platerodrilus igneus
TTATAATAATTATCATGTTTAAGTAGAGTTATTTTTTTCGTCGTTAGTTTATCCATCTTGGGACTGGTCGGTTTACCTTTTTTGTTCCTATCTCTGCTTCTAATATATTTCGCACTATTTCCTCATGCCGTAGTATATGGCCTATCATCCTATCTCTCCTATTTTTACCGTTTTCCACATATTTCTTTCTTCCTCAACCTGTTCTAGTACATCTTTGTTCTTAACTTTGTCCATGATATCTTTATCATACGTCTGTGGCAGCACAATTCAAAGGCTTCTAACGTTTTCTTGTCCACTTCTCCTACTGTGCAGGCCTCACAGTCGTACAGTGCTGTGCTCCACACATATGTTTTAAGCAATCTTTTCCTTGTTTCTATGCTTGTTGTCTTTGAACACAGTAGTTTCTTTTACTTGTTAAATGTAGCACGACCTTGTGCTAATCATTGTTTTATATCTTTTGCTCTTTTCCCATCTTGAGTTATTTGACTTCCTAGGTAACAGAAATTTTTAACCTCTTGTAAGTTCTCGTTACCTATTTGTATCCTTGTTTTTGATTTATTCCCCCCTCCCCTTGCATACTAGTACTTTAGTTTTATTTTTGTTAATTTTCATACCGTATCTCTCTGTTAGAACCCTTTCCATTTCATTAAAAGCAGCCTCTAACTCTTCCTTGCTAGATGCTAATACAGCTATTTGCAAATCTAAGCATATCAGTCTTTTAGTCCCTGCATAGTAATTCCAAATGTTTTCCTGTATTTGACAGTATTCATTGCTTCCTCAATGTACAAGTTAAAAATTAATGGTGACAGGGCACATCCCTGTCTCACCCCTTTCCTAATATATACTTCTCCATGTTCACGCTCTAATTCTATTGTTATGTACTATCCGTGTATCCCTAAAACTCATTCCAATCTTTTTGAATATTTCGTACATACTTTTCCATTTCACATGGTCGAATGCTTTTTCCAGATCTACAAATTCTATATACTCGCTTTCCCCTTTGTTTTTCTATTGTTTTCTCCATTATCACCCTCTGAGATAAAATAGGGTCACCTGTTCCCCCTGTTTCGTCTAAACCCAAATTATTCTTCTCATTTTATTTCTTTAGCTCGTTATTTTATTCATGTTTGTACAATTCTAGTTAATATTTTTGACACGTGTGCTGTCAAACTTACTGTTGTTAAAATTGTCACATCTATCCGCACCTCTCTTTTTTAATATAGTTACTGTGATATTAAGTTTGAAATCCTTGGGTATCTCGCCTGTCTCATACATATGGTGTACAAGTTAGAAGAGACGTTCTGTTACTGCTTGTCCAGCGGCTGTTAGAGTTTCTGCTTGCACCTTATCAGTACCCGGCGCCTTACCATTTTTCAGACCCTTTAATGCTAATTTAAACTCATCTCTAAGTATAGGATATCCCAAGTCATCATGTTGAATGTCTTATTCCTGTTCCAACGCTGTTCGTTCCCCTGCATATAAATTCCCTACATATTCTTGCCTTTTCTCTGTATTTTCTGTAATGACATTTCCTCCCGCGTCCATTACATTTTTGTTATACGGTTTTATATCCATAAAATTTATTCTAATTAGAATATATCGTTTATCCATCTTTCCATCTTAGTTTGTACCTCATTGCACTTTTCATCAATCCATTGTTCTTTAACTTTTCTGCATTTGCGAATAATTTCTTATTTTATGGCTTTGAATCACTGTTTTCCTGTTTCGTCTGATTTATTTTTGTATTTTCGTCTTTCTTCTATTAAATTCAGGATATCCTTAGTTATCCATGGTTTCTTATTTTCTTTTTGTGTATACCCCACAATATCTCTGGCCTCCATATCTAAGCTAGATTTAATGTTATTCCATTCTGTTTCTACTTCCTTAGTATCAGAAATTTTCCCGATATCTTACAGCACTTCATTTGAGTTTTTTTCAAATCTTTCGTGGATATCTTTATCTGATAGTCTCTCTAAGTCAAAGTGCCTTTTCTCGTTCCTTTTTTTTCAAATTTTTAAATTTAAAAGTGGTGTAACAGGAATGTGATCTATTTGATATCTTCATATATCTCCTGACATCTTCCACGTATATCATTTTCTAGCATGATGTTGAAATTATGTGTTTGTGGTGATTAAATTGTTCTTGTCGTAAAATTCTACCAGTCTATTTTCTCTGTCGTTTCTCGTGCCTAAACCAAATAATCCTACTACCGCTCCTTCCCTATTCTCACCTACCACTGCATTAAAATTCGCCGTAATTATTAAATTTTATGTCCTATTACGTATCTCAGTATGTCTTCGATATCTTTGTAGATCGCTTCTACTTTTTCGTCACTGTAGCTAGAGATGGACATGTATACTAACCTATCCATTTCAATTTTTAAGTTTTCTAGCTTACCTTCTTGCCTCATACTTCTGGCATTCCACGTTCCGACTCGCAGAATGTTCCAGACTTTTTTTCTAAATTTTCTGATCACAACCTCCGACGTAGTTCCCTCCCGGAGATCCGAATGGGGGACTATTTTAACTCCGTAATTTTTTACCCCAGATGATGCCATCAATCATCTTAAATAACAATTTAAGAGCGCTGTGTACTTGGGAGGTAATGTGGTGGTTTTGTTGCCTTCCAAATCGCAGTAGTGTGTCTTAGAATGCCATACCGACCCCTATCGTCTCTGCCAATTTAAGTACCGATAAAGCCGCTGCCCTTTTTCAAAGACCTGTCTTAGTTTGGTTCCTCACTAAAGACTCCACTAATTTGGTTATACCTATAGTTCGGTTCTTTAGATCAGTGGAACTCTGAAGTTGTTCTACCCGTTCTAGTAATCTAGAACTTCTTCGAGATGCAGGTCTATTCAGAACGGAAATGTTTTACTACTAAGATAAGATAATCGATTGGGTACATGTACCAAAGTAGTGCTGAGGAGAAAATAGTGTTGGGTTTCGACTTAGGTTAGTTGTCGAAATGTGTTACTACTAAGACAAAATAGTTAAAGGATACATGTGTAAAAATAGTTTTGAGATAAAATAGTGTTGAGGTTTCAATTCAGAGTAGTTGTCGAAATGTGTTACTACTAGAAAAATTATCCAAAGCGGTGTATGTGCAAAAATAGTGTCAAGGCAAAATTCATTGATTGACTGTCCTTATTTTATATTACAACCGCTAATATTATATATTAGAAAAAACTGCGGAAAAATATGGAATTTTAAAATAGAAATCAAAAAATTTTTTTTCGTGGGTGGCGAATCACCATTTTTGCACATGTACGTTATCGATTATATTCTAAAAATAGTAAAACATTACGACTACTAATTTAAGTTGAAACTTTAACACTACTTTTGCCTTAACAATATTTTCGCACATGTATCCTTTCGATTATTTTCTCTTAGTATTAAAACATTTCGATTACTAGCCTACGTTGAAACCGCAATACATGTTTTCCCTCGACACTATTTTCGCACATGCTACTTTATCTTTATCTTTATCTTTATCTTTATCTTTATCTTTATCTTTATCTTTGTCTTTGTCTTTGTCTTTGTCTTTGTCTTTGTCTTTGTCTTTGTCTTTGTCTTTGTCTTTGTCTTTGTCTTTGTCTTTGTCTTTGTCTTTGCCTTTGCCTTTGTCTTTGTCTTTGTCTTTGTCTTTGTCTTTGTCTTTGTCTTTGTCTTTGTCTTTGTCTTTGTCTTTGTCTTTGTCTTTGTCTTTGTCTTTGTCTTTGTCTTTGTCTTTGTCTTTGTCTTTGTCTTTGTCTTTGTCTTTGTCTTTGTCTTTGTCTTTGTCTTTGTCTTTGTCTTTGTCTTTGTCTTTGTCTTTGTCTTTGTCTTTGTCTTTGTCTTTGTCTTTGTCTTTGTCTTTGTCTTTGTCTTTGTCTTTGTCTTTGTCTTTGTCTTTGTCTTTGTCTTTGTCTTTGTCTTTGTCTTTGTCTTTGTCTTTGTCTTTGTCTTTGTCTTTGTCTTTGTCTTTGTCTTTGTCTTTGTCTTTGTCTTTGTCTTTGTCTTTGTCTTTGTCTTTGTCTTTGTCTTTGTCTTTGTCTTTGTCTTTGTCTTTGTCTTTGTCTTTGTCTTTGTCTTTATCTTTATATTTATCTTAGTATTAAAACAGTTAGACTACTAACCTAAATAGAAACTTTAGCACTGTTTACTACTAAGAAAAAATACACAAGAAGGTACAAATGCGAAAATGGTGTTGAGGTTAAGTTACCGTTAGTAATGTTTTAGTACTAAGTAAAATATCCAAAGCTGTATAGGTGCGAAAATAGTGTATAGGTAAAAACTATTAATTGATGATTTACTTTGAAAATGAATGACTGACTTCAATATATATTACGCCCAGTATTAAATTTTTTTTTAAATTCCCTATTTTTGTTTTTAATTTTTTTTAGAATTCCTGATTTTTTCTCAATTTTTTCTGTTGTATTTTTAAAAGCATGCTGAGTCATTTCCATATATTTTTAATTTAATTTGGCAATTTAATCGATAACGTACATGTACGAAAATAGTTATTCACCTGTTATAAAAAAATATTTTTTTTTAAATTCCTGATTTTCCGCAAATGTTTTTGTTATATATTGAAAAGCATGCCTTTCTGAGTTCTTTTCATATTTTTTAAATTTAATTTGACAGGTTCCCAAACCCGTTCCGTACCCTTATATTGTTTAAAATGAGTATAAAAAACTGTAACGGGAAAATACTTTCCGGGCCGAGACCAGGAAAGTATTTCCCGTACCACTTTTTGACATACTGGAATAGTGTACTTTGACACTTGATTTTGAGCTGACAAAGTATTCTTGATCGATTTCAGAAATAGTTTTTACAGCAGGATAATGTATGCTTGCGTAGCTCAAAACTAGGTTTTTGTTTTCCTTGTTATGTCTGCGTTTTAATAAAAATAGTTAGAATTCTTCGCTACTTAATATTTATTTATTGCTTTATTAAAGTAATAATCCCCAAAAGCCTACTATGTTAATTATCCATGTTCGACTTAAAGTGTATATGCGTATTAAAACAGTTCTGTAATAAAACTTGTTATTTTATATAACATAAGAATTACCGATTGTAGCATCTTTCATTAATGTTTTGATGAAACTTATGAAGATGTAGGCGCTCCCACTTATTTAAATTAATTTTTTGTGTCACAATACAGAAAACTTAACTCGTGTATTCTTCTGAAAAGATTAATTGACTGGTATGTAACTATCTCGATAGAATATTAATTTATTTGTAAACTTCAATAAAATTTATTTATTTTACATATTTTTTTGGCATTTACTTTCAAAATTTCGGAATATCAGTAGTTCTATACTTGTGCAATTCATAAGCGAATATTTCTTTTTCATTAGCATCTGCTTGGATTAAGATTGCATGCTTTAATTAGAGCTTCTTCAATGCCTTTCATTTTCTTCGATAGTTTGATCAATATTAAATGTGACAAATTCCAGAAACACATGAAAATTACTACATTTTGGTTATAAGCTAACGTATTATTTAAATTTCCGCAAATTATTTAACATTTAAATGTCATATGAGAGGTTGACATTAAACTTTAGCTATCGTATATAAATAGATAATTCATCTTCCTAACAAGTGACTTTTAAATAGGTTTTGTATCCTTTTGTGATACATAAGAGATTAGGCATTTAGTAGTTGCATTTGGTGTATGTTAAAAAACAATGGTGTCTATTAAGCATTCTATACCAAATTATAATAATGTCCTAAGAAATGCGGTAGTACCCACATCTTAAAAAGGTTTTTAAGTGATGCCATATGTAAATGTGATTTCTTCTGCTGACCTCAATTTTCTGTGCATAGACGCTATTTCAAGGTCATAAATTTCAATCTCAATTATTTCAATAACATTAACATGGATTTATGCCAAATCGTCTCCTTAGTGACCATATGGTTTGGCTTTATTAGTCAATTTATTTTACTTTAGGAATAAAATGAAACTTTTCTGTAGAAGTGACCATCATACATTGTACCTTAGGAAAGTGAAAATTTTGATAAAATGTACAATTGTTCGAAAAACAGGGGCGACAGTGATTTCACATTACTGGCTGTAGTACTGCAAAATCAAAAGTGAACGATTCAAATGAATTGTCTGTTATATTAGTCCTTTGCATATGAAATGTCCGATTAATTAAACTCCAAAACATTAATTCGTGTAATCTACTTCACCTTGATTTATTTGCTCTGTTACTTTGCTTCAGTTCTAACATTCATTTGACAAATAATGACTTTTCAACAACTCCATAAAAAAGTTTCAAAAGTTTTGTCAACGTATGACATTCGTGTACCTTTTCAATTTAAGAAAAGGTTTAAATACCACAGCAGCAGCTAATGAAATTTTCCAGGCATTTGAAGAAGTTACTTGCAACGAACATACCGTGCGTCGTTGGTTCGTAAAGTTTCACATCGGAAATTTTACAATGGAAAATGAACCACGTTGGCGACTAATTACGATCTAAGAATTACTGAAAAAGCTGAATGAACTTGCTAGAAGACTTTGCAGAGATATTGTATCAATAAGTACTGAATTCCTCATCTTAATCAGCTAGGGGCTAGGGAAAACTATGGTAGGGAAAACCGGATTGCAAGTAGAAACTTCTATATATATATATATATATATATATATATATATATATATTATATATATATATATATAGAATATGGGTAATATTAATCTTGGATTTAGGTCATCATGAAAACGTGGTATATTGCATTAGTAATAATCTTTTATTTGACGCGTTTCGGTAGTATTTATTTATTTATCAACTTACCTTGTGTAAAAAACTACCTAATATATATATATATATATATATATATATATATATATATTGGGTAGTTTTTATATATATATATATATATATATATATATATATTGCCGTGAAGTCGAGGACTAAGGTTTTAACATCGAGCCCCAGCGTTGGGCCGTCATAAAAGTGCCGTGTAAGCTCAGAAAAGTTCGTGCCCCACCAGGGTCAACGTAAAATTTTCAAAAATTCAAAATATCTAAAAAAAATTTCTTACCCTTTTATTTCGCCTTCAAACTCCTTCAACTTCCCTGGCTAGCTCAGCTGTGCCTCTTCTCGAATACCTAAATTTACAACCATATCTCTTTCATACTCGCACACCATTCAATAAAATCACCAAATAATACAACAATCATACAACCTTTTATTTACAGCTATTAACATATAAATTATATTCACAAGTGTTAAAACAGTTTGATACACTAATTATAAAACTCAAAATATGGTATGTTTTAAAGTCCTTGATTTTTCTAATTATTTTCAAACAAATTCAATGAGATATGAGTAGATGGGCCCCACATGTTACCCTAAATTGACTGCACAGTGGAGTATGGTGAGCTCATAATAGCCCAGTTTAGTTTGTATACGTCTTTTACACCTTGCATAAATTAAAACAAAATTAACAGACCCGTTTACCCTTTACAATTCAATTTATATCCTGAATAAAATTTAGGATGTTTTAAATACACCCCTTTTCAATATTTAACCTTAATAAATTTTCCAGTACATGTATCTTTTTCAATACGTTTCTACAACCATAAATATGATCCACAAAGTCAACCACACAGCACAAAATTTCACAAATGTTTATCAAACAACAGAAATTTCAAATAAATTACCTGGAGAATTCTTCAAGCTTTATTTCCTTCTAAGATTATTGCCAGAACACCTCGGCTTCGTTTCCATTCACCGTGCTACTCAGCGGATCCACAGGCCTCCACCGACTCCCACCTCTCCGAGCCAAGCGCCTCGTCTCACAGTACCATTTCATATATCATGCATACAAACTTGATTATTTGTGTTGCTTACCCCACATATATCAGGCTTCCATTTATTGATTTTCGTGCTTTGTATAGTAGTAGCCGAACCTTTATTAATTTAATATGCACTACACGTACTTCACGGCAATAATTAGATGGCCACTACTATTGTTTTACACTTCCAACCTTTATATTTACGGTAATATAGTGACATAAAATACTCACAGAAAGTTTTACTGTTATGGTGGTCGGCATTTAGTACTTTATCGAAGTAAATTAAAATAGAAGCGAAGAGAAGATAAGAGGACCTCTATAACCTAGGTTGAGTATTTATATGCTTTCAAAAACCCCATTAGTGGGCGCACTTCGAGCGAAAAGCTTAGTTTCAAATCTAATTCTAAAAATTTTGAATATACCGTCTCGAAATTCGTGAAATTTACTCCGGTCTACGTGCCGTATATCCGAATGCGCTTTCAACCGCCGCGTGTGCGTACGTTTGGAAAACTGTCTGTTTTTAACCAATCATAAAATTCTCTGTCGTCACAAACCCCGCCTAAACTTTATTTAACTCTTTTTTATGCATGTCGGCTGTCTCGTTCAAAACCCCACTTGAGTTACAGAAAATCGATATTGATGACATCTCATCTCCACTCCACGTGCATTTTCAATCCCAACGCTTTTATATCTGTCTCTATCGGTTGTATATAATCGATTGTGCATTTACCTCGCTCTTTAAGATGGTTGAAAATAATTTCTATGAAAACCTATCGTAACATGCTCTCGACTTCGTCGAACATAACCTTTTAAAACGCAGGTGTTTCTGTTAATTATCGAACGTTTAGCATAACAATTTCTAGACTTTATATTTCTTCGTGTTTGTATAAAACGAATACATTTGCCTTGGAATTATTGATTTTCTTATACAGCACGTTCCCTTTTGCTTATATGTGTTTGCTTAAACTAAATTAAAATTAATTATGTGTATCCTTGAACTTCTATTTGCTTTAAAACTGTTTTTTCTTGATGTAATTTTACCATTCCCATGATTAATTACAAAAATACGTTAATACTCGTCCGTTTTCCTTAAATGACTTAAATTAATTTTGTGCGTAAATAATTTGTTCTTTTCTATATACAGGGTTGTAGAAATTTTATTGTATCTACCTATATACCCCTTTGTGAATCCACAACTATATATATATATATATATATATATATATATATGTATATATTATGACGTGGAATTATAGGTTAAATAGGTGTAGACAATAAAATTTTATCACGGTGTATATAGGAAATAGGAACAAATTATTTACGCGCCAAATTAATCAGCTTAGATAGTGGAGACGGATGGTTATTAACAGACTTTGTAATTCTAAATTAGAATGTTAAAATTGCACAAATGGAAGAAACTTTAGAGTACATAAAGTTCAAGGATACGCAAATTAAATTGTAATAATTTTAAAGCATGGAAGCAGAAGCGGAGTTTTCAAATATAGAAAATCAATAATTTAAACGCAAATATTTCCATTTACATAAAAGCAAACGTTCGTTTACAAATCCCAAGAATGGTTAAACTCGGAATCGTTATTTTAAACGGTCGGTTGCTTCGAAGAACACCTGTTAGGTAAAATGTCAAGTTCTGGAAACTTAAACGAACGTTAGCACAAAATTCTATAGAAGTTTGTTTGTAACGGTCAATGTATAAGCTGCTAAAATAACAAGTGCCTTGAAGACTGAGTGAAATAAAAGATTTATAATGTAGAACAGATAGAGAAGCGTATAAAGAAAGCGTTGGTTACAAGTCACGTCTAAATACACGGGTAAATATGAAGGCCAACCACAATATCAATTTTCTGTAGCTGAGAGGGGTTTCTAAATGAGACAATAAATATGGGTAAAACGGAGAAAGATACCTGATAGGTGGAGCGTTGTGACGAGGGAAAACTATATCATTGGTCTAAGGCTAGGCAGTTGTGAGAAGCGCGCGTCCGTTAAGGTATTAAACAAATTTTAGTGTAACAATATAATAATCTCGGAATTTTTCAGACGTTACGTTCAAAATTTGTAGAAGTAAATTTAAAAATAAGCTTTTCAATGGAACTAGGTTCCATGGGGAGTTTACAAAAGCGTATAAATACTCGGACAAAGATATTAAAATTCTTTTTCCCTTTAGATCTGAGATTGCGCTTAGATCTGCAACGTAATAATAGTATATGCTCTTACGGGTATTAATTATTGTGTATTCGGTAAAGTAGCATACAACATCCTGTTTGAAAATATGTAAAGCTGTAGTAACGTACTGCAAAAGTTGTAAAAGTGATATTGCACGAGTGGGTGCTAAGATCTAGATAAAAGGTGCCGTTACTACAACGACTTTATTGAATGAAGGGATGGTGCTTGGGTAAGCGAAGCCTAAAGCTTAACTTGTATGCATGAAGTATATTTGGTATGGAATGTTACATTTGAGGCAAGGCTAATATCTGGGTAGAAAATTAGAGGTAGTGGCAAAGATTTGGATAGTGGGGATCAGTTGGATCCAGGCAGAATCGAAGTATATGGACACTACGATGAGGGTTTCTGGTACCTATCTTCAGAGGTGACGAGAAACGAAGGCTACTGCAGGTAAAGAAACTTAATTTCCTGTTTTTTGTATAAACATTTGTGTTTATATTTTTGTGTTTGGGTGTTTTGACTTAGTGGGGGTGTATTTAGTACCATAAAAACTCGTTTAAAGGGGTATATGTGCAGGACAATTAATTTTGATTATTAAAAAAGGTTTATTGATGATATGTAAAGGTTTATTCATGATATAAAATATTGTTGTAAGGAGTAAACGGGTCGTTAAATTTGTTTTAATAAAAATGCAAGGTTTAAAAGCATTTAGAGGAACTGAGCTCAAAATAGACCAGAATAAAATCAATCTAGGGTTACATGAGGGGCCCATCTACTCGTATTAAATATAATTTGTTCAAAAATAATAAAATCAAGTACTACAAAGTATTTAATGGTTGAGGTGGTAACAGTTTTAGCAAACTGTCTGTACCAAGGTGTAAATATTTTATTAATAATGGAAACTTGTCAATATGTGTAAATAAAAAGGTTGTATGTTCTGTTGCATTATTTGAGTGGTAATTTCATTTGACTGTGTTTGTGAGAAAGGAAGGTGTTTAGGATAGTAGGTATTCAAGAAGAAGCCAATTGCTGAGCTAGCCAGGGTGAGCAGAAATAAGGAGGCGTTCCAAAAGGAAGTGTAAGAAATTTTTTTTTTTATTAATTTTGTTTGAAAATGTTATGTTGCCCCAATTCGTGCGGCGAGAATTTTAAGTGCATAATCCCCGATCCACGGCAATATATATATATATATATATATATATATATATATATAATATATATAGACCATTGTGCAATTTTAACTATAGTACAATATAAGTCAATACATACAAATAATACCACAAACTAACATTTTAACATGCATCACAGTTTTTCTTCGTAAAATAGTATGATAAACAATATCATAATTGGCTGTGTAATCTAATATTTAATCACTCCACGACATGGAATATTCAAATATGTGGGGATTTTTAATAGTCTAAACAATAGTATTATGGCAGAATATTTTTGTTAAAATTCAGAAGATTTAGCTTTTACAAATTAAATTATGGTAATTATACATAGATCCATCTTGGTCAGTTTTTTAATTTATGGTATTCGGGTAATTATATATGTGTAAAGTTTCCATTACGTTTCTCTTGTTATTGTTTTCAGTGTCTAAGATATCTACATTATTAAAATCAAATTGGTGTAAGTTGCCAATTGCATGAGAAGCAAGAGCAGTACTTTTTCATTATTAGTTTTTGTGGTATATTTGTGCTTATAAATTCGTTTACGAAGGTATTGTTTAGTATTACCTATATATTCTCCAGGACATCCTGTACAGTTAATTTTATAAATTGTGTGTGTCTTATTGTTATGTTTGATGGGTGGAAAAAGTTGGTGAAAAAATCTTTAGTAGTTTGGTTTATGAATTATTTGTATGTTATATTTTTGAAGACAGTTTTTAATTTTTTCAGAAAGTCCTGGGGGATACATAATTCCAATTCTGGTTTCTTCTGTTTTTTATTTTTATTTTGATTATTGAAGATTTTATGTATTTGAATTTATTATTGGTTTATATAAGGAAGCGGGATGGCAATTATTTTCGGTGATGGTCTTAATATTGTTTAGATTTTTGTATCTAAATTTAGGGTGTGCTAATTTTATACCTCTTTCAATTAGGTTATTAACCACGTTAGTTTTATATTGTTTTGGCACGCAGGAATTAAAGTTTAGATATCTACCACTCCATGTGTTTTTTCTGTACCAATTTGTCGTAATTAATTCTTCATCGTTATAGTTTATGAGGACATCTAGGAAGGGAATGGTTCTATTAACCGCTAGTTCAACGGTGAATTGTAAATGTCGATGGAATCCGTTAAATGTTTTTAAGGTTTCGTTGATTTGATCAATAGGTAGACATATAATACAATCATCAAAGTATCTTTTGTAAAATGTTGGTATGTATTGTAGTTGATTTATGGCATAATTTTCAAGTTCTACCATCACCAGGTTGTCAATAGTGATCGAAATTGGGGATCCCATGCGGTTCAAAAAATTTGAGTCTTAATTAAAATACTCTGGTTGAATAAAATCGTCAAATCGCGACGGTCGATAGACTGTCCTTGCATTTGATATTCCAATGCTCCATCCGAAGGTACTACATTGGCCAGCAAGCGAGTTTTTTTTATCTGGAAAATTTGGAATTTTGCCGAATCCTTGCTGTTCCAAGCAAGGTAGGGATCTTTAACGTGCGTGACAACACTCACACACGGGACTTCCATTTTACCTCTCATCCGAACGAGGGTGTATTTTTGTGAAAAATGCTCGCTTAATATTTTTCAAGCGAACCGTGTCGAAATTCGAACCCGAGACCTTGGGCGTAGTAGTCACTATGCCATGGAGCCGCCTCCGATGGACTGACCGCTCTCTCCTACCGAATGTTTGAGGAAACCGGGCTCTAAATCGGTCGCACAAGAACACAGTGGCGCACCCAGGATTTTATACTAGAGGGGGCCGAGGATTTGGAATACAAGATACAATTTAAAACTGCTTTTTAAGTAACTCTTTTATTTTAATCGAATACAATTTGGTTCAGATACATAAATATGTCATTTTTTATTGGCCTACTTACAACACGAAGTCGAGGCGTCTTGATTTATCTTTTGCCAGAAAGTCGTTTACAGCCTCAACATCAACATTTATTTCTCGGTGTGTGTTCAAAGCTGCTACACCATTAAGTCTGTTTTCACTCATTGTGTTCCGTATGTATGATTTTATCCGTTTTAGTGTAGAAAAAGATCTCTCTACGGAACTGGTTGAGACGGGAAGACTAGCAATCACTTTGAGTAGTTTATGCACGTTTGGAAATGAACTTTCTTCGCAAAGTATTAACCTTTCAAGAGCGCTTTTGCAGGATAAAGAAATCTTTTTGTGAGTTACAGTGTGCATACCACAATTCTTGTTCCGATAACAAACACATTTCACTTAAAACATTTTTTAAATAATGAGCTGATAAAACCAACATGTTTTTCCTATCCTGTCGGGTGTTGGTGTTTTCAGCAGCAGCCAGTCAAAGCTTTTCTTCGTGTTTTAAAAAAACCTATTTTGCAAGGAACTAAAGAAATAGTCAATCCAAAGAATAAAACTGAAATTCTGTAGTAATCATTAGCAGACATATCTGCTCCTGTAACAACGTTTGGTCTATGAACTTGCCGCTGAGTTGTTCTAGGAACTTTTACAGTCTCTCCATATTTATTCAGCATCTTGCTACGTTTATTTTCCACATAAATTAATTACCACATTTTTCTCCTTTGTTCATTTATTACTCGTTTGAATAAACTCCGTTCCAATCCTTAAATTCTTCAACAACCCCCTATATAGTTTACTTGTTACTTCATAAACCCGTTTTACCATAAATCTGTTAAATCTTTCAACATGATTAATAATAAACACGCTCCCGAATAAACTCCTCAACTAAAACCCCTTTTTGCTTTTACACGAAAATTTATTCTATAAATTAAATAGTTTATGCCTTGTGCTAGGTATTCCGTAATCTCTTAAATTCTTCAATAACATCCTGCTTACAATAATAAATACGCTTTCTACAAATTTTCATTTTTAACTCATTTATTTCGAAACGACATGTTTATGCTACAAGTAAATAGTTGTAACGGGCATTTTTGGTAGTTTTAACATTTTACGCTGTTTCCCAATTTATAAATACATTTCTACAAATTACTATTTCTATATTTAATATTTATTAACTCGTTGACGAATGTGTCGTGTTATAATGAATAGATTGCATCGTTCTTGTCTTGCCGTAAATATAAATTTTGTTCCTTATGTGGATTATTCGTAAATTACTTTCCAACTTATCGGAAATGATAAACCGCTGTAATTAATTATTATATATGATTACGGCATTCACGTTTTGGATGTTCCTTATGTTATTAACGAAGTCGCGATAATAGTCGACAAGAGTTTATGGTAACAACTAGTTTATATAAACAGATTGGCAGTGTAGTTCTGATTACATTTGAAGGAAGTATGCTTTATATGTAACGTGTTTGATTGAACACAAGTGCGGTGGTAAGGTGATTGACGGACGTGTTTTAGCGATGCGCGTTGCTCTAATAATTAGTGTTTTTTGTTGCTTTTCTTTTAGAAATAAAAACAGTCGAGTTTTGTTCTTTGTTCCGATATACTAAGTACGTTAAAAATACTGTTTCCTCTTTGCTTTGACAATGGTGAGAGTTGATGCGGTGTCGGTTTTCGTATTGTTCATGAACAAGCGCGGCACGATTGTAGTTGTTTTTCTTGTGAAGTAAAAGTTGTATTTTAACTGTAGAGAGTGTAGTTCTGATTACATTTGAAGGAAGTATGCTTTAGATGTAACGTGTTTGGTCGACGCACGTGTGTTTTTAAGGACATTTGACGGACGATTTTATTGCTTACGCGTGCCTACTAATTGTTTTTAGTTGTTTTTCTTGTGAGACAAATGCTTTAAGGAACATTTGACGGACTTACTTTAGTGATACGCGTACTTTACTAACTTGTGGTTTTAGTTGTTTGTCTTGTGAAATAATAGTGGTAGAACTTGCTAAACTGACCGATTCTTTCTTTAGGATTAATGTGTGTGCGATCTAGTCTAGTGTCCCTTTGTTTTATCAGATTAGTGCATACTTTGGCTTATTTAAATACAGTGGATACTGTAGTTTCTGCATTTTTCTAACACCAAAGGATCTAAAATAGATCATTGCTTGCGCGAATTACGTTATTTGCGAAATATAACAGACTACCGGTTTACAAAGGTATTGGTTGAAGTTTCTCACTGCTTTTTGGAGGTTTATGAAAATAATATACATTTGATCCCAGTTGAAATTAAACTAGTGCTACAAAATATTTCGAAATTATTGTCTCAGGAAATAGAATTAACAAGAAATTTATCAATGCTACATAGTTCCGTCGCGTGATGGTGTCTGCTGCTAACCCAAGTGAGATGCGTAGGTGTGCTTAGTGTGACGTGTGATAAGTTCCATCAACACCCTCACAGTCAAGGGTGAAGTGCTTCGTTAGTGCAGGACATCGTGAATCTCACACTTCCGTTGCAAGGAAGCGTTGCTGAAGGACTTTTGAAAGTTGAACTATTTCCTACTGGTTATTACTTTAAATATCTATCCGTTGCTTTACCATATCTTTGTCGTTCTGATACCTTTTACAATAGACTTGCATGCTATTTTAAAACATAGAAAAAAAAGAAAGAAAGAAAAATCAATACTACTAAATTACTCATACCAATTGTGTCTTATCTATTTATCTTTTGTCAACATTTTATCTGATTTATGTTTAATTGGTGTGTGAGGAAACGTTTCTGCTACTCCCCAATATTACCTCACTTTGTACTAAACATTTCTCTGTATTGCTTTTACTGTTGTTATATTATATAGTTTATCTAAACAGTTTCTTTTTTTTACATTCTACAAAGTACTGAATAATTTAGACTTTTCATTGCTGCTATGCTTATTCTTTTTTTTTCAGGTTTGCTTAACTATTTTTCTTGCAGGTATTGTTACTAACTCCTTACAGCCGCGTACATTATATGTTGGTATGCTTTCTACAACCCCCCCCCTAATCTCCGATTGAGCCCGGTCACTTCTTTGATTTTCTTTTTGTTACGCACGGCTACGAGCCAACGTAGCATAAATTTGGCGCCCAACGTGGCTGCCACGAAAAAACGTAACATAGTGATATCTTGTTTTTAGGTACCCGCTATCTTGGTATACCTTACGACCGCCGTATAATGGTTTTCTTTATTGTTCTAAAGTAACGACTTGTTGAAATAATGGTAGCGCACTATCCGATATAAGCCGGGTTTTCCGGTTACCGCGCTTCGATAAGCTATGATTTGCAGTTCGAATTCGTGTTGTTGGAACAATTGATTCTACAGCTATACGTCAACGTGTTTCCTACATTTTATTCGTCTACTTATTTCAGAAAGCGATGCACGTGTTTCTGTTCGACAACTAGGAGGTGTCTTGCGTGTATTCGGTGAGTTCCCTGCGCGTACCCATTCTAATCAGCTTCTCTTTTTAGCTTTTTTAGCTGGAGGCCAAATGGGTTCTTTCTTTCTGTAGACCAACTTCTTTTGTTCGTAGATCGCTGCTACAATTATGGTAGTAGGGCAAACAGATCCTGACGACCGTGGAGTTTTGTGTTGACTCATTCCCGATGGTATGCGAGCTAAGTATCCAGACACATACAGGTATACAACTTCTTTTCTTTGGTGTATATCAATGGCATATTCCGTATCATGTTACGTGCCAATCAAATTGGCCCTTAAACAAACATTGTTTTAGGTTAATTTTGATGTGCGGAAGTTTCGCGCCACAATTTCAAAAGACTCGGGGCGCGTATTTCCGTTACGTCACAGTGCGTTTGCGCCAGATCGCGCGACGCGAGTGGAGTAGGGACAAAGTGGTGAGAAGTTTCCGTTAGACGCTTGAACGTGGCTTTTTGCCCGAACCTTCGAGTGGAGTGGACGTTTGAGGTATCGTATCGTGCCTTATCTATATCTATGTAGATTTCCTTGCTTGCTTGTCTTTGTTTGTCGCCCCTTATACCATGTTCCCGTCATTCCCTACATAGGTAGATGAAATTTGCAGCCGCCTAGACGAACCGTACTGCACGACCCTGGATGAACGAGCCCATGACTGCCGTAGCTAGTCGGAGCGCTTGAAGGAACGTTGGCAGGAGTCACCATCTTTAACTACCTCAAAAGGGCCTTCAGTAGCCTGATGGACTTTAGAGAAGCCAACTTTAACTCAATCCCGCCGGACGCCGGATTTCTTATGTGAGTACTCTCTCTGTTAATTTGTTCGCTATTATAATCCATTGTCTTAAATGTATATATTTTTCCGATAATTGCGTCTTAATTTTGTGCATTGGTGACGTCATTGGCAGATGAGCGCGCCTAAAATCTGTATAAGATTAGCGCTACCAACTGCCGATAGTGTCTAGTAAACCCCGCTTGCGGTGTTGTATTTATCGAACTTTTAAATGTAAGAATCAGCGTTTGGTGTGGTTACGTGATAAGAAACATTGACCCCGTAGAACTATTGTTTGTTACAACAAAAAGGTTGAATAAGTTGCACTTGACAAAATTCTCAAAACGTTAACGGTTCGATATTATCGTTCTGCAGGTGTGATGTGCCATTGTTAAAAATGCTTGACAAATACACGCTTATTCTGTTCTACTGATTAGTGTACTTTACAAACGGTATTATGTACAATTTAAAAAGAATGTTTGCCAAAAGCTCTAACACATTAATTTTTTTTTACTGATTAGTTTATTTTCCAAAAAGTATTATGTGAAATTTTAAAAACACGTGACAAAAGCTCTCACGGGTTTATTTAACACTAGTTAATTTTTATTTTGTGTAAATACGAGATGCGCACTTCGTATCTAGATTCCTAAATTGTCCGTATAATATAATTGTTTGCTGTAAAATAGTAACTCTGAATTTATTTCTTTTGCTTGTTTGGACAGAATCCTTTATTTATTTTTATGTGTTAATAGATAATCGTGGGTGATGTACTTTATTTTTTGTTTTTTTTGGTATGTAGGCGAATCCGCCCACTCTCCACGGTTGGTAGTTAGCCTGGTATTTACTTTTCTTCCGGCTACGTCCAGGTATGTACAAATCTTAAAACTCGCTTCAAATATTTGACTAAACTCTTCCTCAGCATTCTGTCTAATATAGTAGTTATAGTGATTACTGAACCAATTGCTAAAGGCAAGTCAATTTGTTCTTTTTGCAATTTCTTGCATAAAGGCAAGCCGTAGCTAAGAACTTTCTCTTCCGATGACAAACGTATAACAAAGTCTGATTGCACCACTGTATGGAGCAAAATTTTGGCATTTGATGAAATGTCGAGATCCCTCCATTGTTCAATTTCAATGAGAGACTGCACAACAGGATCAAAAAACATTACCATAACAAATATAGCATTATGGCGATCGATCCAACGTGTTGGACATACGTTCTTAAGTTTTGTTTTCTTATTATTTTCAATCGTAGATTTGTCAATATGCTTTTTTAAAACCTCCTGTCTCTTTGGGGTGTTAAAAATCCATATATCTTTTTAACTGTGCCAAAACAGTTCCTGATAGCTTGAACTTCACAAGCGTTTGAGACAGCCAGATTTAAATTGCGGGATGCACAATGGACATACAATGCTTTTGGGTACTGACTCTGTATATAAGATTGTGCATTATTATAGATAGCGCTCATCGCACCAGCACCATCATATCCTTGCTCACATAGATGATCTAAATTGATGTTACAGTTGGCCAGTCCTTGTAAAATTGATTCACCTATTGCCTTTCCGGTTGTTTGATGTAATGGAAGAAACTGTAAAAACTGTTCAGAAACTTTGAATTCATTTCCTTCCAATTTCTTGAGGTATTTGGCACAGAGTGTGAGCTGTTCTATATTAGACACATTCGCTGTTTCATCGGCTAATACCGAAAAACATTTGGCTGCATTTACCTCATTAACGATATCTTTTAAAATTATTTGGTTACAAGCTTGTAGGATTTGGTTTTGTACATTCCTACTTGTATATGTAGCATTTTTGGCGCATGAATTTAAATGCTGTTCTAAAACATTATCTCCTGATTGAACTTTAAATCTTAGAAGTGCTTTAAAGTTGCCCTGATTGCTTGGAGGTTCTGATGATAGATCAAACTGGCCATGATCTCTATGCCCACGCAATGGAAGGTTTTGCCTACCACACAGTATAACAGCCTCTATTATTGAATGTATCCCTATTTTTCAGTACTTGAGCTGCTTTTTCCTTATCAACTGCTTTATCAACAGATAAATTCTTGCCTTCTATAACATAAACAAACAAGTTAGTCTTCTCAAAGGAATTCTTATGGTATTGGGAGCTTGCATGTTGCTGAAACTTTTCTATGGCTTTTTTCCAATTGGTGAAACTCTTAGTAACAAAGTTTCTTGCAGCTTGGGCTGACATCATCCCTACTTCTCGAGGAAAAAATAGTACACACATCTTACAATAGACTGAATCTTCTGTTTTGGAATAAGCTAGCCACTTATATCTTCCTAGCCAAGTAGCAGAAACGTCTGCTATGACCTTGCCCTTGTCTGGTGCTAGAGATCGGGAATTTAAAATTATTATCTGGCTCCCAGCAGTTGTTTAAGACATTAAGTTTTTCATGATCACTAAATCCATGTTTGTTTGCAAAAATACTTATGTCGGTAGCCAACACAAGTTTGTCGTTATACAATTGAAAATTTGATATTTCATTCCTCAAATCAATATGTGAAGATGAAAGCAAATGCGAGACTTCATTTTCTTTCAGATTGTCTTGTTCATTACTTGCACTTGCACCGTGAGTGCGTGAAGATTGTTCAGTTTCAGTATGCTGTTTTTTGTGAAAAAACTTATGTAGTGTCTGTTGCTGTTGGTATTTTCTTTTCATCGATAGAATAAGAATAACACACAAATAACCAACAGCCAACACTTCCACTTTTAACAAATAACAATCTCAATAAAACAGTTTATATCAAGCAGACTATAACCGTATAACTTTTCTGTATATGTTAATTGTAGAATAATAAAGGGACGAAATTTAACAATCGTTGGCAATTTTATGTGACATACGTTTTCGCCTGCCGACCAGCGGAATTCCTGTTGTCTGAGATCTGCACTCTGTAATCCAGTCACCGCGCGCGGCGCATGCGCGCTAATCCTGTTGTAGTAAAGGTTGAAGCACATGACATTTACTAGTACTACACACTACACAGTAATACAATCAAGGGCGTATAAGAAGGTACCATAAGCTACATATAAAGTATGTACAACGTATGCGTCCCAACATCGGATGGTCGATAGTGTGTTTTTAAAGAGTGCCTAAATGCTATACAGAGTGCCTGTCCTAAATTTGCGAAAATAGTCGTTGCGGATAATTTCTATTAGTAGTATACATTTCTCCGACCAACATGGTCTCTAAGCATCACCACTATGAAATATTTAATTACCAAAAAAATTATCCAAACCTTATTTTCACATATGTACAGAGATAGCGCTCACTGTATCATTTAGGCGATAGGCGCCCATTGTATTTCCACCGCATTTGTTGCATCATTGACAAACGAACGATATATTTGTATAAAACCTCGTTTGTCTCGTCTCATTATGAGCGTATGTGTTTTATAATTAAATCAATTGGTGAAGACCAAATAAAAGAAAGAGAATATAGTTTTACAAATGTTAGAAAAGCAAGTTGCAATAAACACACGTCGGAACGGAACCATGTTGATACTAGATATATATAATCATCTTTGAGTCCATTCTTATGTCCTATATATAGCGCTTTCACTAGAGGTATGATGACTTATTTCTGAGTATTTCAACTTACGCGTAAACAACACTATTGTTCTTATTACCCCATCCGTAAATTAAAGGGGAGAAACATGTTTGTGTGAAGTTTAATTTATTTTTAGGTTTTTTTGATCCATACGTAGGATTATGATGGGGGCCATGACCCCCCCTCCCCCCGTGAGTGCGATGGTGCAAGAACATATCAAATAATGCAATAATGGCAGTTTTTGAGATGAAGACAGGACAGCGAAGAACTTCTGTTATTAAGGTATAAAAGTTCTTATGAAAAAGCGGAAGAATCTTTACGAAATATAATTTCAATTGCCGATAGATACAATGTCAAGAACACGGGATAACCGATGAATGTGTAAACAAAATTGGTAAGCATCTTTAATCAAAAATTCGTCTTTCACATTCTGATATTTATAATTTCGGATAATGTCCAAAATGCATCGTATTACATTGAAAAGATTCACAAGTGTTCTGTCGGTCATAAATATCAAAATCAAAAACACTACCATTAGTACTAATAGTTCTCGTTAGCAAGTTAATGTATCATCTAATAAACTTTCCTTGAAACCACTAAACTTTTGCACAATAGAAGGTACTGCAATAACAGTTATATAAAGTCATTTCAGTAGTAGCGTTGCAAAAATCAATTTTCTTGATACAAAATTGCACGGAAAGTTGATATTCTTGACTGCTTCAGGCATACATTATAAATCCCAATTAAAACGTCGAGGTTTAAAATAATTGGTTGTATAAGATTTTCCACTAGCATATTTCCTCAAATTCTTGATTTGACAAAGATTTTTGCTTCTGTTTTGAAATTATTTTAAAGATCACAGAAGCACAACAAACAGGAAATGCAAAGTCCACCAAGTTACCCAAAAAAATGCATATCATCTTCCTCATATCTGCACTATCCTAGATCGGCTCCGCGATGCTGCAATTAAAATAGAAAGGAATTTGTCATCTGAGCAGTCGATTAAACTTCAGTCGAAAAGCGAGGTTTTTAGTTTTTTTAATCCAACCTTGCTCTTTTGAATAATTTAATTTTTCCAATAGCTTACTTACTTTATCATTCAATAACACGGAATTTATTAAACGTCTTATTGGTATTTCAATAGTTGTATGTACTGATATTACAGGTTTTGAATGACCCTGTTCAATATATGTATAGTTCTCTTAGTCTAATAGCAAATTCAAAATTTAAGGAAACGTTTTTTTTTTATTTGTATTTGCAGATACAGATGCTTGTGATTTAGAAACAAAGTGGTTGTAAACAACATATGATTTAAACTATAATTTTGTGACATTAAAATAAAACCAATGAAATTTTAAATACTAACCTCCAAATAATTTAGTGATTAATGTCCATAAAAATCGCAGATAAAATCATAAACGGTTGACCTGTAAAAGTTTAGCATTAGTAATATTAGTATTAATTACTTGTTTAGAATTTCTTTTTTTGTATAAATTTTCTTAAAAATGCAATTAAAAGGTTATTCGTAAGCTGGTAAAGTATGGGAGAAACCAGCTCTTTAGATCTTGTATACATTAATTCCAACCGCTATAATTAAACACTACATAGAAACAAAGATGCAAAAACAAAAACGATAAAGCTGAGATATTTTAGTTGACTGAAACTCAGATGTGTTATCTATAAACTAATTTAGCTTGTAACATATAATTAGAGCATACTAAAAAGTTAATTAAATTTAATTATCAAAAACAATTTTATTCGAATTTTCATGAAAGAATCAATAATCAAAATAAATTAAAACTAATTGAAAACAGTGTTATAACCAAGCTGTATTTGTTACAAAGTTTTTCCTATTTATATTTGTATAACATAACATTTTTCTGACCAGAGGATTCATATCTTCAGCATATTATAATGTAAATTTTACATTTCATAGTTTAAACAATAACACGTACACATGTACGTGCCTATTTGCTAATATAAGTTTCAGTGTGTGCATTTGTGTTTGGGTGTGCGTGTACGATAGTGCGTGCGTGTCTGTATGTGAGTTTACTTGCGGGTACATACATGTATATATTGCTACGATATCACCGCTCGCCAGGTTCATGTAACGCTTAGTTGCCTTGCTGACCAACCACCTCTCTACTGCACTAAATAATTTAGAATAATTTTAAAATTCACACAATTAATTGTATGCCTCGGCTAGCTCAGTTATACCCTGCACAGAGTGAACGACGATATGATAACAAAGAATGTTTACTCCTTTCCCTGTTTGAGTTTCATACCTGAATAAAATAAACGAAATTCACCAAAATTTGTATAATAAACTAAAAAATGTGTACAATTTACACTTATACAACCTTCGTAATGTCATTTGCTATTTAAAACCTTTAAATCAAAGTAAAAATAATCATTCAATTTGTTCTTTACAAAATTACAACCCTTTTTAAGCAATTAAAGCCAGCAAAAATAATTATGTATTATATCGAATGCTTCGTTGAACGTTCAATAAACCTTTCCCTTTTAACGTATTTCCTACGTGTTAAAAAAAATCTTTTTGATGATCCTTTACACAAAATATCTAAGCAATGTAAGTTTCAAATATTCAATAATAAGATTTATGCTATTAGTTAAAACATAAATGCTAACCTGGTATTCTTCCGATTGATTTCCTGGTTCAAATCAGTTGCTAGATTCGTGGATTCAAAGTTGTGACCCCGTAGCTGTGCGTGCTCCCCAATACCACGAACTGCCTCTCTACAGCGTGTTGCTAACCAGTAACTTCATGTTGCTTTAAGCTTTAGTTGTACTCTTAACGTCTTGATTTAGAGTTTCCTCGTTTATTGTATTTAGTACTTAGAGTATTAGAGTATTGTAGTTTTGCGTCCGTACTTAGTTAGATTTCTTATTGAATTGCTTAGTGCCCTAATTAATAAATTGTAAAGATTTGTTTATTACTAAATTAAATTTAGACTTACTTTTTATGCCAACGGCGGATTTATTATACACCCGTATGTTTGAACAGGCACTTGACTGTATTTTTCACTTGAAGTTTTAATTACTGTGACTTTCACTTATAAATTTTTGTTTAACTTCACAATTGAACTTTGCGCAATACTTTTATTTCGATTAGAACAGTTTGTGCTTCGGTTAAGAAATCAATAAATGTTATGAGTTTTAGGTGAATTATATAGACTAGCCCTTCTACGTGCTGTTATTGGTTGACCGCTTGCTATCTTATTATTCGACCACGGCCGAGGCGTTGCCCTGCGCTATCATGCAGCCGGTTGGGTTTTACTTGGAGTTGCTTACTATATGCATTGTTCAGATACTCCAAAAACCACGTAGACCCAAGCTTTGTATTATAGATTTCCTTCGCCAATGGTACTTTGTACCTTTTAACATCACGTAATTGTAATTTTGCAGCGGGATTCATGAACTATTATATTTAATCTTGCACGTACACCAAAACTTATGGTTCCATATTTTGTTTACCCAATATGTTGAGTTTTATTCGAATGTGGCAATTTCTACCTTTAACACATCACGTAGGCTAAATTTTATAATGGGGTTCTTTAACAGATGACGTATATTAGATGCGTTTATTAACTTCTTGCGTTATGAAATATGCTTGTTTTGTAAGGCCTGTAATAAACAGGCATTGATTAATTTCTTGTGCTAATGCGTCGAGTTTGAAAAAGATTTGTTTCGTGTTTGTTTTACTTTGAATACGCCTAATTTGTATTTGTTTAAAGTTTATGAATGTATTAATGTTTCTAAAATGAATTGGGTTGCGTCCAGAGTAATCTATTTGACTAAGTGAGATTAAAGTATTAAAGAATGAGCTTCCTTTCGTTGACTGTATTTAGTTGTTGATTTTATACAGGGTGTCTAGTATTTGCTTTTTGCATGTATGAAGTATACCTCCCTTGTGACCTTATACACCCATAAATAACCTTATTATCATAGCAATATATATATATATATATATATATATATATATATATATATATATTGATGTGATAATGAAGTAACGAAAAGTCACTAAGCACCGACTTCTGTGAGAAACCCAACCTAAAACAGAGAAAAGTAAAGTTTCCCAATATTTAAATTTTGCCCTGTATAAATGTAGAGGTATTCTTATGCAAAAATAAAACGCTTTAAAGGACACATACTATTTAAAAAGAAGCTTAACTTGAAAAATCCGTGTGTAGAAATTCTTTAGAAGAATGTTTTAATAACAAGTTTTTCCATTATGATGGACCTGCACCTTCAAGAAATTCCAAATCACTAGAACGGTGGAATGATTTGCGCGTTCCAGTGATCTAAAGAGCTAAACTGCAGGTCCTACCAAAGTGGTAGAGTCGTTAGTAAGTTACCAGACCAAGACAGGTCCTCGAAAGAGGGCAACAGCTTTTTCGGTACTTAAAGTGCCGTAGGCTAAGGGGTCGGTATGGCATTCTAAAACACATTACTGCGATGTGGAAGGCAACGGGAAACCACCACATTACTTCTCAAGTACACAGCGTACTTAAATTGTAACAAACATGATGGCATCCTCTGGGGTAAAAAATTCCGGAGTTAAAATAGTCCCCCATTCGGATCTCTGCGGGAGGAATACTTCGGGGGATGTGATCAGAAAGTATAACAAAAGAGTCGTGAAGATTCTGCGAGTCGAAACGTGGAACGTCAGAAGTATGAAGTAAGTAGATAAGCTAAAGAACCTGAAAATTGAAATGGAAAAGTTAGCACTAAACATAGTACGGATCAGCGAAGTTCGCTAGTCAGTGGCGGGGAATTTTTGGAGCGGAGACTTTAAGGTAATTCATACAGGATCAGAGGAAGGAAATTCGGGTATGGGGATAGTTATGCGAAAAAAATAGGACATCGTGTAGAAAACTACTTACAAAGGATCGAAAAAGTACTCGTGGTTAGATTAGAATATAAACCGTTAAATACAGTAATAATACAAGCATACATGCCCACCTCTAGCTACAGTGAGGAAGAGGTAGAGGCGATCTACAAAGATATCTAAGACATACTAAGCTACGTAAAAGGACATGAAAATTTAAAAATTACAGGGGATTTTAATACAGTGGTAGGCGAGCGCAGGGAAGGAGCGGTAGTAGGTTTATTTAGTTTAAGCACAAGAAATGACAGGAGAAATAGGCTGATAGAATTTTGCGACAAGAACAATTTAATCATCACAAACACATTATTTCAACATCATGCTAGAAGACGATACGCGTGGAAGATGCTAGGAGATATAGGAAGATATCAAATAGATTACATTCTTGTTAGACAAGGGTTTAGGAATCAAGTAAACGACTGTAGAAGCTACGCAAAAGCAGATATAGACACTGACCACAACATCGTAATTATGAAGACTGCCCTTAAATTAAAAAATTTTAAAGAAGAAACGGAAAAAGGCACTTTAACGTTGAGAAACTAAAAGATAAACATATCCACCAAAAATTTGAAAAAAAGTAAAATTAATTGCTTGAAGATATTGGGAAAATTTCTGATACTAAGAAAGTAGAAACAGAATGGAATAATATTAAAGCCAGCTTAGACATGGCGGTCAGAGATATTCTGGGAGATATACAAAGAAAAATTAAGAACCCATGGATAACAATGAAAAAATGGAAAACCGTAGAAAATGGGGAAAGCGTGTTATAGGGTTTGGTGATCTGGAAAAAGCATTCGACAATGTAAAATGGAAAAAAATGTTTGAAATACTCAAAAAGATTGGAATAAGTTTTAGGGATAGACGCATAGTACATAGCTTATATAGAGAGCAAATAGCTGTATTAGAATTAGAGCTGAAACGTAGAGAAGTAAATATTAGAAAATTAGGCAGGGATGTGCTTTATCTCCATTAATTTTTAACTTATATATTGAAGAGGCAATGAACGCTGTCAAATGCAGGAAGACATTTGGAATTACTATGCAGGGACAAGAGATTAATATGCTTAGATATGCAGATGATACAACGGTATTAGCATCTAGGAAATAAGAGTTAGAAACTGTTTTTAATGAAATGGAAACAGTTCTACGAGGTACCCAATTTATGTATTGAAAATAGAATAAATAAACAAATGAATTTGATGGAAAATACTTTTATTGCTTTTCAAAATAATCGCCTTTAAGATCTATACACTTTTGCATGCGATTGAACCACCCTTCAGAGCACTTTGTACAGTCAGAAGATGGTAGCTCTAAAACTTGCGTTTTGAAGGCCTTAGCCGCTTCTTCGTTCGGTGAAAATCGTTGCACACGAAGTTTATCTTTAATTACTCTCATCTAAACGAGGGCGTATTTTTGTGAGAAACATTTTTCAAGCGGACCGTGTCGCAATCCCCGTCACATACCACTGAATATCGGGGAAATAGGGTATATAATTGTAAAACAGCAGAAGGTGACCAAACTGCATCTAACAAGAAAGAACAGCGGCAATGTTCAAAGACAACAAACATATAAACAAGAAGAAAATTGTTCAAAGCAATGTGTGTAGAACAGCTCAGTGCGACTATAAAATAGGGGCAATAGGAAAAGTAGACACAAAGAGATAGAAACCTTCTGGAATGTTGTGCTTCATATGTATAAGGATGATAGCAAGGACAGACAAAGTTAATAACAAATAGGTAATAGCAATAGTAAAAGAATAAAGATATCTGTGGAAAATAAAAAAAATAGGAGAAATAGAAGGGAAGGATTCGTTCTAAGGCATTTTTGCGAAATAGTACGAGAGATATTACAAGCAGAGATAGGAAAAGAGAGGTAGAGGTAGACCGAGATAAGACTTTCGCCCGCAGATAGTGATAGATGTAGTTTGTGCAAAATTCAGGAAAATGTGTAGGTAGGTTCAGACCAGAAAGCAATGAGGGTTCGCATCTAACCAGTTCCAGAACTGAAGACCTGATGATGAACACGTTTTTATTGCATGAAAAAATGTGTCACATTCACTTTAAAAATATTAAATAAATTTCAATTTGTACTTTCTGAAAGGTAAATTGTATAAAGTATTAAAATTGTTTTCTCTAAGAACTGGGGTAAGGGAGGGGTGATGGAGGTGGAGGGAAAGTAGAGGAGGATTTATCCTCGCTAAAAATATCATTTTTATGAGCGAAGTATTTTGCCGTTCAAAGAAGCCGTTACAGCTTGGTTTTAGAATAAATTATATAATTTAATCCAAAACGAAAATACTCCATTTTATTTGCTTAAACAAACTACGACTTCGTCTTCGAAAAAGTCATAAATTATCTACGTCAACAAACTAATTATTTTCTATCAATGAATATACGTCAATTTAAAAACGCGTTACTACTGGAAAGGCTATAAAACTGGTAAAATAACGTGTTTGAATAGCTCCACGTATTATAAAAGTTCATTAAGAGAGATCGACATTTGGTTTTTATGAATTAAAAAAACAATGGACGTCTTCTAGTATGAGGCAGGTGACTAATCTTCGAGAACTTTGAAGAACGATGACGTATTAAGATTTTTTGTTGTATAAGACGGAAAAAAATTAGAGCGATTGATTTATTCCTTCAGCATTGAACGTGTAATTTCAAGATTTATAATTCATTCGGTAACATAGAAATTTGAACATAAGTTATGAAACATAATTATTTTCAAGAGTACAACGATTTCTCGTAAATAGTATTAACGCAAGGTCACAAGTTAATTTTAATATATTAAAAATAAATGTACTTTCTAAAAGGTATACTTCGACGGATGATAAATTAACGGAGGCCTAAAAATTTTAAACCAAGAATTTTTCAATGCAGCTGATTCCAATTAGTTTTGTAAATATATTTTAAATACGAATGCTTATATGTATTAATTTCCAGCGCAAACAAGTTTTATGTTAATTGATGCACCAAATCATGGTTTGAATATTGACTTCATGCAATTTAAAAGTCTTTCGCACTGGTTGTAAATTTGTTGGTAACGTATTTAAAGATTAAATGTACTGGTTGATCTGGGTCAACACCTGGAGATGGTGTCAACGTAATTAATTGTTTTGTGAAGAAAAGTTTCGCTGTGCGGTTGTCTTGGTCCCCGACCAGCTGCTTTCTTGTCAACTTTTAAGTTGAAAATGGTGCCGTTCCTGTTTTTGGTAATTGCAGAATGGTTTGTAGCAAGTTTCGAATTTATTATGGTAAGCTGGTTAACATTCAAATTACCTGTTCTAAGAATATTTTGTTTGCTATTCAAGTATATTAAACGAATGCAGAATATTATTTTGCTTTTACAATTATTGACATGTCAGACAAATGTTTATGTAATAATTTAATGAAATTTTAGTAACTAATTTATTTTAATTTTCTTAGCTTTGAGATCTTTTATTTATTAAATTTTTACAGTGCTAAATTTGTTATATAGTAAAGTACAGTCATATGACATTGTAACTAATAGTTTTTGATGTGAAAACTTGATTAATTAACTATATGAGGTCTAAACCTTAAATTTATTTGTACATGAAATGTTATTTGTGGCTTATCACTACAGCGTGTTTTTGAAATATTTGAAACACTGTTGCTATTTTTACTTTATTTAATTAATTAATTAATTAATTAAAGTTATTCCTGGGTTCTTTAATATTGTTTGATGAAACCAGTGAACGTAAGGAAGGATTTCCTTAAGATGATGGAACTCAACTATCTTCCGACTATGCTAGGGGTCTATTCCTCGGGTAGAGCTTATAAGGATTGGTCGTGGTTCTTTTTACAAAACATTATTAACTTACTGACTCAACTTATACCAAAATAGGGGTATGAGGGGGGCGCCACCAAGTCATTAAGTTTTAAACACAGAGTTTCCCTGAAGGGGACTTGGGAGTACTTAGAGAGGAATATTGTATTTACTGCTTAAGCACGAGCTGTAAAGAAAAGAGGATTAAATTAGCAAAGGAGGACACAAGAGGTGTACTCTTGTTACCTCATACAAAAGAGAAAAGCTATAAATATTAATTATTTACACACTTTAATAGACACAAATATTAGGCATCAAATTTTGAAAGTGCTGTCAGTGCTCCTTAGTCAAATGGGAGCTACAAATATTAATATATTGAAGGTATTTATGTCTCTTGCTCCTTGATTCAATTACCCTATTCTTGAACTCACTTGTTCCAAATAAAACAATTACTTAAATAAATTAATGATGGTTCTTTAATCAAATATTGCTTTCTCTATGATAAAAGGTTGTATGTACAAAATATATACATCAAAATTGTACTTCAATTTCTTCTACGCAGTTCTAGAATAATAATATCAAATAAAATATCAAAACATTTTAAGCATTTCCTTTTTTGTTACAAAGCTATTTCAAATCAGTACCCAAAATATCAGATCTGTTATTTGGTTTACAGGTGTATATGAAAATTTTAAAAATGTAATAATTTAACTTTCATATTTGCTTTAAGTATAATTACACATAAATAACAACTTTAATCAGGATTCAATTAGGGTGTTTAAGTTCATTCGTAATAATAACAGGTACAACCCTGGACTTAAATGGTGATAAATTCTTAACATCAAAAGTCGTTTATAGTTGCTAAGCAAAATAAGAATTGTAGGTCATTACAATGTTGTACTTAATATGTTGCTTTGTATCAATGTTGGCCTATTGCGGACGTCATGTGAAAATAATAAAAAAAGTCTTACCTTGTACAGCGATGTTCTTGTAAGAGTGTTACTTTGTCTAAACCAGATGTGCTTACATACGATGCCTCGACAAACGAATGACGTCGGCTGTCCACATGTTGTGATGTAGCCAACTGTACGTTTCTTGGACCCAATTATACGAACTTGAAGTGTATTTCTTCCTTGCAAAATGAAACAAACAAATCCAATCCAACAGCTATCCAAAATGCTTTGTTTTTTCACGGCATTCCAATCGTTACAAAACAATTATGTTGACCGTAATTATCCACTTTATTAATTGCAAATACCGGAAATTCGCCAACCATTAAGGTTAATTTTACAAACTGATTGAAATCAATATTAACAAGTTACGAGATCATTATTAGAATTTCTTGGAGTACGTTTTATCATTTTTGGGAAAACAAAAATTAACAAAATCGGATATCTTGTTATCGAAAAACTATTGAGCGTATAAACGCTATTTTATTAAAAGTTCTACATTAATCACATGAAAGGTTATCACTAGATTGCTCTCGTTATGTTTTCAACTGCATTCTGTTTTAAATAAAACATTATGGCAATTAAAAGATTATCGTAAACTTGAGTAAATTATAGAAAACTGAAGAAAATTATGTTACACTGGAAATAATTATCACTAATTGAAGTACGGTTCAGATTAATTCAAGTGAATTATGATTAACTGAAGAGCGCTATAACAAATTTATTTAGTTTGTCTTAGAAATTAAATCTATGTGCTTACCATTATTAAGAAACAATTATTCAAGTGCATGTTGCACTTGACTTAAAGGGCTAGGCCTAAGGCCACATGCAAATTGCTGGCTAGAACACTGCACTTCTGCATCGTGTGTCTTTATCAAATGCCCATGCCAGACTGACTGGTTTGTCCACTGCGCACAAGTACTTCAAAGTTGCTTGACATTGAGGTATTTATTCAAACAGCCAACGCCTGTTGTTAGCAACCAAACTAGCACTAGAGAATAATCTCTGCATTATGATTGGGCTACACGATCCCAATACGAATATTTATTTGCATAACGATATTTACGTGTTTATTTAAATAGATAAAATGACGTATTTAACGAACAACTTTAGGTGATTTGCAGTCGTCAAAAAAATTGTCACACTGCCTCTCTCCAAAAAAAAAATTCCTTAGAATAACCAAAGATTTTTTTATAACCCTTAGCGAAGTACTAACTTTAAGATCGAATTGTTTTATGACTGACCTGTGGAAAAAAAAATTTAAAAATTTTAAAAAAATGGGAGAACCAAAATAATAAAGAGTGAGTGTTTTAGTAGCTACGCGTCTACTCGTCCTTAAGAAAACAATATCGATATGACACTATCGGGAATTGACGCAATTGGGAAGTCCAACACTCTCACGGAAAAATTAACACGATTTACAGGTCTCTACAATACTGTCCTAACTAGAACAAAAAGCAAGAGAGAAAACTAACACTAAACGGAAACTACTGACCAAAAAAAATTTAACAATAATACTAGAGAAAATATTTTGACTAATAAAAAAAATTCAGATCTCTAGACTATGTACAAAACTTATGATAATGATGACAACTCAATTAAAAAAAATATTGAGAGCCCCTTTTTAATAAAAGGCAGCCTCAAAATATCCTACTATCAAAAATATCAAGAGTCGTCACTACGCTATTTTAGCAATCGACTAAAATACTCTAAATCTCCACACAAATGCGAGACCATCGCACCATCAACTCTACCAACTCTTGTGCCATTAGCACTTATTCACTATAACCAAACAACCTGTGAGCTACTGGCTCACTTATCATAATCTAACTCAATTTGTGCAATTTGCACATACTCAAATTCTCTAACTATAATGTGAGCAACTGGTTTACTCACTTTACTCCAATTCGGTAGTGAGTAGCTAACTCTACTACTAATTGTGCTTCCGGCACAAACTCAAACCAAACTAACCAACGTGTGAGCAACTGACTCACTTACTATTCCCAAACTATTTAGTGATCGACTGCTCATGAGCATCACTAAACTAAATACTCAAAAAAATTACACTCCACTCAACCAAGCACATACTGCTGAACGACCTCGTCATGCGCCCTCGTCTAGACTTACGCATTTCTTGATGTAATGCACTAAACGCGAAAAGAACATCCTACGGTCCTTTTGCTCACATTGTAGAAGACCCGACCATCATCGACAAGATCGTCTCTTCTACAAACTCAACAAAAAAATTTCATCCCAGTTAACACGTTATAAATCCAAAAGATTTTGTCTGTCAACATGTTACGAATCAAACAAAATTTCGTCTGTCAACTTCGAAAAACACAAAAAGATTTTTGTGTTAACGGTCTGGACACACATACACACACAGGGAAAGGTGTTCTTGAGAACACAGTACGTACGCATGGAAAGGTGCTTCTTAAGTTAGATTGTATACACAGGGAACGTGTTTCTGACAACACAATACGTTCGCACAGGGAAAGTGATTTTAATAATACGCTCTTTTACTAGTAAGGGGTGTTTTGATAATATGTTCTCTAATATACTTATTCAATTATTTTGACATTATCTTGAATTCCTATTCAAAAAAATTTTAGATGAGGTTCTTCCTCTTGTTCTGCTGTACAAAAACAAAAAACTAAACGAAACGATAAGAGATATACTTGACTTCAAACTTAAACCTGGGGAGCAACAATTAACTATATTGAAATGGCATCCTCTTGGTCTACTATTGAAAAAGGCTTCAGGTCTTTCATGTACGAAATAATTTATAGATTCAAAGGAAACTAATCTTGACGATAGCTGGCAAAAAGGTTAATGTACAGGTACACTTTATTTAACCTCTAATCAAACTGTTGAAATAAGTTGTAATCAAGCTGTCAGTACAACAAAAAAAAATTGTTATAACACATTTGTTTAAAACACTTATGCTACTTGGATATTTGTTGCTGCTGAGTTTCTTACTAAGAAAGAATAAGTTAGATCTGTAAACTGAACTTCAGATTTGATGTGAAGTACATTAATATGTTAAACACCTCTATACTTAAAACAATTCAACTATTGAAATAATTCTTTTTGATATAGTTTAATTTTTAAACCATTTAAGAAAACTTATTCATTTAAAATAATTTTAGTCATAAAATAATACCTGGTTTTTGTAAAATGATTATACAAGAATATTTTAATTTTTCGTTACATTGTTAAGTTGAACCACTTTTTTTTTATTTTTATCCCTAGACAAAACATCAGGTAATTATTTAGGTATCTCAGATGTTATGAAAGCAAGGTAATGGTTAGTACTAAAAAATTGAAAGCACTATTTGTTTAGTTTTAATCTACGATATTTAGTTATTGTGAATTAAAGAGCACAACTCAAACGGTGTTCTTAACATTTAACTTAATTATATTGCTATGTTCCGTCCCTGAAATTGAATAATTTGGCGCATAATTTAAATCCAAATCGCAATCCCGTATTCCTTCCACAGTTAATTGCATGTATTAGCGAATGCGACAGCTCTAGATCGATTTAAACGATTACCTATTTATTACCCTGAAGAATTTTATTAGTATATTTAGTATGTCAAAGTACCTCAATCTATCTCTATTGTTTGATATAACCGCGCAAATGTATTAGGTTATCAGCCACCTTTGCTTTCTGAAAGGATATGCTCGCTTTATTAAAAGTAGTACCACAAGTTTATATAAAACAGATTTTCTAAATGTGTGATTAGCGAAGGCGATTCAATTCGAAGAAGCTGGCTTATCTTCTTTATCTATATATGAATTCCTTCACTTGGTTTCATTAGTGCATGGAATTATAATTTTCAATATAGGAAATTACTCTTTGGAAACTTTCTTAAAAAAAATCTGGTATCTATTTTATTAAAACATTTTGTCCTTAGAGATTAACAGGTGTTTTCCGAGAAGGTTAAATATATACGCCTCATCAATAGCTTTGTTTACTAAAGCATTTGTTTCCACGATAAGTTACAATCTTGTAACATGTTTGCTACAAGGTCGCGTACGAATATTCTTAAAAATAGTAAATTCTTATAGTCATACTGAAAATAAACAACCTATGTTACACGTACCTCTATGAATCTGCAAAGCTGGTTGCAGACACTCTGAGTTGTTTAGGCACTTGTTGGACAAGACGTTAACGACGCTTCATGTTTATCAAGGCAGTTCATTCCGTCCTCTTATCAACAGATGATGTTTTGGAAACTATTGTTCATATGGGTGTTTTGGTCGACAGAAATTGTTTTTGGGAAGACACGATGTCTGGGGAGTTTGTTCAAAACATGGGCGGGTTTCAAGCGAACCGACGATCAAAAGAATTATTATTGTACCGATTTTCCGCAAGTGAGGTTATTGGGGTTAAAACGATGGCTTCAAGCGATACAAAAATTCTGCTTGAATACAAGCCTAAGATTTTTATTTTGTAGCGATTCCTTGCCTTTCAAGAAGCGTGCTTTGCTTTGATAACTTTGTGGTATAAATGCCATACGATGACGACAATCCGTCGTGTCTATCCTGAAAATGAATCACATCTTTAATATGGTACTTTGAGAATGGAATAGATACGAAATACTAGAATGCCAAAATTATCGTTATTATCTTGGAGGTACGGTGTTGGATTTTGACGAGTTGCTAGTTGTGGTCTTATGTTTAAGCAGATACAAAACGTCATACCCGGTTGTTAAATTCTCTACGGTGGCCGATGACTTCACAAGAACTAAATTTTGTTCGGATTTTTTTTGTTGAATCCCTTTTTAGGATTTTGTTTTGGTATTCGTAATGGATCCCACCTCACTAAAGACCGTCAGAATACAATATGCTGACAGCTGTTATTAGTAATGATTATGGCAATTAAGTTTAACCCTTACTACCTATAAAACTTTTTTTTATATGACTTTTTTAGAGCTACGCTAGGATTTAGGTATAATGTTACCACCTAAATCGGCTGAAGGACTGCATTCTAACAGCGACATACTGGTAATTACGATAAAAATTTAAGTAGACTCAATTTTTTTATCCATTAGCCGTTAAACTATATTGATAACAAAAATAATTGTAAATGTAGCCGGACTGAAAGCACTTTATTCTAGATTTTGTTTAAATTTTTTTCACTGTTTAATGTGCAGGTGAAACGTTACCATTTAAATTACTTTACAGGAAATTTAACAAGGTAATAATTATTTTTTTTCTTCATTATATTTTTTTATTACTGCGAAAATCCTTCTGCAATCACATTACTCCGACGGGCGGAGCAAGTATACAAAAATCCGCTTCGAAACTAGCTTCACTGGTATTTCTTGTTATTCTAAATTGCTTATTAGAAATTGCTCTAAATGTATTGTATTTAACTGAAAATGTTTGTTTAAAAGAAATTACAAGTTTTACCTTTTTTGTTCATTACCGATCCATTTTTTACATGTTACAATACGAAATGCGCACTTCGTACATCAATTATTTAAATTGTCCGTAGAGTGTAATTCTTTTTTAAATAAAATTTTTGTTGTGTTTATTGTCAATAAAAATTCGATGGCGGTGTCCTTTCTTTGTCTATATGAACGTTTCAACTCCCCGCTTTTGTAGTTAGCACGGCATCTCTAAGTTCTTTTATGTTTTTATACGTTGTCATAATTCGTGTGGGTCCTTTCGGTTTCTCCTGCCCCGTGCGTTTTACCGTAGCAAATTTTTGGCAAACCCAATGTTTGGCCACATTTTCTTACTAACTTTACGCCCCGATTTTCTTTTCTTAACATTTCGCTCCGATTTTCTTACTTAACTTGTCGCCTTTCTGTGCTCAACATTTGTTCCAATACTTTTCCACGTTAAACCTGTTTGAGATTTCCGTTTATTTTCAGTGTAGCATTTCGTTAGGGTTTTTCCTTTTTATTATTTTTTGCGGATTATCAGACTTGCGTTTGCGCTGGTAATCCTAATTACAGTCGAAACCTCTGGCACCCTACTACTATTTACTTTCTCCCGTTAATTTTAATACACTTTTGAGACTTAATCCCTTTGTTACGTCCTTACTGAATTTAATAGTTTTGTTTTTAGATATAATTTAGGTGTATTATAAATTATGCCGCTGTTCCTGATGGGTTAATTTTCTTTATATTTTTCTCTTTTTTGTTTTTTGCCACGTTGGATATATTCAGACCTAAAACCGAAACTGTAGTATGAACTGTCTTTTCGTGGATACGACTCTGATATTAAGATAGAGGGGTTGCGTAAAGCCACCCGAAACGCAATTAAAGTAGAAGCGAACCAAGACGAACTCAAAGTGCGTATACCATCGCTTTCAAAGACGATGATGAGGCTAAAATTGCTCACTCACTGAACATGGATCATCCTCTAACGAATTTGCTAGGGATATCACTGACAATAAGTTTGCACGTTTACGATCCTTATGCGTACATACTCAGCGACGTTGTGAATTGATGGCGTCTAAATATAATGAGGAAGCCTTTATAAAAGATAAATTACTCTTTGCTTTACAAACCATTCGTTCAGATGTATAGATGTCTCATACATATAGCCTACAAGTTAGAAGAGACGTGCTGTTACTGCTTACCCAGTGGCTTTTAGAGTTTCTGCTTGCACCTTATCTGTACCCGGCGCCTTACCATTTTTCAGACCGTTTAATGCTAATTCAAACTCATCTCTAAGTATAGGATGTCCAAGTAATCCTTTTCAATGTTTGATTCCTGACCTGCATATGTATTGCTTATATATTCTTGCAATCTAACCACTTTCTCTACATTTTCTATGCTGATGTCTCCTTCCACGCCCCTTATATTTTTGCAATATAGTTGTATATTTCTGAAACTCATTCTAATTAATTTGTATACTTCGTCTGTCGTTCCTATTTCCATCTAAGTTTGTACCTTTTTGCACTTTTCATCCATTTATTGTTCTTTAGCATTCCTGCATTTGCGAATAATTTCCCATTTTATGGCTTTGTAACTTTGTTTTCCTGCGCCGTCTGACCTGTTTTTGTATTATCGTTTTTCTTCTATTAAATTCAGGATATTCTTTGTTATCTATGGTTTCCTATTTTCTTTTTGCGTATACCCCAGAACGTTTCTAGCCGCCATGTTTAAGCTGGATTTAATGTTATTCTATTCTGTGTCTACTTCTTTTGTATCAGAAATTTTCCCAATGTCTTCCAGCAACTCTTTTGACTTTTTTCAAATCTACCGTAGATATATCTATCTTTTAGTTTCTCGAAATCAAAGTGCCCTTTTCCGTTCCCTATTTTCAAATTTTTAAATTTAAGTGCGGTCTTCATAATTATGAAATTGTGGTCAGTGACTATATCTGCTTCTGGGTAGCTTCTACAGTCTTTTGATCCCTAAACCGTTGTCTAACAAGAATGTAATCTATTTGATATCTTCCTATTTCTCCTGGCATCTTCCACGTGTGTCGTCTTCTAGCATGATGTTGAAATAATGTGTTTGTGATGGTTAAATTGTTTTTGTGGCAGAATTCAACCAGCCTATTTCCCCTGTCGTTTTTCGTACCTAAACCAAATAAACCTACTACCACTCCTTCTTCCTTACCCTCACCTACCACTGCAATCCCCCGTAATTATTAAATTTTTATGTCCTTATACGTATTTTAGTATGTCTTCGATATCTTTGTACATCGCTTCTACCTCTTCCTCACTGTAGCTAGAGATGGGCATGTATACCCCTATTATTATATGTGTTTGCCGGTTTAGATTCTACTCTAACCATGAGTACTCTTTCGTTTCTTTGTAAGTAGTTTTTTACACAGTGTCCAATCTTTTTTCACATAACTATACCCACACCCGAATTTCCTTCTTCTCATCCTATATGATTTACCCTAAAGCCTCCGCTCCAAGATATCCCGCATATGGCCACCTAATTTCGCTAATCCCTACCATGTCTAATGCTAACCTATCCATTTCAATTTTTAAGTTCGCTAACTTACCTACTTGCTTCATACTTCTGACTTGCCCTACATTTGATTTTCCAATGCTCCACCAGAAGGTACTACATTGGCCAAGAAGCGATTTTTTTTTTACCTGAAAATTTTGAATTTTGCCGAACCCTTGCTGTTCCAAGGAAGGTAGGAATTTTTAACGTGCATGACCACACTCACACACGGAACCACCATTTTACCTCTTATCCGAACGAAGGCGTATTTTTGTGAAAAATGCTCTCCTAACATTTTTCAAGTGTTGGGATTTGAACCCGGGACTTGGGCGTAGTAGTCACACGCATACCAACTACGCCACGGAGCCGCCTTCTACAAAGATACCTTACATGTGATTTTCCAATGCTGCACCCGAAGGTACTACATTGACCAGGAAGCGATTTTTTTTACCTGGAAAATTTGGAATTTTGTCGAACCCTTGCTGTTCCAAGCAAGGTAGGGTTCTTTAACGTGCGTGACAACACTCACACACGGGAACTCCATTTTACCTCTCATCCGAACGAGGGTGTATTTTTGTGAAAAATGCTCGCCTAACATTTTTCAAGCGGACCGTGTCGGGACTTGAACCCGGGACCTTGGGCGTAGTAAGTCACACACATACCAACTATGCCACGGAGCCGCTTACAAAGATACCGAAGCCATTCTAAAATACATAAAAAGACATGAAAATTTAATAACTACGGGGGATTTTAATAGCGGTAGGTGAGGGTAGGGAAGGAGCAGTAGTGGGTTTATTTGATTTATGCATGAGAAACGAAAGGGGAAATAGGTTGGTAGATTTTTGCGACAAGAACAATTTAATCATCACAAACACATTCTTTCAACATCATGCTAGAAGACGATACACGTGGAAGATGCCAGGAGATATAGGAAGATATCAAATAGATTACATTCTTGTTAGACAATTGTTTATGAATCAAGTAAAGACTGCAGAAGCTATCCAGAAGCAGATATAGACTCTGATCACAAAATATGAAGGTCAATCTTAAATTAAAAAATTTAAAAAAGGAACGGCAAAAGGCACTTTGACTTTGAGTAACTAAAAGATAAAGATGTTCACGATAGATTTGAAAAAAGTCAAATGAATTGCTGAAAGATATCGGGAAAATTTCTTATACTAAGGAAGTGGAACAGAATAGATTAACATTCAATCCAGCTTAAACATGACGGCCGGAAACGTTCTGGGGTATACGCAAAAAGAAAATAGGAAACCATAGATAACAAACAATATCCTGAATTTAATAGAAGAAATACGCAACTACAAAAATAGATCAGGCGAAACAAGAAAACAGATACAAAGCCATTAAATGGGACTTATTCGCAAATACAGGAAAGTTAAAGATCAATGGATTGACGAAAAGTGCAAAAAAGGTACAAACTAAGATGGAAATAGAAGCGACAAACGAGGCATACAAACTAATTAGAATAAGATATAAAGCCGTATAGTAAAAGTATAAGGAACGCGAGAGGAAACATCATTATAGAAAATGTAGAGAAACTGGTTAGATGGCAAGAATATATAGGGAATTTATATGCAGGAGAGGAACTAACTGCATTAGAACAGGAATCAGACATTGAAAATGATGACTTGGGATATCCTATACTTAGAGATGAGTTTGAATTAGCATAAAAGGGTCTGAAAAATGGTAAGGCGCCGGGTACAGCTAAGGTGCAAGCAAAAACTCTAAAAGCCCATGAACAAGCAGTAACAGAACGTCTCTTCCTACTTGTAAGCTATGGGTACAGCTAAGATGCAAGCAGAAACTCTAAGCAACTACAGGTATTGGTTTTGCAACATTCTCAACTAATGTTAATTGTGCGAAAGGATATACAGGAAAATTATTGATTTGGCAAATGTCTAAGTGTTGGGGTCATCCTTGGTAGCCACAGGTTGTTTAACATACGACTGAATCTCGGAAATTGGGCATATAATTAGAAAACAACAGAAGGTAAGCCGGGCTGTATCGAGGCTGTGGGAATTTCAGGGAACAGTGTAGTCTACCTCAGAATAGAAATAAGTAAAGTTACGCGTCCAACCAGTTTCAAGACGCCAAACCTAATGACGAAAATAATAATTACACTTAAATCTTATGATTATTATAAACAACTACAGGTGTTGGTTTTGAAATATTTTCAACTAATGTTGATGGTGCGAAAGGATATATTGGAAAACTAATAATTCGGCAAATGTGCAAGTGCTTCACACACTACTGAATATCGGGGAAATGGGGTATAAATTTGTAAACAATAAAAAGGAAATCGAACAAGAAAAAGCAGCGGCTATGTTCTAAGACAACAAATATAGAGTTGAAAGCATATGTGTGGAGTACAGCACAGTACGTCTATAAAATGAGAGCAGTAGGAGAAGCAGACTGAAAAACCAAAAACGGTAGAAGCCTTTTAGAATGTTGTGCTTCAGTTGTATAAGAATGATAGCATGGGCAGGCAAAGTTAATTACAAAAATGTTATAGAAATAGTAGGGGAATAAAGATATCTGTGGAACACAAAAAAAATAGGTGAAATAGAAGGACAGGATATGTTGTAAGGCATTTCAACCAGAGATAATAAAAAAAAGGGTGGATGTAGACCTAGATCAGACTATTGCACACAGATAGTGAAAGATGCAGACTGTGGAAATTTCAGGGAGGGGTGTAGGTTAGTTTAGAATAAGAAACAATGAGGGTACGCGTCTAACCAGTTCCAGGACCGAAGACCCAATGATAAAACCTGGTGACTATTATAAACAATACAGGTGTTGGTTTTGCAATATTTTTAACTAATCTTGAGTGTGCGGAAGGATTTATTGGAAAACTATTAATTCGGCAAATGCTCAAGTGTTGGGGGATCTTGGTAGCCACAGACTGCTTAACGTCCTTCACAAACTACTGAATATCGATTAAATATGGTATATATTTATAAAACAATAGAAGGGGAACCAAACTGTATCTAACAAGAAAGAGCAGTGGCTATGTTCGAAGACAACAAACATAGAAGCAAGGATAAAAGTATTGGAAGCATATGTGTGGCGCACAGCACTGTACATCTATGAAATAAGGATATTAGGAGAAGCAGACAGGAATAGCAAGAAGCATTTTGGAAGGTTATGCTTTACATGTATGAGAATGATATCATGGACAGATAAAGTTAATAACAAAGAGGTTATAGAAATAGTAGGGAAATAAAGATATGTGTCGGAAACAAAAAAAAAGTAGGCAAAATATAAGGCAGGATACGTTCTAAGGCAGTTTGGAGAATAGTGCGGGTTATATTACTAGCAGATTTAGGAAAAGGAAAGGTAGATGTAGACCTAGATCAGACTATTAAACGCAGATAATGAAAGATGCAGACTGGGGGGAATTTCAGAGAAATGTGTAAGTTAGCTCAGGATAGGAAACAATGGAGGTACGCTTCTAACCAGTTCCAGGACTGAACACTTAATGATGATGATGGTGGTATCTGTAAGAAACTATCATGGTTCAAATCCAGTGAGTTTAAACACGTTAAATTCATCGTGGCAATCAGAATTTCAATGATGATCTGTGTAAAATTTCAGATACTCACAGCACATAGTTTATGAAAGATTGAACGAAAAGGATTATAGACTTTTGCTTGTTGTATATAATTAGTGACATGGAAAATTTTTCAAATTAAAACATACTTTCGAGAAACGTTTATGATTCTACAACTTTTATCTATTTAACTTACTTTGTATCTAGTTATGTTTTAGGTGCTTTAGTGTAAATTAATCACGCATAACCCTGGCATAAAAAGGGTCTCAGGGGTAGTTCTTTGGCTGGTTTTTTTTCGACTGTCCTCGTCGACGAAGCCTAGATAATTTGTGGATATCGGAAGGAGATAACAAGGAAAAGTTCACTTTGCCAAACTCGGAACTTCATGCATGTTCGTTGTCATAAAATGTCAATAGTAAAGTCCCCTTAGTGCTCGCCAACTATAGTCGCCTCCACAATTTACATGCTCCTACAGTCAAAATTACTTAACACGGCTGCATTTTTTATAGCCTGAGAATGCAATATTTGCGGTTTCCACTCTACAACTTGTAGGCTAATGTCCTGAAATGCGCGAGAAACTAACGTAAAAGCTTAAATTAAATATTAGAAAGGAAATTTCCCATACTGGGTTTAAAAAATCCTGTAAAATTAATTAATAAAATAAAATGTGAAACCTTATAACAAGAAAAAATAGGTGCACCGATCTTTTATAGTTTTTGAGATCCCAATTCTTTCAATATATAAAATACCTTATTTTACATATCAGATCCGTTTATGACTTTCTACACAAATTATACTTTTTTAGTACCAAATTGTTATTCATCTCCAGAAACAATTCAGCACGCGCATGGGTTAATACAAGGCATATTATTTTAAATGAAATAAGCTTTTGAAAACATTCTTTCATTGTCTTGGAGATTTCGTAACAAGGCCATTATAAAAGTTAAACAGAAAGTTAATTTTATAAATTTTCTTTTATTATCAAAAGGATTGAAATAACTTTCCAATTGATAAATTGACAAAATGTTCTTCAACTTTTAATTTGTATTCACATAATAAGCAGATATGCATTGCACATGTTTAAATGTTTGTATATGCCAATACACATACACATGTGCACACTCATGCATGTGTGCATGCACGCATACAATTGTGTACATGTTCTCAATCGCATACACCTACTGATTCACATGCAAGCATACACACATATACTGCAACATGAGTGTGTATACATACACGCATGCACTCACACACAGACATATGTTCATGTCCATGAGAAACTAACGAAACACAGTACGTTACTTGGAATTTTTATGTGAACTGGCATACGACAGTGAAACTAGCAGCCAAAACTAGCGGCCGATTCTAAAAGCAGTGATTGTGAACCAGCCACACTACATAGTATAGTATACTCTGATGTACAAAGACGTAACTTTAAACTACGATAGCAATTGAGGAGCGCCTAATTATTATAGTTATAGTGAAATTCTACGAATACAACATGATGTCGCTAAATTCACGCTAAATGATGATTCGTAGGGGCACTCATAAATTGCTACTCGAGAATGTAGCTTACGTTGTGCGAATTTCGACCAAGTAAAATACTATTTCAAATGGTACACAGTATCCATAAATAACAGAGCAGCCAAATGCTAAGGCGTAGGGATACCGAAAAATATCCCGAGGATGTAGCTTGCGTTGTGCAAATTTCAACCAAGTTTTTATTATTTTGAAAACGATCCTAGGTTATGGATCGAAACGTTAATAAAGATAATTTTAAAAACTATGAGTGGTTTAATCCTCAAAGAAGATTAAGAAGAATACTAAACAAACCACAACAAACATACAGCAAGTAAAATAATGTTCCAAATGGTTCACGGTATCCATAAATAATAGAGCAGCCAAATGCTGAGGCGTAGGGATACTGAAAAATATCCCGAGGATGAAGCTTGCGTTGTGCGAATTTCAACCAAGTAAAATAATGTTCCAAATGGTATACAGTATCTATAAATAATAGACCAGCCAAATGCTGAGGCGTAGGGATACCAAAAAATGGCTCGAGGATGTAGCTTGCATTGTGCGAATTTCAACCAAGTAAAATAATGTTGCAAATGGTACACAGTATCCATAAATAATATAGAAACCAAATGCTGAGGCCTAGGCATACCGAAAAATGGTCTGAGGATGTAGCTTGCATTGTGCAAATTTCAGCTAAGTAAAATAGGGTTTCAAATGGTTCACAGTATCTATAAATAATAAAGCAACCAAATGCTGAGGCGTGGGGATACCGAAGAATGGCCCGAAGATGTAGCTTGCATTGTGTGAATTTTAACCAAGTAAAATAATGTTTCAAATAGTACACAGTATCCATAAATAATAAAGAAACCAAATGCTGAGGCCTAGGCATACCGAAAAATGGTCTGAGGATGTAGCTTGCATTGTGCAAATTTCAGCGAATTTCAACCAAGTAAAATAATGATCCAAATGGTACACACTTTCTATAAATAATAGACCAGCCAAATGCTGAGACGTAGGAAATACCGAAAAATATGCGAGGATTTCAACCAAGTAAAATAATGATCCAAATGGTACACACTTTCTATAAATAATAGACCAGCCAAATGCTGAGGTGTAGAAATACCGAAAAATATCGCGAGGATTTCAACCAAGTAAAATAATGTTCCAAATAGTTCACAGTATCCATAAATAATAGAGCAGCCAAATGCTGAGACGTAGGGATACCGAAAAATATCCCGAGGATGTAGCTTGCGTTGTGCGAATTTCAACCAAGTAAAATAATGATCCAAATGGTACACACTTTCTATAAATAATAGACCAGCCAAATGCTGAGGTGTAGAGATACCGAAAAATATCCGAGGATGTCAGTTTCCAGTAAAATTTCAACCAAGTAAAATAATGAATCTCAAATAGTATCACAGTTTCTCATAAATAATAGAGCAGCCAAATGCTGAGACGTAGGGATACCGAAAAATATCCCGAGGATGTAGCTTGCGTTGTGCGAATTTCAACCAAGTAAAATAATGTTCCAAATGGTTCTCAGTTACCATAAATAATAGAGCAGCCAAATGCTGAAGCGTAGGAATAGCGAAAAATATCCCGAGGATGTAGCTTGCGTTGTGCGAATTTGAAACAAGTAAAATAATGTTCCAAATGGTTCACAGTATCCATAAATAATAGAGCAGTCAAATGCTGAGGCGTAGGGATACCGAAAAATGGCACGAAGATGTAGCTTGCATTGTGCGAATTTAAACCAAGTAAAGTAATGTTCCAAATGGTACACAGTATCCATAAATGATGAAAAAACCTAATGCTGAGGCTTAGGCATACCAAAAAATGGCACGAGGAAGTAGCTTGCATTGTGCGAATTTCAGCCAAGTAAAATAATGTTCCAAATGGTTCACAGTATCTATAAATAATTGACCAGTCAAATGCTGAGGTGTAGGGATACCGAAAAATATGCCGAGGGTGTAGCTTGCATTGTGCGAATTTCAGCCAACCGTTTGGAATATTCTTATTTTACCATTTCCACGTTTAACATGCACAGGCTCTTGCTACCCTGCAATCATTATCACTTCGTATGTCAATGTTTTTTGGGGATGTAAACAAATAATTACAATTTTACTGTCAAGATAGCGTTTACTAATAAAGCCTACTTTTCAAACATGGTATTGAAAATTTTCATAATAATCATGTATGTTCTGCTTAACACCTATGCTACATATCTGCCTCGCGGTTCCAAAATTGCATTTTCTGTCCGTGGTTGTGCTGATATTATGCGCATTTATTTTATTGGATCAAATATTCTTTCTCAGTGATTGATCGGTAAAACATACTTTCATTTTCATAAAACGAACTTTCGGATTTTTTGAAAGATCTTCCTCTTGTGGTAATAAGGCAAATTGGCTTTATACGTGGTAGCGGTCCTCCACATTTTGTCTTAATCGTACGGCATTTTTAGATTGCAGCTAACCAGACCATGGTAAGAAGATTCATAGCCACAGCAATGACCTCCAGGTTTACCTAAAAACAACCTTATGTAATTTTTTTAGATGAGAATACTTGAGATAATTTGTTTACACAATTCCAATAGAACATTTGAAGGATTTTCAAAATGCTTTGCAGAAAGTTGCAAGCTACATCCTCGGGCCATTTTTAGGTATCCCTACGCCTCAGCATTTGGTTGCTGTATTAAATATGGATGTTGTGAACCATTTGGAACATTATTTTACTTGGACGAAATTTGCACAATGCAAGCTACATCCTCGGGCAATTTTTCGGTATCTCTACGCCTCAGCATTTGACTGCTCTATTATTTATGGATACTGTGAACCATTTGAAACTTTATTTTACTTATTTGAAATTCGCACAATGTAAGGTACATCCTTGGGATATTTTTGGTATCCCTACGCCTCAGCATTTGGCTGTTCTATTACTTATGGATACTGTGAACCATTTGGAACATTATTTTACTTGGTTGAAATTCACATCACAGGCTACATCCTCGGGATATTATTCGGTATCCCTACGCTTCAGCAATTGGCTGCTCTATTATTTATGGATACTGTGAACCATTTGGAACATTATTTTACTTAGTTGAAATTCGCACAATGCAAGCTACATCCTCGGAATATTATTCGGTATCCCTACGTTTCAGCATTTGGCTGCTCTATTATTTATGGATGCTGTGAACCATTTGGAACTTTATTTTACTTATTTGAAATTCGCACAATGCAAGCTACATCTTCGGGCCATTTTTCGGTATCCCTACGCCTCAGCATTTAGCTGCTCTATTACTTATGAATACTGTGAACCATTTGGAACATTATTTTACTTGGTTGAAATTCGCACAACGCAAGCTACATCCTCGGGATATTTTTCGCTATCTTTACGCTTCGGCATTTGGCTACTCTATTATTTATGGATACTGTGTCCAAGTGGAATATCACTTTACTTGGTTGAAATTCGCACAATGCAAGCTACATCTTCGGGCCATTTTTCGGTATCCCTACGCCTCAGCATTTGGCTGCTCTGTTATTTATGGATACTGTGAACCATTTGGAACTTTATTTTACTTATTTGAAATTCGCACAATGTAAGTTACATCCTCGGAATATTTTTCGGTATCCCTACGCCTCAGCATATGGCTGGTCTATTATTTATAGATACTGTGAACCATTTGGAACATTATTTTACTTGGCTAAAATTCGCACAATGCAAGCTACATTCTCGTGCCATTTCTCGGTATGCCTACTCCTCGGCATTTGGCTTCTCCATCATTTATGGATACTGTGAACCTTTTGGAACATTACTTTACTTGGTTGAAATTCGCATAATGCAAGCTACATCTTCGGGCCATTTTTCGGTATCCCTACGCCTCAGCATTTGGCTGCTCTGTTATTTATGGATACTGTGAACCATTTGGAACTTTATTTTACTTATTTGAAATTCGCACAATGTAAGGTACATCCTCGGAATATTTTTCGGTATGCCTACGCCTCAGCATTTGGTTTCTCCATTATTTATGGATACTGTGTACCATTTGAAACATTATTTTACTTGCTTAAAATTCACACAATGCAATCTACATCTTCGGGCCATTTTTCGGTATCCCTACGCCTCAGCATTTGGCTGGTCTATTATTTATGGATACTGTGTACCATTTGCAACATTATTTTACTTGGTTGAAATTCGCACAATGCAAGCTACATCCTCGGGCCATTTTTTGGTATCCCTACGCTTCAGCATTTGGCTGGTCTATTATTTATAGATACTGTATACCATTTGGAACATTATTTTACTTGGTTGAAATTCGCACAACGCAAGCTTCATTATCGGGATATTTTTCAGTATCCCTACGCCTCAGCATTTGGCTGCTCTATTATTTATGGATACTGTGAACCATTCGGAACATTATTTTATTTGTTTGAAATTCGCACACCGCAAGCTACATCCTCGGGATCTTTTTCGGTATCCCTACGGCTTAGCATTTGGCTGCTGTGTTATTTATGGATACTGTGTACAATTTGAAATATTATTTTACTTGGTCGAAATTCGCACAACGCAAGCTACATTCTCGAGTAGCAATTTATGAGTGCCCTTACGAATCATCATTTAGCGTGTCTTTAGCGACATCATGTTGTATTGGTAGAATTTAACTATAACTACAATAATTAGACGCTCCTCAATTGCTATCGTAGTTTAAAGTTACGTCTTTGTACATTAGAGTATACTATACTATATAGTGTGGCTGGTTCACAATCACTGCTTTTAGAATCGGCCGCTAGTTTTGGCTGCTAGTTTCACTGTCGTAAATGCCATCATGATTATAGTATATTGAGCTGTATCGAATACAAATCATATAATAAAGTTCCAGATATTTTAATAAGCCGTTTCTGTGGCATTTGTAGCTTTGCAGCATTAATTATTTTTATTTAAAGTATTGTTTGATAAACTTATTATTGCCATTAATTCCATCAAGTCTTGAATTTATTTCTTGTACCTTCTGAAAGTTATTTTGAAAAAACGTTTTGGTGGATGTGTTATGTGGTTTAGATGTTAATCTGATGCAATTTTAAAAGTGTGTTATACATTGATTTGATAATATTGCAATAATAAAAAAATGTGCATGACAGTAAATGAAAATAAGTTAAAGGGCAAGTTAAAATTGGTTTATGAATGTTGAAATGAAAGAGATATAATTAAAATATGAGAGTATTGGATAACCACTGACAGCTTGCAAAGGAATGACATGTGGGATGGAGACGTTTTAAATACTGATTAACTGTTTATGTCTAAATGAAACGAATGGATTTGTAACGGTTCTAACATTAACCATTAGTATATTTCTCGGTATATTTGTTTTAAATTCATTTTTGAATGATAAGCTGACACCTGGACGTGCTTTCACTTTGTATTTCCAGGAGGTTAAAATAAAACCCGTAAATTGTAAAAAGGAAGAAAAGAATGTGGTGAAAGTGAGGTGACAAAATGTAGTGTTCCAGCGAAAAGTACGAGGTTGATGTGCACGTAAAACAGTTGTTGTGTTAAAAGTGCGTTAAATGTTGAAAACAAAATCACTAGTATTTGTATATGGAAGACAATGGAGTAATTGGGTGGTATATGAAGAATAATATACTTCAGCATAAAGAAAAATATACATGGGATCTGATGTAATAACATTTCTTTCAGAATTAGTTTGTATTGTTTTTAATGTTATTTATGTTAAATATTCGTTTATGTACAGGCAGACTGAGCATTTAAGTGAAAAGCTGAGAATTTACTAATCCACGAGATATCACGAGATTATAATTATTATAAGTACACACTTGTGTCCTACTATTGTAAAGATAAGAACTTAGGCATAATAAATTGTAAAAGTTTCATTGGTTTGTGCTTTGTCTCAAATTATCATGTAGAATCCACCCCAAAAGTATACTGTAAATTCAAGTAAAACAATACAAATGGTATTTGCAGTCTTTAAAATCTTGTTCACTCATCTTTAAATCACAAGTATAAGAAGCTTTATATAATTAGTAAGTAAATGAGGCTCAGTAAAATGTATTATTAATGTTGTGATGCATAGAACAAATGACTAAGGAACGTTACTTACATCATATTTAAACAACATGTTATTAATCCAACAGTCCCCATGGCATATAACTGCATAATTTCCTGCTGCTTCTGGCTTGAGCGTTTCTAGAAATATATATGTCATATTTTCTTGGAAGGTCTTAAATTTGTTATAAATCTCTTTTTCTTTAATATCATTTATAGCTCTAAGAGCCCGCAGGCCTTGAGGTTGCACGCTTTCAAGAAAACTTGCACCATTATTTCCAGTGAAATAAGCATCAGGTGTTTTGTTGGATACTTCCTTAAAAATTTCTGACTTCTGATCAGGTGACGCAAACGAAAGGGCATGCAGTAGTAGTAGATTCTTGGTTGAATCAGCCTCACATTTCCTCCTGCATCCACATTTCCTCACACATCTGAAACAAATTTACAAGTAAATTCCCATAAGGAGGAAATGTGTAGATGAATCTCCTCCTTGCTCTCTCCTTGTGGACCTCCTTGTGGGATTTTTTACCCCAACCATCCCTACCCTAAAACATTGGTAACCTAACCCCTAAAATTTTCGAGATACTTCTCGGTGCCTATAGGCACCGCACCCACGAGATGCGTGTCTTAGAATGCCATACCGACCCCTTGGCCTTTGCCACTCTAAATACCGAAAGAGCTGCTGCTCTCTTTATACCTACTGCCATAAATTCAATTGTATCAATACTGCGATACCAAAAATTATTTTGGTCAGGGTTGATCGTGAAATACAAATCTTTCGTATTAGCTTATAACTTTTCCATTACTTTTTATCAACAAAATGTTTAGTATCGGGTTTTTTTACATTCGTATAACTACGTTTTGTCTCATGGAAAATGTTATTTCTTTTTACTTAATACCACTTAAAGTGTTTTATATATACTTATATAATTCATGCTTTAAAATACTTGTTGGGTGATGAAAAAAGCTTATGTACATTAATGCGCTAATATACGATTATTCATAATTTATAGTTTAAATTCTCTTCCAAATAACTAAATTATAAAGCGAAAGTGAATCATTTCATGCTACGTAGCACAGCGCACTTTTCCTATTAAATTATTATTAAATGTGAAACTTTTAGAGTAATATATCAGAAAAGACTTTTAAAAACTCAAATCGAACTATAAGCAATAAAAAGGAAGTTCTTAGGAAATACTGTTTGACTTTTAATGAGATTGTTAAATCGGTTAATTATTGCAATGCAATACGTGTTGTAGACGAGTCAATATAAAATTGTTTGTTTACAGTTGAAAACATCATATAATCTTTCACGCCAAATGCAATTAAAACAGTAAAAAACACTACAGTTTTATAGCTTCTCTGCGCTAAGCATTTCAATCAGCCATTACAAACTGTACTTACTCATCATAATACATGCACTTTTTCATTAAAGGTAAACAAACTTTACTGGATTGCATTTGTTCAGAGCACTGTGTATATGTGCCAATTAATTAAAACACTTAGAGGAAAAATGTAGATCGTTGTTCTAATACAAATTAATTATTAATATATGTTTGTATCTGGCAATTATGTAGTATGTTGTTTTAAAGTATAAGATGTTATCTATTTAAAAAAATGCGAAAGTTAATTTCAGAGCACTTAGTTATTAAATTTACTAGTGCATATACTAGGCGTAATTAGGCGTAATTAACACGGATCCCTGGTTAGATGTCTCTTATAAATCTACTTTCCTGAATGTACACGTAACTTTGATAAATTATTAATACGTCTGTACACTTAAAACTATTAAGAATTAATTAATTAACAGCTTTTCTGCTTTCTAGAGTTCATTCGGTGATTTACGTGTTTACGCCCAGTCAAAATTTAAGAAGAACAAAGTTATTCGGACATGCTTCTTGCATGCTTGAGAGTTGAAACTCTGTACTTAGCAATGAAAGTTTTAACCGAAGTTGTGTCGTTATAAGCTAAAATACCTCATCTTTTATCGGTCATCTATTTTGTTACGCCGAAAACTTGGCGATAATTTGCATACCACTTGCTTGACCGTAATTGCTGACGTTATTATCCCATGTATAGTCAGTCAATCGGGGTTAATATGATACGAAACTGCCCATTTTTGATCCTAACTCCTATACCATTTTTAGCAAACTTGAAAAAAACACCCAATTGTGATTTTTAAATTACATGTGGGGTTAAAAACAAATTAGTAAAAAATTCCAAACTGCGTATCAAATTAGCCCCGCATCATGGGGCTAATACGATGCACGTGTGGGTTTAGACCTTAGGGGCAAGATGGGGCAATATCGATATACCACAGAGTCTAGTGTCTCACCAGTATTTATTTCAATATTTTATTTCTTACTACAATTGAGTTGTAAAAGTTTCTTTTCTATTGTTCTAATAAACTGAAATAAAACATTTTAAGTTGCTTTTAATAAAATAAATTGTCAATAGAAAATGAACCATATAAAATCAAGAAATATAAAATGTCTACGTAAAATTACCGAATATTGAAATTATTCCATTTCGAATGTACCTGCACCTTGCCCAAGTTAGATTACTAGAACAGGTGAAATGGCTTGCGTGTTCTAATGAGCTAAAGAGCAAAACTACAGGTCCAACCAAAGCAGTAGGGTCATTAGTGAGGAACCAGACTAAGACAGGTCCCCGAAAGAGGGTAGCAGCTCTTTCGGTACTTGGATTGGCAAAGATCATAGGTGTCGGTATAGCAGTGTAAGACACACTACCGCGATGTGGAAGGCAGCAGGAAACCACCACATTACCTCCCAAGTACACGGCGTACTTAAATTGTAATAAATATAATGACATTCTCTGGGGTAAAAGATTCCGGAGTTCAAATAGTCCCCCATTTGGATCTCCGGGAGGGGACTACTTCGGAACATGCGATCTGAAAGTGCAGAATAAGAGTCGGGAACATTTTGAGAGTCAGAGCGTGGAATGTTAGAAGTATGAAGCAAGTAGGTAAGCTAGAGAAACCTAAAAATTGAAATGAGTAGGTTAGCACTAGACATAGTAGGTATCAGCGAAGTTCGGTGGCCAGAGGCAGGGGATTTTTGGAGTGCAGACTTCAGAGTAATTCATACAGGTGCAGAGGAAGGAAATTCGGATGTGGGGATAGTTATGTGAAAAAAATAGGACATTGTGTAGAAAATTACTTACAAAAAAACGAAAGAGTACTCATGGTTAGATTAGAATCTAAAACAGTAAACACAGTAATAATACAAGTATACATGCCCACCTCTACCTACAGTGACGAAAAGGTAGAAGCTACCGATAATGAAATTGAAGACATACTAAGATACGTAAAAGGACATGAAAATTTTATAATTACGGGGGATTTTAATGTAGTGGTAGGTGAGGGTAGGGTTAGCGGTAGTAGGTTTATTTGGTTTAGGCACGAGAAACGACAGGGGAAATAGATTGGTAGAATTTTGCGACAAGAATAATTTAATCATCACAAACACACTATTTCAACATCATACTAAAAGCCGATATACATGGAAGATGCCAGGAGATATAGGAAGATATCAAATAGATTACATTCTTGTTAGACAACGGTTTAGGAATTAAGTAAAAGACAGTAGAAGCTACCCAGAAGCAGAGATAGACACTGACCACAACATAGTAATTATGAAGGCCGCACTTAAATTTAAAAATTTAAAAAAAGAAACGGAAAAAAGGCACTATTAGAAACTAAAAGATAAAGATATTCAAGAAAGATTCGAAAAAAGTCAAATGAATTGTTGAAAGGTACCGGAAAAATATCTGATACTAAGGAAGTAGAAACAAAATGGAATAACAGTAAATCTCGCTTAGACATGGCAGCCAGAGATGTTCTGGGGTACACACAAATAGAAAATAAGAAAGCATGGATAACAAAGGATATCCTGAATTTAATAGAAGAAAGACGAAAATACAAAAATAAATCAGACAAACAGGAAAACAGAGATACAAAATCATAAAATGGGAAATTATTCGCAAATGCAGGAAAGCTAAAGAACAATGAATTGATGCAAAGTGCAAAGAGATATAAACTAAGATGGAAATTGGAAAGACAGATGAAGCATACGAACTAATTAGAATGAATTTTAGGGATATACAACCATATAGCAAACAAACACGGGTTGCGGGAAGAAATGTCATTATAGAAAATGTAGCGAAAGTGGGTAGATGGCAAGAAAATATAGGGAATTTATATGCAGGAGAGGAACTAACTGCATTAGAACAGGAATCAGAAATTGAAGGTGCAAGCAGAAATTCTAAATCCCGCTGGACAAGCAGTAACAGAACGTTTCTTCCAATTTGTAAGCTATATGTGTGAGACAGGCAAAATACCCAAAGATTTTAAACGTAACATTATATTAACTATACCAAAAAGAGGGTGCGGATAGATGTGAAAATTTTTAAACAATAAGTTTGACAGCACTTGTGTCAAAAATATTAACTAGAATTGTACAAAAACGAATAGAAAAACGAGCCGAAGAAATACTAGGAGAATGTCAATTTGTGTTTAGGCGAAACAAAGGAACACGGGAGACTATTTTAGCTATGAGAATGATAATAGAGAAAACAAGCGATAAAGGGGAAAGTGTGTGTATAGGGTTTGTAGATCTGGAAAAAGCATTAGACAATGTAAAATGGAAAAGATGTTCAAAATACTTAAAAAGATTGGAATGAGTTTTAGGAATAGGCAGATTGTGCATAGCTTATACAAACAGCAAACAGCGGTTATAGAATTAGAGCAGCCACGAAGAGAAGTAATTATTAGGAAAGGGGAGAGACAGGGATATACCCATTAATTTTTAACTTGTACATTGAAGAGGCAATTAATGCTGTCAAATGCAGGAAGACATTTGGAATTAGTATGCAGGAACAAAAGATTAGCATCTAGCATATAAGAGATTAGTACAAGATTGTGTTACATTTAACAAGAAAACGCAACTATTGTACTCAAAGACAACAAGCATAGAAACAAGGAACTGATTTCTGAAAGCATATGTGTGGAGCACAACACTGTACGGCTGTTAAGCCTGGGCAGTACGGGAAGCGGACAAGAAAAAGGTAGAAACCTTTGAAATGTGGTGCTACAGACATATGATGAAGATATCATGGACAGAACAAAGATGTACTAGAAATGGTAGGGGAAGAAAGAAATATGTGGAACACAGTAAAAAATAGGAGAGATAGGATGATATTCCACATACTGAAGCAGTGATAGGAAAAAGAGAAATAGAGGTAGACTTAGGTTAGACTATAGCACACAGATAGTAAAAGATGTAGGCTGTGGGAATTTCAGGGAAATGGGTAGACCAGCTCAGAATAGAAATCAATGGAGGTACGCGTCCAACCAAACCCAAAATGGAAAAACTAATGACGAAAAAAGATAGCTGTACTTAAACATGATGATTATTATAAGCAACTACAGGTATTGGTAGTGCAATATTTTCGAATAATATTAATTGTGGGAAAGGACTTATTGGAAAACTATCAATTCTGCAAATGTCTAAGTGTTGGGGGGTCTTGGCAGCGCCTATAATCAAAGACAACAAACATAGCAACAAGAAGAAAATTGTTGAAAGCATATGTACGGAGCACAGCACAGTTTGCCTATGAAATATGGGCAGTAGGAAAAGCAGATACAAAAACGATAGCAGACTTTTGAAATGTTGTGCTTCAGATTTATAAGGATGATTGCATGGACAGACAAAGTTAATAACAAATAGGTTATAGAAATAGTAGGGGAATAAAGATATCTGTGGAAAAAGGTCTTTTTTGGGGAAGAAAATGGGGTATATTACAAGCAGAGATAGGAAAAAGGCGATAAATGTAGACCTAGGTCAAATAGTGATAGATGCAGACTGTGCAAATTTCAGGGAAATTGTAAGTTAGTTCAGAATAGGAAACAATGAGGGTACGCGTCTAACCAGTTTTAGGACTGGAGACCTAATGATGATGATGATGATTGAAATTATTAAAAGGTTTGTTAAAAATCAACTCTTTTCTTCGTCCAAGTTCAGGTTCTTTTAACTGTTCCATTACAACTTTTCTTTTAACAAGTGAAACGCCTCCTGACTCCATCCAAAAAAATTGTGCTGTTTCCACATTTAGCTTTGAGTTTTGTATAGTTTCACCAGCGGCTCATCATCTTCAATATTCGTGATTTGACCAAGATAGTACTAAATATTCTTCTTTATACGAAATTCAACTGCAACTCAATCGTTAACCTTAGGCTTTATATGTTGCTATCACTCGTTTCTTCGTTTCCAATAAACTCTTCAAATTACAGGTCTAACGGTTCTTCTCTCTGAATTTCTCTTAAGCATTGTTGTCAAAATAATAATAATTATCCTAGTTCATGGATCGAAACGTAAACAAAGTTGATTTTAAAAACTATGAGTGGATTAATTCCCAAAGAAGATTAAGAAGAATAGGGTTCATATTGTGCAAACATAAGTCGGGTAGTTTAGATAAACAAACATTTACTTCATTATTGATATTTAAAATAGCCCAGAATACAAATATAATAGTATTTGTAATATCACTAATAATTACTCTTTTATCAATATTTGGCGAGGCTGTTAATAACAGTTTAAGAAATAATTGATTAAAAATAAATGGCATGTGACTACTCAACTACCTTTAGACAGTGTTCTGTAAGTCAAAATTTTGACTCCGTAATAAGTATAGAACAAATTTATCCCTAAAGGCATAGGATCAATTTACCCCAACGACGGCCGCTTTGCTCAATAGAGGTGCATAGAACAAAATTACTCCATTCATCCTACGACCAACTTCCTTCCATACGGAAGCATAAGACAAATTTACCCCCAAATATGGCTAAGAACTATATGCTTTTAGTGATTAAAAAGAATTTTATAAGTAGGCGTCGACAGCTAGGTCAATTGCATTGTTTGGTCGTTCGTTTCCATTTCAGGTGCTTCGGCATTGCTATCATTGCGTATTCATTCTGTGTTTCGACCGTGTTCGACTATAGTAATCTGAATAATGAGATGGCTTTTAGAAATGAAAGAGTAATCGTAATCTGATCTTTGATTCCGTATATGCACTCGTTTAAGTTTTTACTGACACCAGTTCGTTGACGATCTCGGTCACATTAAGGGCAGTCAGTCCATATATGTTGTAGGTCTAAATTAGTTTTACAATTTAAGCAGGTTGGTTTGGCTCTACCTCAAAGCAAGTACATTGAGATTAGGTCTGTAGGTCCAATTTTAAGATGGGCTAGTACTACCTGCTCCATTCTGCTAAGACCTAGTTTATGGATTTCCCTCGTTTGTGACTTTATTATCTTTCTGCAACGTTTGTGCCACATTGGTAACTACATGAATTGCTGAACTATTGAACGAGAGGATCGGATCGGCGTGGTGGTGTCGTCGGCAGAAGTGGATGCAACTGGTTTACTGCGTTGAAAACTGAAATTTGTAGATTTCAGCTTTAGAACTGATACGATGTATTGCTTCTTGAAGCACGTTTTCAATTTCCCCCATTTTATGGGCTGAGTAAAATATTACCAGATCGTCGACATATATGGATCGTCCAACCTCTGCGGGAATAGATTCAACAATTACCTCGACAGCTATGACAAATAGGGCTACGCTGAGGGTGGAGCCTGGGGTATCCCATTTTCCTGGGTAAATAGTTCGGGGAAGGATTGTCCAACTCCAACACGAAAATGTCGTTTTTCCAAGATGTTTTGCACGAAAATGGACAGACGCCCTTTGTATCCCCATTCATACAGCTTTAGTAGAACTACGTATCTCCAAGTACGCTCAAATACTTTGACAATATCGAGGGGCACAGCAACTAAGTGCTCTCGTCTGGCAGAGCTGTCTTGTATGGCATTCTCTAGTAATGCAATTTGGTCGATGGTGGATCTGCCTTTTCTGAAACCCATCTGTGGGGGTGATAGTTGTCTTTTCTCGTCAAGGTACCAGACTAGTCGATTATTGACCATTTTTTTCAGGACTTTGCAGAGACAGCTTGTTAATGAAATTCATCGATATTTAAAGGCATTTTTTGAGTCCTTTCTGGGTTTGGAAATGGGTCCAATTGTCGCTCTAGCCAAGATTTGTGAAAACTTCAAGAGTCCCATATTTGATTGTATAACCGAATTAGAGTTTTTTGTCTCTTTGAAGAAGCTAACGGATAATTTCGTACGTAATTTGGTCTGGTCCAGGAGCACAGTCTTTGCATTTGCGTAGAGAGTAATCTAATTCCAGCATTGATATGTTGGGATTTTAGGGAAACTCGTTGTCGACTGAGAATTTAAGCTTAGCTTTACTATCGAATTTTCTCATTTGAAGGCATTGGAAGTGTTTAAAGCTGCACACTTGACAAAGTATGCAGCCAGAGCATCTGCAATATCTGCTTCCTCCGTAACTATTATCCCATCAACTTTCAACAAAAAAGGCGGAACGGAGAATTTCTTGCACGATATGCATCTTATTTTGTGCCATATTTCAGTTGTCAGAGTTTCATTCGTGATGGAACAAACGTACTTTTCCCATGATTCGCGCTTACTTGTGGTTATAATACGCTTTGCAGCAGCACACGTTTGCTTGAATTGGATCAAAAGGAATTTTAGCACTTTTTTAATTTGACACTACAAAAAAAGCATTAAAATTATTTACTTGAACAACGAATATAGTCAATCTAGGTAATATAAAAACTTTTTTTTTTCTGTATGCGAATACCAATAAAAATTAATTTTTTGGAAACTAACAATTATACATTTTTCATAAAACATAAAAATACGTACTTAGAGTATTTAGAGTAATAGCAATCACTTACAAATTTCTGTCGGATGCTTTTCAGTAACTTAGAACGATCTTAAGAAAGAAATATTTGAAGAAACTATTGCCATTACTTGGATTCACTAAAGGAATTTGGAGTTTTATCAATAGATGATATGAATTTAATTTAACAATGTATAATTTTTTATATGCATTATTCGCTGTTGCAATTCATTTTTATCAAAATAGCTATTTACGATCAGATCATGCAATTTCTGGGTATACGTAAATTTTATGATAATTACTCTTTTTCCCCTTAGCTTATATATTACAATCCAATCAGATACCGAGACGAGATCTTATACAGTCACTCCAATTTTTTAATTATACTGAAAGTATCGATAATTGTGTAGCTATCTAAGGTTGTATAGGAAAAAATCAAGTCCCCGTGCAGTCTTTTTTACAATGGAATGTTTAAAGCAAGCATTAAACTAATTTATATGACATTTCTAGAATAATTTGATAATAGATAATTATACTAAAATAGAGTACCAAAATTATATTTAAGATTTACAGAACTTAAGAGTTTAACAGGTCGATACATTTTTCGGTGATGGCTAAATAGTAACCAGCACAAACACTTCTCTTCTACTCCAAACCCTCGTAAATAATTGGCAAATCAAGTGGAATCTTGTATTGTTTGTTAAAAGTTTCAAAAAGAATGTCGCCAGAAACAAAAGAGTTACTTTTTGGTATCCATATTAATTACAAGCAATCGAATAAAAGACTTCTGTAGTCTACACTAGTATATTGTAGCGATTAAAAAAATTGTATTTTCGTAGTTTTAATTGTACACATTGCAAATGCGTTTGCATAATATTCGTGAACAATCAATGTGGTAGTAATAAAATTCGACAAAAGCTTGAGTAGCATACATCATCATCATTAGGTCTTCAGTCCTGGAACTGGTTAGACGCGTACCCTCATTATTTCCTATTCTGAACTAACCTACACATTTCCCTGAAATTTGCAGAGTCTGCAGTGATACACTATCTGATCTAGGTCTACATCTACCTATTTTTTCCCTTCTCTGCTTGTAATAAATCCCATACTATTCCCCAAAAATACCTTAGAACGTATTCTGCTCTTCTATTTCTCCTATCTTATTTATCACAGATATCTTTATTTCCCTACTATTTCTATAATCTATTTATTATTAACTTTGTCTGTCCATATTATCATCCTCATACATCTGAAGCACAACATTCCAAAAGGCTGCTACCGTTTATCTGTCTGCTTTTCCTACTGCACGTATTTCATAGGCATACTGTGCTGCGCTCCACACATATGCTTTCAACAATTTTCTTCTTGTTGCTATGTTTGTTGTCTTTGATCATATGCGTTGTTCATTTTGTTAGATGCAGTTCGGTTCCTTTCTATTGTTTTACAATTATATAGCGTATTTCTCCGACAGTAGTTGTGAAGGGGTAAGCAGTCTGTGGCTGCCAAGTTCCCCAGAATTTGAACATGTATCGATTTAATATTTTTCCAATATATCTTTTCGCAGTCAACATTAGTTGCAGATATTTCACAACCAATATCTGTAGTTGTTTATAATAATCATCAGATTTATCTGCGCTATTTTTTCGTCATTAGATTTTCTGTCTCAAAACTGGTTGGACACATACCTCCACTTATTTATATTCTGAGCTAGCCTACTCAATTCACTGAAATTTCCACACAGCCTATATACAACTCGGTTCCCCTTCTATTGTTTTTTAATTATATGCCATATTTCACCGAGTTTCAGTTGTATGTGAATGGGGTTGGTTAAGCAGCCTGTGGCTGCCAAGATCCCCCAACACTTAGACGTTTGCCAAATTAATAATTTTCCAGTAAATCTTTTCACACAATTAACATTATTCGAGAATATTGCAAAACCAATACCTGTGGTTGCTTATAATAATCATAATGTTTAAGTACAGTTATTTTTTTCATCATTAGTTTATCCATCTTGGGACTGGTTGATGCGTACCTCCATTGATTTCTATTCTGAGCTAACCTACACATTTCCCTGAAATTTCTACAGCCTACATCTTTCACTATCTGTGTGCAGTAGTCTAACCTAGGTCTACCTGTACTAGTCTTTTTTCCTATCTCTGCTTCTAGTATATTCCGCACTATTCCCTCATGCCGTAGTATGTGGCCTATCATCCTATCTTTCCTATTTTTTATCGTATGCCACATATTTCTTTCTTTCGCTACTATTTTTAGTACCTCTTCGTTCTTAACTTTGTCTGTCCATGATATCTTCATCATACATACATCTGTAGCACCACATTTCAAAGGCTTCTACCTTTTTCTTATCCGCTTCTCCGACTGTCCAGGCTGAAATTCGTAATCTTTCGTAAGTTCTTGTTACCCATTTGTATTCTTGTTTTCAATTTATTTTCTCCTCCTTTGCATACTAGTTCTTTAGTTTTATTTTTGTTAATTTTCATACCGTATTTCTCTGTTAGAACTGTTTCCATTTCATCAAGAGCAGCTGCAAATCTAAACATATCGATTTGTTGTCCCTGCATAGTAATTCCAAATATCTTCCTGCATTTGACAGTATTCATTGCCTCTTCAATGTACAAGCTAAAAATTAATGGGGGTAGGGCACATCCCTATCTCACCCCTTTCTTAATGTTTACTTCTCTACGTTCCTGCTCTATTTCTATTACTGCTGTTTGCTTTTTGTATAAGCTATGTACTATTCGTTCATGCCTATAACTCATTCCAATATTTTTGAGTATTTCGAACATTTTTTTCCATTTTTCATTGTCGAATGCTTTTTCCAGATCTACAAACCCCATACACACGCTTTCCCTTTTTTTTCTATTGTTTTCTCTATTATCACGCTCAGAGCTAAAATAGGCTCTCGTGTTCCCCTGTTTCGCCTAAACCCAAATTGATACTCTACTAGTATTTCTTCAGCTCGTTTTTCCATTCGTCTTTGTACAATTCTAGTTAATATTTTTGACACGTGTGCTGTCAAAAACTTATTGTTCGAAAATTTTAACATCTATCCGCGTCTTTCTTTTTTGTATAGTTGCTATGATGTTACGTTTGAAATCTTTGGGTATCTCGCTTATCTACGAATAGTTTACAAGTTGGAAGAGACGTTCTGTTACTGCTTGTCCAGCAGCTATTAGAGTTTCTGCTTGCACCTTATCTGTACCCGGCGCCTTACCATTTTTCAGGCCCCTTAATGCTAAATCAAACTCATCTCTAAGTATAGGATATCCCAGGTCATATTTTCAATGTATGATTCCTGTTTTAATGCTGTTCGTTCCTCTCCTGCATATAAATTCCCTATATATTATTGCCATCTACCCACTTTCTCTACATTTTCTATAATAACGTTTCCTCCCGCGTCCATTATATTTTTGCTATACGGTTTTATATCTCTAAAATTGATTCTAATTAGTTTGTATGCTTCATCTGTCTTTCCTATTTCCATCCTAGTTTGTACCTCTCTGCACTTTTCATAAATCCATTGTTCTTTGGCCTTCCTGCTTTTGCGAATAATTTCCCATTTTATGGTTTTGTATCTCTCTTTTCCTGTTTCGTCTGATTTATGTTTGTACTTTCGTCTTTCTTCTATTAAATTCAGGATACTCTTTGTTAGTCATGGTTTTTTATTTTCTTTTTGTGTATACCCCGTTATATCTCTGGCCGCCAGGCATAGGCTGGATTTAATATTATTCCATTCTGTTTCTACTTCCTTGGTATCAGATATTTTCTCGATATCTTTCAGCAATTCATTTGACTTTTTTTTCGTATCTTTCTAGAATATCTTTATCTTTTAGTTTCTCAAAGTCAAAGTGCCCTTTTCCGTTTCTTTTTTTTCAAATTTTTAAATTTAAGTACTTCATAATTACGATGTTGTGGTCAGTGTCTATATCCGCTTCTGGGTTGCTTCTACTACTTGATTCCTAAACCGTTGTCTAATAAGAATGTAATCTATTTGATATATTTCTATATCTCCTGGCATCTTCCACATATATCGTCTTCTAGCATGATGTTGAAATAATGTGTTTGTGATGATTAAATTGTTCTTGTCGCAAAATTCTACCAGCCTATTTCCCCTGTCGTTTCTCGTGCCTAAACCAAATTAACCAACTATCGCTGCTTCCCTACCCTCACCTACCACTGCATTAAAATCCCCCGTTATTATTAAATTTTCATTTCTTTTTACGTATCTTAGTATGTCTTCGATATACTTGTAGATCGTTTCTACCTCTACGTCACTGTAGGTATAGGTGGGCATGTATACCTCTATTATTACTGTGTTTAACGGTTTAGATTCTAATCTAACCATGAGTACTCTTTTGTTCTTTTGTAAGTAGTTTCCCACACGTTGTTCTGTCCTTTTTCGCATAACTATCCCCACACCCGAATTTCCTTCTTCTGCACCTGTATGAATTACCCTGAAGTCTCCACTTCAAAAATCCCCCGCCTCTGACCACCGAACTTCGCTGTTCCCTACTATTTCTAGTGCTAACCTATTCATTTCAATTTTCAGGTTTTCTAGCTTACCTACTTCATGTTTATTACAATTTGAGTACGCTGTGTACTTGGTAGATAATGTGGTGGTTTCCCGTTGTCTTCCACACCGCGGTAGTGTGTGTTAGACTACCATACCGACCCCTATAGTCTCTGCCAATCTAAGTACCGAAAGAGCCGCTGCCCTCTTTCGGGGACCTGTCTTAGTCTGGTTTCTCACTAACGACTTTACTACTTTGGTTGGACCTGTAGTTTGGCTCTTTAGCTCATTAGAACACGCAAGCCATTTCACCTGTTCTAGTAATCTAGAACTTCGGCAAGGTGCAGCTCCATTCGAAATGGATGAGTAGCATTGACGTAATAAAAATTGTATGCCTAATCAAGCGACCACAAATGTCCAAATAGAAGATAAATGCTAAACTAACTCATTATTGGTAAAAATTAGTACTATATAAGAGGCTAAATTGTATTGACTAATACAAAAATACGTTTTTGTGGTAAAAGAAAGACTTTTCATTTGTTATTTCTTACTGTATACGATGCTCTACCGCTGTATCGCCACCCCAGGCGAAACGTTCAGGCAATATGGTGAATCTACATCCCGTGTAAAATTTAACTCTATACTAGTACGCTGGCTTATCTGCATGATCTACCGTCTATTGTCGGCCGCCCCTGGCGGAATATTCAAGCACTATGGCGAATTACTTTTGTCCGGAAGAAATATAACCCTATTCAAGTACGCTGGTTTACCTTCAACATACACGAATATATTATACATTTTTATCAATTATTAGTTACAGTATGCAGTCTATAGTACACATACACAATTTTCTAAACCGTGCAACTATCTGTTAGTTCATACTGCCACCATTATTTAAACAGCGCTAGGATCTGACCATTGCTACTCGTAATTTAGAGTGCCTTTTATAACCTTCTGGAGACGCTAATAAGTTTCAAGATCATGTACCATCTATTGTTGAATACTATGTCGTGCGTACATAACAACTAATTATCATTCTATCGATTATATCGCAGAAAAAAATTGTATGAAGTGGTTTGCTGATGAGCTACTCACATGACAACTAATTAGTTTTAGCAACACAACCTTAAATAAAAAGCAAACCAGAATTGTTGCAAATTATTGTGATTTTTGTATGACATAATTTGCTAATACATCCTTTAATAAATTCGCAAATTTTGTAAAGAATATCAAATCTAACTTCACTTTGATAAGCTTAACAAAGCAGGTCCATCACATCCCCCCCGTACACCAATTATCTAGATATTTTAGCGCTAGATACCTCGCACCTAGCACTAGCTATCACTCTAGTTCTAAAGCACCATTCAATTATCGTCGGTATAACTAATAATTATCGGGGTAAGCTAGCGTATGCTCCCACCCTCCCCCGTATTACAATAACTTCAAACTTTTAGTACTAGATAGCCTACACCTAATACTACCTAGCACCACTCAAATATCGTAGATACAACTGTTGATTACGGGGGGATGTGATTCCCCTTTCCGTTTCCAATAACTTCAAAATTTTAGCGCTAGGTAGCCCCAAATCCTAGAGCTAGCGCCACTCAAACACCCTGGATATAATACTATTCATTACCTGGGAGAGTGTCCTGTGATGCTAGTCTCTACTGTTATCTAATAAATATTAGCATACTCTAGATAGCCTACAGCTACCACTACCTGGCAGCCATTAAATACCAACAAATTTAATAAACACAAAGGAGAATTATTACAAAAGTAAACCAAAAGATTTCGATTTTTAAAATCATGATAAAAACATTATGTTCATTAGTAGTTGCATATAGTAACAAATTATAATAGGATGCAATTGGTACAAAATGTTTTTGACGTTTTTGCTATTAACCTATAATGTGCATGTTCTCGCACAGCATTGCGACTATCTTACAAAAAATATACGTGGAAAGTGTTCTAAATCTATTGTTCCCCAAAATAATTTTTTTCGAAATTTATTATTTAAATTCTAACGGACAAGACCAAACTTTTAATATTAACATTTCAAACAAGAAATACTTCACTAACAAGGTTTTATTACGACGTTGTTGATTAGTTTGCAACAAGAAGAAATAGAAGAGCGTTGTAGAAGATTAAATAATATACAGCATTTTATATTTGTGGCTTTTCTTGTAATGAATGTTGAGTTGGAAACTAGTACTTTCATACTAAGATCTACTACAATTTTTGTTTTCTAAATAAAGAATATACTTACTTGATGAAAAATCGCTAGTGTAATATTCTCCGAAAATCACACGTTGATTATTAATGCATATTCTTCGTTTATATCACTTTTGCAAGGAAATCTGACAAACTGGAAGGCATCAATTCAATAATTAACATCTTCTTACAATAAAAAGTTATTACGTTTATTTTTGGAATAAATTAATTACCCTTTTTTCCTTTGTTAATACATAAGCCCGCTTACGATAATTTTGTTAAATCGATTCCGCTGCTATTCTTAAATCCTTCAACAACATCCTATATAGTATACCTGTTCAGAATAAGCCCGCTTTACAACAATTTTTAACTCAAATCTAGTTGCTTTGAAATGAAAAGTTTATGCTATAATTAAATAGTCAAAACCTTGGTTTAGGTACCCGTTTGTCTGTTTAACATTCCGATAACGTATAATTGCTTCTTATGTGTTTCTCATATAAACCTACGTCTAAATAGTGTATTGAACTATTCGATAAGACCGTGTTTTCAAGTTTTCTCTCACGTTTGATAACACGAGTATTACTTTGAACTTTTCTGGTTATTTCGAGGCAAATGAATATGCATTTTCTTATCGGAACACGACCAAAGTACTTGTCGTCATCTTTGTACTTTTCGTTCCGGTTTTTTATGGGATTTCGCGCACGCAATATTGTGTGGTAAATATTTGCGGTTTTAAAAAAAAAGTATTTTTCGGCGTCAATAAATTAATTTTTAACTGTACTTATTATATCTCCTTCCGGTGGATAGCCCATTTCGTTGCTTGGCCCTGGTTGACGAGGCGCTTGCCTCTTTCTTTTATGGAGGGAATACACGGGATACGTGAGCCCAATTCCATCTGCTCCGCCCTGTCCTTAGGGAGGGTGTGATCCGTCTTACGCTGCGAACTTGAGGATGAGTGTTTGCTCAATATTTTCCTATATGGGTACCATGTAGTTGTTGAAACAACCTATCTCCACGGGTCTATGGATGAATCACCTTGTTGGTTGTAAATTGACTGGTTGTTTGTATGTGCGAGGATATTATAATATTTACTGATTTTTTTTATTATGATAATTTTATGTATTGAATTCCGTACTTACAATGCTGATTTATAGCTGTTGTTTTTAGTGAGGTAATTTTGTTTCTTTTTTTTTATTTGAAGATTAATATAGGGTGGTGACCTAAAAACTGCAGCTCGCCTTCTTAAAAATGATCTTTTTTTAATTCGTAAATATGTATAATGTGTACTTACGAATTATTCATTTTTTTGGTACTATTGTGTTTTTGTACATAATTTTGTTTTTGAATTAGAGGTTTTTCGCTTGTATATGTTTGATTGTGCGTGAGTGAGTATATTTTTATTTCAGGCCTCCCTTAATTTTTTTGTAGGTATAATACCCCGCCCACTCGCCGATTGAGCCCTGTCAATTTCTTTTGTTTTCTTTGTCTTTTGGACTACGTCGCTGCACGTAGCAAAGTTATCCTGAACAATTGTTAATGTGGCATTTTATTACGTGTCAGTTCAAAGATTCATAGAGACAATTGTGAAATTGGGTTAAAATCATCATTACATAAACAACTTCTTGCGGTTAGTGTTTCATTTATAAAAGTAAAATTAAAAGACAAATTTAACTAACGGGCGTTTAAAGTGTTGAAACAATCTAATTCGATCGAATATCAGAAAAACTGTATCTTGATCTGCTGTGCGAATATGGTAAGTAAACAAAATTATTCAAATTGCCTCCATCTCCTATTTCACTTTAAATTTTAAAAGATCATGCTATAGACAATATTTTATTAACATCGGCCGCAAACTCGGACCTTGGCGTATCCTTGTACATAACCGGAAGTGCGGAAGTACTTACATCAATCATCTGCTTCTGTGTATTTTATCATAAACATACACCTATTATGTATACATATTCAACAATCTTACAGGAAATGCTCCTAATTAACTTTAAATGCCAATTGGAAATACATTGTTAATTACCGTTAATATCTTCACTCTGTCTTGTGCTCAAAGTATAATATCTTAATAGTGATACGGTACGGCTATAGAAAGTGTTTGATTTATGACGCGACGATGAAATCCATATACTGTTGTTAAATAAAATAATGTCCATACATTTTTCTTAGACTTAGAATTTATTAAAATGGATACTTTCATTTGATTTGCTCATTAAATTAGTATGTCAATGCAATATAAGTATTACGAAAAGTTCCTAATCTTCAAAAACTATTTCCCAATTTATTTGATCACTGCACAAATGCTGATCCTACACAATAACCTATATGTAAATTTATTACTCAACGAACTGTTTTTCTGGTCTGTTGCATCGCACTAGCTGTTCTTTCGCATACAGCTTATCTGCTTCTCCCGCTAAATTATTTTATTATTTTATTATAATATACACTTAGGTTTATTGCTAATCTCTACCATTCTCTAAGCAGAATATATGCAAACAAAATTACCTCTCATATTAATCATGTATGTTCTGCTTAACACCTATGCTACATATCTGCCTCGCGGTTCCAAAATTGCATTTTCTGTCCGTGGTTGTGCTGATATTATGCGCATTTATTTTATTGGATCAAATATTCTTTCTCAGTGATTGATCGGTAAAACATACTTTCATTTTCATAAAACGAACTTTCGGATTTTTGAAAGATCTTCCTCTTGTGGTAATAAGGCAAATTGGCTTTATACGTGGTAGCGGTCCTCCACATTTTGTCTTAATCGTACGGCATTTTAGATTGCAGCTAACCAGACCATGGTAAGAAGATTCATAGCCACAGCAATGACCTCCAGGTTTACCTAAAAACAACCTTATGTAATTTTTTTAGATGAGAATACTTGAGATAATTTGTTTACACAATTCCAATAGAACATTTGAAGGATTTTCAAAATGCTTTGCAGAAAGTTGCAAGCTACATCCTCGGGCCATTTTAGGTATCCCTACGCCTCAGCATTTGGTTGCTGTATTAAATATGGATGTTGTGAACCATTTGGAACATTATTTTACTTGGACGAAATTTGCACAATGCAAGCTACATCCTCGGGCAATTTTCGGTATCTCTACGCCTCAGCATTTGACTGCTCTATTATTTATGGATACTGTGAACCATTTGAAACTTTATTTTACTTATTTGAAATTCGCACAATGTAAGGTACATCCTTGGGATATTTTTGGTATCCCTACGCCTCAGCATTTGGCTGTTCTATTACTTATGGATACTGTGAACCATTTGGAACATTATTTTACTTGGTTGAAATTCACATCACAGGCTACATCCTCGGGATATTATTCGGTATCCCTACGCTTCAGCAATTGGCTGCTCTATTATTTATGGATACTGTGAACCATTTGGAACATTATTTTACTTAGTTGAAATTCGCACAATGCAAGCTACATCCTCGGAATATTATTCGGTATCCCTACGTTTCAGCATTTGGCTGCTCTATTATTTATGGATGCTGTGAACCATTTGGAACTTTATTTTACTTATTTGAAATTCGCACAATGCAAGCTACATCTTCGGGCCATTTTAGGTATCCTACGCCTCAGCATTTGGTTGCTATTAAATATGGATGTTGTGAACCATTTGGAACATTATTTTACTTGGACGAAATTTGCACAATGCAAGCTACATCCTCGGGCAATTTTTCGGTATCTCTACGCCTCAGCATTTGACTGCTCTATTATTTATGGATACTGTGAACCATTTGAAACTTTATTTTACTTATTTGAAATTCGCACAATGTAAGGTACATCCTTGGGATATTTTTGGTATCCCTACGCCTCAGCATTTGGCTGTTCTATTACTTATGGATACTGTGAACCATTTGGAACATTATTTTACTTGGTTGAAATTCACACATCACAGGCTACATCCTCGGGATATTATTCGGTATCCCTACGCTTCAGCAATTGGCTGCTCTATTATTTATGGATACTGTGAACCATTTGGAACATTATTTTACTTAGTTGAAATTCGCACAATGCAAGCTACATCCTCGGAATATTATTCGGTATCCCTACGTTTCAGCATTTGGCTGCTCTATTATTTATGGATGCTGTGAACCATTTGGAACTTTATTTTACTTATTTGAAATTCGCACAATGCAAGCTACATCTTCGGGCCATTTTTCGGTATCCCTACGCCTCAGCATTTAGCTGCTCTATTACTTATGAATACTGTGAACCATTTGGAACATTATTTTACTTGGTTGAAATTCGCACAACGCAAGCTACATCCTCGGGATATTTTTCGCTATCTTTACGCTTCGGCATTTGGCTACTCTATTATTTATGGATACTGTGTCCAAGTGGAATATCACTTTACTTGGTTGAAATTCGCACAATGCAAGCTACATCTTCGGGCCATTTTTCGGTATCCCTACGCCTCAGCATTTGGCTGCTCTGTTATTTATGGATACTGTGAACCATTTGGAACTTTATTTTACTTATTTGAAATTCGCACAATGTAAGTTACATCCTCGGAATATTTTTCGGTATCCCTACGCCTCAGCATATGGCTGGTCTATTATTTATAGATACTGTGAACCATTTGGAACATTATTTTACTTGGCTAAAATTCGCACAATGCAAGCTACATTCTCGTGCCATTTCTCGGTATGCCTACTCCTCGGCATTTGGCTTCTCCATCATTTATGGATACTGTGAACCTTTTGGAACATTACTTTACTTGGTTGAAATTCGCATAATGCAAGCTACATCTTCGGGCCATTTTTCGGTATCCCTACGCCTCAGCATTTGGCTGCTCTGTTATTTATGGATACTGTGAACCATTTGGAACTTTATTTTACTTATTTGAAATTCGCACAATGTAAGGTACATCCTCGGAATATTTTTCGGTATGCCTACGCCTCAGCATTTGGTTTCTCCATTATTTATGGATACTGTGTACCATTTGAAACATTATTTTACTTGCTTAAAATTCACACAATGCAATCTACATCTTCGGGCCATTTTTCGGTATCCCTACGCCTCAGCATTTGGCTGGTCTATTATTTATGGATACTGTGTACCATTTGCAACATTATTTTACTTGGTTGAAATTCGCACAATGCAAGCTACATCCTCGGCCATTTTTTGGTATCCCTACGCTTCAGCATTTGGCTGGTCTATTATTTATAGATACTGTATACCATTTGGAACATTATTTTACTTGGTTGAAATTCGCACAACGCAAGCTTCATTATCGGGATATTTTTCAGTATCCCTACGCCTCAGCATTTGGCTGCTCTATTATTTATGGATACTGTGAACCATTCGGAACATTATTTTATTTGTTTGAAATTGCACACCGCAAGCTACATCCTCGGGATCTTTTCGGTATCCCTACGGCTTAGCATTTGGCTGCTGTGTTATTTATGGATACTGTGTACAATTTGAAATATTATTTTACTTGGTCGAAATTCGCACAACGCAAGCTACATTCTCGAGTAGCAATTTATGAGTGCCCTTACGAATCATCATTTAGCGTGTCTTTAGCGACATCATGTTGTATTGGTAGAATTTAACTATAACTACAATAATTAGACGCTCCTCAATTGCTATCGTAGTTTAAAGTTACGTCTTTGTACATTAGAGTATACTATACTATATAGTGTGGCTGGTTCACAATCACTGCTTTTAGAATCGGCCGCTAGTTTTGGCTGCTAGTTTCACTGTCGTAAATGCCATCATGATTATAGTATATTGAGCTGTATCGAATACAAATCATATAATAAAGTTCCAGATATTTTAATAAGCCGTTTCTGTGGCATTTGTAGCTTTGCAGCATTAATTATTTTTATTTAAAGTATTGTTTGATAAACTTATTATTGCCATTAATTCCATCAAGTCTTGAATTTATTTCTTGTACCTTCTGAAAGTTATTTTGAAAAACGTTTTGGTGGATGTGTTATGTGGTTTAGATGTTAATCTGATGCAATTTTAAAAGTGTGTTATACATTGATTTGATAATATTGCAATAATAAAAAATGTGCATGACAGTAAATGAAAATAAGTTAAAGGGCAAGTTAAAATTGGTTTATGAATGTTGAAATGAAAGAGATATAATTAAAATATGAGAGTATTGGATAACCACTGACAGCTTGCAAAGGAATGACATGTGGGATGGAGACGTTTTAAATACTGATTAACTGTTTATGTCTAAATGAAACGAATGGATTTGTAACGGTTCTAACATTAACCATTAGTATATTTCTCGGTATATTTGTTTTAAATTCATTTTTGAATGATAAGCTGACACCTGGACGTGCTTTCACTTTGTATTTCCAGGGAGGTTAAAAATAAAACCCGTAAATTGTAAAAAGGAAGAAAAAGAATGTGGTGAAAGTGAGGTGACAAAAATGTAGTGTTCCAGCGAAAAAGTACGAGGTTGATGTGCACGTAAAACAGTTGTTGTGTTAAAAGTGCGTTAAATGTTGAAAACAAAAATCACTAGTATTTGTATATGGAAGACAATGGAGTAATTGGGTGGTATATGAAGAATAATATACTTCAGCATAAAGAAAAATATACATGGGATCTGATGTAATAACATTTCTTTCAGAATTAGTTTGTATTGTTTTTAATGTTATTTATGTTAAATATTCGTTTATGTACAGGCAGACTGAGCATTTAAGTGAAAAGCTGAGAATTTACTAATCCACGAGATATCACGAGATTATAATTATTATAAGTACACACTTGTGTCCTACTATTGTAAAGATAAGAACTTAGGCATAATAAATTGTAAAAGTTTCATTGGTTTGTGCTTTGTCTCAAATTATCATGTAGAATCCACCCCAAAAGTATACTGTAAATTCAAGTAAAACAATACAAATGGTATTTGCAGTCTTTAAAATCTTGTTCACTCATCTTTAAATCACAAGTATAAGAAGCTTTATATAATTAGTAAGTAAATGAGGCTCAGTAAAATGTATTATTAATGTTGTGATGCATAGAACAAATGACTAAGGAACGTTACTTACATCATATTTAAACAACATGTTATTAATCCAACAGTCCCCATGGCATATAACTGCATAATTTCCTGCTGCTTCTGGCTTGAGCGTTTCTAGAAATATATATGTCATATTTTCTTGGAAGGTCTTAAATTTGTTATAAATCTCTTTTCTTTAATATCATTTATAGCTCTAAGAGCCTGCAGGCCTTGAGGTTGCACGCTTTCAAGAAAACTTGCACCATTATTTCCAGTGAAATAAGCATCAGGTGTTTTGTTGGATACTTCCTTAAAAATTTCTGACTTCTGATCAGGTGACGCAAACGAAAGGGCATGCAGTAGTAGTAGATTCTTGGTTGAATCAGCCTCACATTTCCTCCTGCATCCACATTTCCTCACACATCTGAAACAAATTTACAAGTAAATTCCCATAAGGAGGAAATGTGTAGATGAATCTCCTCCTTGCTCTCTCCTTGTGGACCTCCTTGTGGGATTTTTACCCCAACCATCCCTACCCTAAAACATTGGTAACCTAACCCCTAAAATTTTCGAGATACTTCTCGGTGCCTACGAGATGCGTGTCTTAGAATGCCATACCGACCCCTTGGCCTTTGCCACTCTAAATACCGAAAGAGCTGCTGCTCTTTATACCTACTGCCATAAATTCAATTGTATCAATACTGCGATACCAAAATTATTTTGGTCAGGGTTGATCGTGAAATACAAATCTTTCGTATTAGCTTATAACTTTTCCATTACTTTTTATCAACAAAATGTTTAGTATCGGGTTTTTTACATTCGTATAACTACGTTTTGTCTCATGGAAAATGTTATTTCTTTTACTTAATACCACTTAAAGTGTTTTATATATACTTATATAATTCATGCTTTAAAATACTTGTTGGGTGATGAAAAGCTTATGTACATTAATGCGCTAATATACGATTATTCATAATTTGTAGTTTAAATTCTCTTCCAAATAACTAAATTATAAAGCGAAAGTGAATCATTTCATGCTACGTAGCACAGCGCACTTTTCCTATTAAATTATTATTAAATGTGAAACTTTTAGAGTAATATATCAGAAAAAGACTTTTAAAAACTCAAATCGAACTATAAGCAATAAAAAGGAAGTTCTTAGGAAATACTGTTTGACTTTTTAATGAGATTGTTAAATCGGTTAATTATTGCAATGCAATACGTGTTGTAGACGAGTCAATATAAAATTGTTTGTTTACAGTTGAAAACATCATATAATCTTTCACGCCAAATGCAATTAAAACAGTAAAAAACACTACAGTTTTATAGCTTCTCTGCGCTAAGCATTTCAATCAGCCATTACAAACTGTACTTACTCATCATAATACATGCACTTTTTCATTAAAGGTAAACAAACTTTACTGGATTGCATTTGTTCAGAGCACTGTGTATATGTGCCAATTAATTAAAACACTTAGAGGAAAAATGTAGATCGTTGTTCTAATACAAATTAATTATTAATATATGTTTGTATCTGGCAATTATGTAGTATGTTGTTTTAAAGTATAAGATGTTATCTATTTAAAAAAATGCGAAAGTTAATTTCAGAGCACTTAGTTATTAAATTTACTAGTGCATATACTAGGCGTAATTAGGCGTAATTAACACGGATCCCTGGTTAGATGTCTCTTATAAATCTACTTTCCTGAATGTACACGTAACTTTGATAAATTATTAATACGTCTGTACACTTAAAACTATTAAGAATTAATTAATTAACAGCTTTTTCTGCTTTCTAGAGTTCATTCGGTGATTTACGTGTTTACGCCCAGTCAAAATTTAAGAAGAACAAAGTTATTCGGACATGCTTCTTGCATGCTTGAGAGTTGAAACTCTGTACTTAGCAATGAAAGTTTTAACCGAAGTTGTGTCGTTATAAGCTAAAATACCTCATCTTTATCGGTCATCTATTTTGTTACGCCGAAAACTTGGCGATAATTTGCATACCACTTGCTTGACCGTAATTGCTGACGTTATTATCCCATGTATAGTCAGTCAATCGGGGTTAATATGATACGAAACTGCCCATTTTGATCCTAACTCCTATACCATTTTTAGCAAACTTGAAAAAACACCCAATTGTGATTTTTAAATTACATGTGGGTTAAAAACAAATTAGTAAAAATTCCAAACTGCGTATCAAATTAGCCCCGCATCATGGGGCTAATACGATGCACGTGTGGGTTTAGACCTTAGGGGCAAGATGGGGCAATATCGATATACCACAGAGTCTAGTGTCTCACCAGTATTTATTTCAATATTTTATTTCTTACTACAATTGAGTTGTAAAAGTTTCTTTTCTATTGTTCTAATAAACTGAAATAAAACATTTTAAGTTGCTTTTAATAAAATAAATTGTCAATAGAAAATGAACCATATAAAATCAAGAAATATAAAAATGTCTACGTAAAAATTACCGAATATTGAAATTATTCCATTTCGAATGTACCTGCACCTTGCCCAAGTTAGATTACTAGAACAGGTGAAATGGCTTGCGTGTTCTAATGAGCTAAAGAGCAAAACTACAGGTCCAACCAAAGCAGTAGGGTCATTAGTGAGGAACCAGACTAAGACAGGTCCCCGAAAGAGGGTAGCAGCTCTTTCGGTACTTGGATTGGCAAAGATCATAGGTGTCGGTATAGCAGTGTAAGACACACTACCGCGATGTGGAAGGCAGCAGAAACCACCACATTACCTCCCAAGTACACGGCGTACTTAAATTGTAATAAATATAATGACATTCTCTGGGGTAAAAGATTCCGGAGTTCAAATAGTCCCCATTTGGATCTCCGGGAGGACTACTTCGGAACATGCGATCTGAAAGTGCAGAATAAGAGTCGGGAACATTTTGAGAGTCAGAGCGTGGAATGTTAGAAGTATGAAGCAAGTAGGTAAGCTAGAGAAACCTAAAATTGAAATGAGTAGGTTAGCACTAGACATAGTAGGTATCAGCGAAGTTCGGTGGCCAGAGGCAGGGGATTTTTGGAGTGCAGACTTCAGAGTAATTCATACAGGTGCAGAGGAAGGAAATTCGGATGTGGGGATAGTTATGTGAAAAAAATAGGACATTGTGTAGAAAATTACTTACAAAAAAACGAAAGAGTACTCATGGTTAGATTAGAATCTAAAACAGTAAACACAGTAATAATACAAGTATACATGCCCACCTCTACCTACAGTGACGAAAAGGTAGAAGCTACCGATAATGAAATTGAAGACATACTAAGATACGTAAAAGGACATGAAAATTTTATAATTACGGGGGATTTTAATGTAGTGGTAGGTGAGGGTAGGGTTAGCGGTAGTAGGTTTATTTGGTTTAGGCACGAGAAACGACAGGGGAAATAGATTGGTAGAATTTTGCGACAAGAATAATTTAATCATCACAAACACACTATTTCAACATCATACTAAAAGCCGATATACATGGAAGATGCCAGGAGATATAGGAAGATATCAAATAGATTACATTCTTGTTAGACAACGGTTTAGGAATTAAGTAAAAGACAGTAGAAGCTACCCAGAAGCAGAGATAGACACTGACCACAACATAGTAATTATGAAGGCCGCACTTAAATTTAAAAATTTAAAAAAAGAAACGGAAAAAAGGCACTATTAGAAACTAAAAGATAAAGATATTCAAGAAAGATTCGAAAAAGTCAAATGAATTGTTGAAAGGTACCGGAAAATATCTGATACTAAGGAAGTAGAAACAAAATGGAATAACAGTAAATCTCGCTTAGACATGGCAGCCAGAGATGTTCTGGGGTACACACAAATAGAAAATAAGCATGGATAACAAAGGATATCCTGAATTTAATAGAAGAAAGACGAAAATACAAAAATAAATCAGACAAACAGGAAAACAGAGATACAAAATCATAAAATGGGAAATTATTCGCAAATGCAGGAAAGCTAAAGAACAATGAATTGATGCAAAGTGCAAAGAGATATAAACTAAGATGGAAATTGGAAAGACAGATGAAGCATACGAACTAATTAGAATGAATTTTAGGGATATACAACCATATAGCAAACAAACACGGGTTGCGGAAGAAATGTCATTATAGAAAATGTAGCGAAAGTGGGTAGATGGCAAGAAAATATAGGGAATTTATATGCAGGAGAGGAACTAACTGCATTAGAACAGGAATCAGAAATTGAAGGTGCAAGCAGAAATTCTAAATCCCGCTGGACAATCAGTAACATAACGTTTCTTCCAATTTGTAAGCTATATGTGTGAGACAGGCAAAATACCCAAAGATTTTAAACGTAACATTATATTAACTATACCAAAAAAGAGGGGTGCGGATAGATGTGAAAAATTTTTAAACAATAAGTTTGACAGCACTTGTGTCAAAAATATTAACTAGAATTGTACAAAAAACGAATAGAAAAACGAGCCGAAGAAATACTAGGAGAATGTCAATTTGTGTTTAGGCGAAACAAAGGAACACGGGAGACTATTTTAGCTATGAGAATGATAATAGAGAAACAAGCGATAAAGGGAAAGTGTGTGTATAGGGTTTGTAGATCTGGAAAAAGCATTAGACAATGTAAAATGGAAAAGATGTTCAAAATACTTAAAAAGATTGGAATGAGTTTTAGGAATAGGCAGATTGTGCATAGCTTATAGCAAACAGCGGTTATAGAATTAGAGCAGCCACGAAGAGAAGTAATTATTAGGAAAGGGAGAGACAGGGATATACCCATTAATTTTTAACTTGTACATTGAAGAGGCAATTAATGCTGTCAAATGCAGGAAGACATTTGGAATTAGTATGCAGGAACAAAAGATTAGCATCTAGCATATAAGAGATTAGTACAAGATTGTGTTACATTTAACAAGAAAACGCAACTATTGTACTCAAAGACAACAAGCATAGAAACAAGGAACTGATTTCTGAAAGCATATGTGTGGAGCACAACACTGTACGGCTGTTAAGCCTGGGCAGTACAGGGAAGCGGACAAGAAAAGGTAGAAACCTTTGAAATGTGGTGCTACAGACATATGATGAAGATATCATGGACAGAACAAAGATGTACTAGAAATGGTAGGGGAAGAAAGAAATATGTGGAACACAGTAAAAAATAGGAGAGATAGGATGATATTCCACATACTGAAGCAGTGATAGGAAAAAGAGAAATAGAGGTAGACTTAGGTTAGACTATAGCACACAGATAGTAAAAGATGTAGGCTGTGGGAATTTCAGGGAAATGGGTAGACCAGCTCAGAATAGAAATCAATGGAGGTACGCGTCCAACCAAACCCAAAATGGAAAACTAATGACGAAAAAAGATAGCTGTACTTAAACATGATGATTATTATAAGCAACTACAGGTATTGGTAGTGCAATATTTTCGAATAATATTAATTGTGGGAAAGGACTTATTGGAAAACTATCAATTCTGCAAATGTCTAAGTGTTGGGGGGTCTTGGCAGCGCCTATAATCAAAGACAACAAACATAGCAACAAGAAGAAAATTGTTGAAAGCATATGTACGGAGCACAGCACAGTTTGCCTATGAAATATGGGCAGTAGGAAAAGCAGATACAAAACGATAGCAGACTTTTGAAATGTTGTGCTTCAGATTTATAAGGATGATTGCATGGACAGACAAAGTTAATAACAAATAGGTTATAGAAATAGTAGGGGAATAAAGATATCTGTGGAAAAAGGTCTTTTGGGGAAGAAAATGGGGTATATTACAAGCAGAGATAGGAAAAAGGCGATAAATGTAGACCTAGGTCAAATAGTGATAGATGCAGACTGTGCAAATTTGGAAATTGTAAGTTAGTTCAGAATAGGAAACAATGAGGGTACGCGTCTAACCAGTTTTAGGACTGGAGACCTAATGATGATGATGATGATTGAAATTATTAAAAGGTTTGTTAAAAATCAACTCTTTTCTTCGTCCAAGTTCAGGTTCTTTAACTGTTCCATTACAACTTTTCTTTTAACAAGTGAAACGCCTCCTGACTCCATCCAAAAAATTGTGCTGTTTCCACATTTAGCTTTGAGTTTTGTATAGTTTCACCAGCGGCTCATCATCTTCAATATTCGTGATTTGACCAAGATAGTACTAAATATTCTTCTTTATACGAAATTCAACTGCAACTCAATCGTTAACCTTAGGCTTTATATGTTGCTATCACTGTTTCTTCGTTTCCAATAAACTCTTCAAATTACAGGTCTAACGGTTCTTCTCTCTGAATTTCTCTTAAGCATTGTTGTCAAAATAATAATAATTATCCTAGTTCATGGATCGAAACGTAAACAAAGTTGATTTTAAAAACTATGAGTGGATTAATTCCCAAAGAAGATTAAGAAGAATAGGGTTCATATTGTGCAAACATAAGTCGGGTAGTTTAGATAAACAAACATTTACTTCATTATTGATATTTAAAATAGCCCAGAATACAAATATAATAGTATTTGTAATATCACTAATAATTACTCTTTTATCAATATTTGGCGAGGCTGTTAATAACAGTTTAAGAAATAATTGATTAAAAATAAATGGCATGTGACTACTCAACTACCTTTAGACAGTGTTCTGTAAGTCAAAATTTTGACTCCGTAATAAGTATAGAACAAATTTATCCCTAAAGGCATAGGATCAATTTACCCCAACGACGGCCGCTTTGCTCAATAGAGGTGCATAGAACAAAATTACTCCATTCATCCTACGACCAACTTCCTTCCATACGGAAGCATAAGACAAATTTACCCCCAAATATGGCTAAGAACTATATGCTTTTAGTGATTAAAAAGAATTTTATAAGTAGGCGTCGACAGCTAGGTCAATTGCATTGTTTGGTCGTTCGTTTCCATTTCAGGTGCTTCGGCATTGCTATCATTGCGTATTCATTCTGTGTTTCGACCGTGTTCGACTATAGTAATCTGAATAATGAGATGGCTTTTAGAAATGAAAGAGTAATCGTAATCTGATCTTTGATTCCGTATATGCACTCGTTTAAGTTTTTACTGACACCAGTTCGTTGACGATCTCGGTCACATTAAGGGCAGTCAGTCCATATATGTTGTAGGTCTAAATTAGTTTTACAATTTAAGCAGGTTGGTTTGGCTCTACCTCAAAGCAAGTACATTGAGATTAGGTCTGTAGGTCCAATTTTAAGATGGGCTAGTACTACCTGCTCCATTCTGCTAAGACCTAGTTTATGGATTTCCCTCGTTTGTGACTTTATTATCTTTCTGCAACGTTTGTGCCACATTGGTAACTACAATTGCTGAACTATTGAACGAGAGGATCGGATCGGCGTGGTGGTGTCGTCGGCAGAAGTGGATGCAACTGGTTTACTGCGTTGAAAACTGAAATTTGTAGATTTCAGCTTTAGAACTGATACGATGTATTGCTTCTGAAGCACGTTTTCAATTTCCCCATTTTATGGGCTGAGTAAAATATTACCAGATCGTCGACATATATGGATCGTCCAACCTCTGCGGGAATAGATTCAACAATTACCTCGACAGCTATGACAAATAGGGCTACGCTGAGGGTGGAGCCTGGGGTATCCCATTTTCCTGGGTAAATAGTTCGGGGAAGGATTGTCCAACTCCAACACGAAAATGTCGTTTTTCCAAGATGTTTTGCACGAAAATGGACAGACGCCCTTTGTATCCCCATTCATACAGCTTTAGTAGAACTACGTATCTCCAAGTACGCTCAAATACTTTGACAATATCGAGGGCACAGCAACTGCTCTCGTCTGGCAGAGCTGTCTTGTATGGCATTCTCTAGTAATGCAATTTGGTCGATGGTGGATCTGCCTTTTCTGAAACCCATCTGTGGGGGTGATAGTTGTCTTTTCTCGTCAAGGTACCAGACTAGTCGATTATTGACCATTTTTTTCAGGACTTTGCAGAGACAGCTTGTTAATGAAATTCATCGATATTTAAAGGCATTTTTTGAGTCCTTTCTGGGTTTGGAAATGGGTCCAATTGTCGCTCTAGCCAAGATTTGTGAAAACTTCAAGAGTCCCATATTTGATTGTATAACCGAATTAGAGTTTTTTGTCTCTTTGAAGAAGCTAACGGATAATTTCGTACGTAATTTGGTCTGGTCCAGGAGCACAGTCTTTGCATTTGCGTAGAGAGTAATCTAATTCCAGCATTGATATGTTGGGATTTTAGGGAAACTCGTTGTCGACTGAGAATTTAAGCTTAGCTTTACTATCGAATTTTCTCATTTGAAGGCATTGGAAGTGTTTAAAGCTGCACACTTGACAAAGTATGCAGCCAGAGCATCTGCAATATCTGCTTCCTCCGTAACTATTATCCCATCAACTTTCAACAAAAAAGGCGGAACGAAGAATTTCTTGCACGATATGCATCTTATTTTGTGCCATATTTCAGTTGTCAGAGTTTCATTCGTGATGGAACAAACGTACTTTTCCCATGATTCGCGCTTACTTGTGGTTATAATACGCTTTGCAGCAGCACACGTTTGCTTGAATTGGATCAAAAGGAATTTTAGCACTTTTTTAATTTGACACTACAAAAAAAGCATTAAAATTATTTACTTGAACAACGAATATAGTCAATCTAGGTAATATAAAACTTTTTTTTTCTGTATGCGAATACCAATAAAATTAATTTTTGAAACTAACAATTATACATTTTCATAAAACATAAAAATACATACTTAGAGTATTTAGAGTAATAGCAATCACTTACAAATTTCTGTCGGATGCTTTTCAGTAACTTAGAACGATCTTATGGAGAAATATTTGAAGAAACTATTGCCATTACTTGGATTCACTAAAGGAATTTGGAGTTTTATCAATAGATGATATGAATTTAATTTAACAATGTATAATTTTTTATATGCATTATTCGCTGTTGCAATTCATTTTTATCAAAATAGCTATTTACGATCAGATCATGCAATTTCTGGGTATACGTAAATTTTATGATAATTACTCTTTTTCCCCTTAGCTTATATATTACAATCCAATCAGATACCGAGACGAGATCTTATACAGTCACTCCAATTTTTTAATTATACTGAAAGTATCGATAATTGTGTAGCTATCTAAGGTTGTATAGGAAAAAATCAAGTCCCCGTGCAGTCTTTTTTACAATGGAATGTTTAAAGCAAGCATTAAACTAATTTATATGACATTTCTAGAATAATTTGATAATAGATAATTATACTAAAATAGAGTACCAAAATTATATTTAAGATTTACAGAACTTAAGAGTTTAACAGGTCGATACATTTTTCGGTGATGGCTAAATAGTAACCAGCACAAACACTTCTCTTCTACTCCAAACCCTCGTAAATAATTGGCAAATCAAGTGGAATCTTGTATTGTTTGTTAAAAGTTTCAAAAAGAATGTCGCCAGAAACAAAAGAGTTACTTTTTGGTATCCATATTAATTACAAGCAATCGAATAAAAGACTTCTGTAGTCTACACTAGTATATTGTAGCGATTAAAAAATTGTATTTTCGTAGTTTTAATTGTACACATTGCAAATGCGTTTGCATAATATTCGTGAACAATCAATGTGGTAGTAATAAAATTCGACAAAAGCTTGAGTAGCATACATCATCATCATTAGGTCTTCAGTCCTGGAACTGGTTAGACGCGTACCCTCATTATTTCCTATTCTGAACTAACCTACACATTTCCCTGAAATTTGCAGAGTCTGCAGTGATACACTATCTGATCTAGGTCTACATCTACCTATTTTTCCCTTCTCTGCTTGTAATAAATCCCATACTATTCCCCAAAAATACCTTAGAACGTATTCTGCTCTTCTCTCCTATCTTATTTATCACAGATATCTTTATTTCCCTACTATTTCTATAACCTATTTATTATTAACTTTGTCTGTCCATATTATCATCCTCATACATCTGAAGCACAACATTCCAAAAGGCTGCTACCGTTTATCTGTCTGCTTTTCCTACTGCACGTATTTCATAGGCATACTGTGCTGCGCTCCACACATATGCTTTCAACAATTTTCTTCTTGTTGCTATGTTTGTTGTCTTTGATCATATGCGTTGTTCATTTTTGTTAGATGCAGTTCGGTTCCTTTCTATTGTTTTACAATTATATAGCGTATTTCTCCGACAGTAGTTGTGAAGGGGGTAAGCAGTCTGTGGCTGCCAAGTTCCCCCAGAATTTGAACATGTATCGATTTAATATTTTTTCCAATATATCTTTTCGCAGTCAACATTAGTTGCAGATATTTCACAACCAATATCTGTAGTTGTTTATAATAATCATCAGATTTATCTGCGCTATTTTTTCGTCATTAGATTTTCTGTCTCAAAACTGGTTGGACACATACCTCCACTTATTTATATTCTGAGCTAGCCTACTCAATTCACTGAAATTTCCACACAGCCTATATACAACTCGGTTCCCCTTCTATTGTTTTTAATTATATGCCATATTTCACCGAGTTTCAGTTGTATGTGAATGGTTGGTTAAGCAGCCTGTGGCTGCCAAGATCCCCCAACACTTAGACGTTTGCCAAATTAATAATTTTCCAGTAAATCTTTTCACACAATTAACATTATTCGAGAATATTGCAAAACCAATACCTGTGGTTGCTTATAATAATCATAATGTTTAAGTACAGTTATTTTTTTCATCATTAGTTTATCCATCTTGGGACTGGTTGATGCGTACCTCCATTGATTTCTATTCTGAGCTAACCTACACATTTCCCTGAAATTTCTACAGCCTACATCTTTCACTATCTGTGTGCAGTAGTCTAACCTAGGTCTACCTGTACTAGTCTTTTTTCCTATCTCTGCTTCTAGTATATTCCGCACTATTCCCTCATGCCGTAGTATGTGGCCTATCATCCTATCTTTCCTATTTTTATCGTATGCCACATATTTCTTTCTTTCGCTACTATTTTAGTACCTCTTCGTTCTTAACTTTGTCTGTCCATGATATCTTCATCATACATACATCTGTAGCACCACATTTCAAAGGCTTCTACCTTTTTCTTATCCGCTTCTCCGACTGTCCAGGCTGAAATTCGTAATCTTTCGTAAGTTCTTGTTACCCATTTGTATTCTTGTTTTCAATTTATTTTCTCCTCCTTTGCATACTAGTTCTTTAGTTTTATTTTTGTTAATTTTCATACCGTATTTCTGTTAGAACTGTTTCCATTTCATCAAGAGCAGCTGCAAATCTAAACATATCGATTTGTTGTCCCTGCATAGTAATTCCAAATATCTTCCTGCATTTGACAGTATTCATTGCCTCTTCAATGTACAAGCTAAAATTAATGGGGTAGGGCACATCCCTATCTCACCCCTTTCTTAATGTTTACTTCTACGTTCCTGCTCTATTTCTATTACTGCTGTTTGCTTTTGTATAAGCTATGTACTATTCGTTCATGCCTATAACTCATTCCAATATTTTGAGTATTTCGAACATTTTTTCCATTTTCATTGTCGAATGCTTTTTCCAGATCTACAAACCCCATACACACGCTTTCCTTTTTTTTCTATTGTTTTCTATTATCACGCTCAGAGCTAAAATAGGCTCTGTGTTCCCCTGTTTCGCCTAAACCCAAATTGATACTCTACTAGTATTTCTTCAGCTCGTTTTTCCATTCGTCTTTGTACAATTCTAGTTAATATTTTTGACACGTGTGCTGTCAAAAACTTATTGTTCGAAAATTTTAACATCTATCCGCGTCTTTCTTTTTGTATAGTTACTATGATGTTACGTTTGAAATCTTTGGGTATCTCGCTTATCTACGAATAGTTTACAAGTTGGAAGAGACGTTCTGTTACTGCTTGTCCAGCAGCTATTAGAGTTTCTGCTTGCACCTTATCTGTACTACTGTCAAGATAGCGTTTACTAATAAAGCCTACTTTTCAAACATGGTATTGAAAATTTTCATAATAATCATGTATGTTCTGCTTAACACCTATGCTACATATCTGCCTCGCGGTTCCAAAATTGCATTTTCTGTCCGTGGTTGTGCTGATATTATGCGCATTTATTTTATTGGATCAAATATTCTTTCTCAGTGATTGATCGGTAAAACATACTTTCATTTTCATAAAACGAACTTTCGGATTTTTGAAAGATCTTCCTCTTGTGGTAATAAGGCAAATTGGCTTTATACGTGGTAGCGGTCCTCCACATTTTGTCTTAATCGTACGGCATTTTAGATTGCAGCTAACCAGACCATGGTAAGAAGATTCATAGCCACAGCAATGACCTCCAGGTTTACCTAAAAACAACCTTATGTAATTTTTTTAGATGAGAATACTTGAGATAATTTGTTTACACAATTCCAATAGAACATTTGAAGGATTTTCAAAATGCTTTGCAGAAAGTTGCAAGCTACATCCTCGGGCCATTTTAGGTATCCCTACGCCTCAGCATTTGGTTGCTGTATTAAATATGGATGTTGTGAACCATTTGGAACATTATTTTACTTGGACGAAATTTGCACAATGCAAGCTACATCCTCGGGCAATTTTCGGTATCTCTACGCCTCAGCATTTGACTGCTCTATTATTTATGGATACTGTGAACCATTTGAAACTTTATTTTACTTATTTGAAATTCGCACAATGTAAGGTACATCCTTGGGATATTTTTGGTATCCCTACGCCTCAGCATTTGGCTGTTCTATTACTTATGGATACTGTGAACCATTTGGAACATTATTTTACTTGGTTGAAATTCACATCACAGGCTACATCCTCGGGATATTATTCGGTATCCCTACGCTTCAGCAATTGGCTGCTCTATTATTTATGGATACTGTGAACCATTTGGAACATTATTTTACTTAGTTGAAATTCGCACAATGCAAGCTACATCCTCGGAATATTATTCGGTATCCCTACGTTTCAGCATTTGGCTGCTCTATTATTTATGGATGCTGTGAACCATTTGGAACTTTATTTTACTTATTTGAAATTCGCACAATGCAAGCTACATCTTCGGGCCATTTTAGGTATCCTACGCCTCAGCATTTGGTTGCTATTAAATATGGATGTTGTGAACCATTTGGAACATTATTTTACTTGGACGAAATTTGCACAATGCAAGCTACATCCTCGGGCAATTTTTCGGTATCTCTACGCCTCAGCATTTGACTGCTCTATTATTTATGGATACTGTGAACCATTTGAAACTTTATTTTACTTATTTGAAATTCGCACAATGTAAGGTACATCCTTGGGATATTTTTGGTATCCCTACGCCTCAGCATTTGGCTGTTCTATTACTTATGGATACTGTGAACCATTTGGAACATTATTTTACTTGGTTGAAATTCACACATCACAGGCTACATCCTCGGGATATTATTCGGTATCCCTACGCTTCAGCAATTGGCTGCTCTATTATTTATGGATACTGTGAACCATTTGGAACATTATTTTACTTAGTTGAAATTCGCACAATGCAAGCTACATCCTCGGAATATTATTCGGTATCCCTACGTTTCAGCATTTGGCTGCTCTATTATTTATGGATGCTGTGAACCATTTGGAACTTTATTTTACTTATTTGAAATTCGCACAATGCAAGCTACATCTTCGGGCCATTTTTCGGTATCCCTACGCCTCAGCATTTAGCTGCTCTATTACTTATGAATACTGTGAACCATTTGGAACATTATTTTACTTGGTTGAAATTCGCACAACGCAAGCTACATCCTCGGGATATTTTTCGCTATCTTTACGCTTCGGCATTTGGCTACTCTATTATTTATGGATACTGTGTCCAAGTGGAATATCACTTTACTTGGTTGAAATTCGCACAATGCAAGCTACATCTTCGGGCCATTTTTCGGTATCCCTACGCCTCAGCATTTGGCTGCTCTGTTATTTATGGATACTGTGAACCATTTGGAACTTTATTTTACTTATTTGAAATTCGCACAATGTAAGTTACATCCTCGGAATATTTTTCGGTATCCCTACGCCTCAGCATATGGCTGGTCTATTATTTATAGATACTGTGAACCATTTGGAACATTATTTTACTTGGCTAAAATTCGCACAATGCAAGCTACATTCTCGTGCCATTTCTCGGTATGCCTACTCCTCGGCATTTGGCTTCTCCATCATTTATGGATACTGTGAACCTTTTGGAACATTACTTTACTTGGTTGAAATTCGCATAATGCAAGCTACATCTTCGGGCCATTTTTCGGTATCCCTACGCCTCAGCATTTGGCTGCTCTGTTATTTATGGATACTGTGAACCATTTGGAACTTTATTTTACTTATTTGAAATTCGCACAATGTAAGGTACATCCTCGGAATATTTTTCGGTATGCCTACGCCTCAGCATTTGGTTTCTCCATTATTTATGGATACTGTGTACCATTTGAAACATTATTTTACTTGCTTAAAATTCACACAATGCAATCTACATCTTCGGGCCATTTTTCGGTATCCCTACGCCTCAGCATTTGGCTGGTCTATTATTTATGGATACTGTGTACCATTTGCAACATTATTTTACTTGGTTGAAATTCGCACAATGCAAGCTACATCCTCGGCCATTTTTTGGTATCCCTACGCTTCAGCATTTGGCTGGTCTATTATTTATAGATACTGTATACCATTTGGAACATTATTTTACTTGGTTGAAATTCGCACAACGCAAGCTTCATTATCGGGATATTTTTCAGTATCCCTACGCCTCAGCATTTGGCTGCTCTATTATTTATGGATACTGTGAACCATTCGGAACATTATTTTATTTGTTTGAAATTGCACACCGCAAGCTACATCCTCGGGATCTTTTCGGTATCCCTACGGCTTAGCATTTGGCTGCTGTGTTATTTATGGATACTGTGTACAATTTGAAATATTATTTTACTTGGTCGAAATTCGCACAACGCAAGCTACATTCTCGAGTAGCAATTTATGAGTGCCCTTACGAATCATCATTTAGCGTGTCTTTAGCGACATCATGTTGTATTGGTAGAATTTAACTATAACTACAATAATTAGACGCTCCTCAATTGCTATCGTAGTTTAAAGTTACGTCTTTGTACATTAGAGTATACTATACTATATAGTGTGGCTGGTTCACAATCACTGCTTTTAGAATCGGCCGCTAGTTTTGGCTGCTAGTTTCACTGTCGTAAATGCCATCATGATTATAGTATATTGAGCTGTATCGAATACAAATCATATAATAAAGTTCCAGATATTTTAATAAGCCGTTTCTGTGGCATTTGTAGCTTTGCAGCATTAATTATTTTTATTTAAAGTATTGTTTGATAAACTTATTATTGCCATTAATTCCATCAAGTCTTGAATTTATTTCTTGTACCTTCTGAAAGTTATTTTGAAAAACGTTTTGGTGGATGTGTTATGTGGTTTAGATGTTAATCTGATGCAATTTTAAAAGTGTGTTATACATTGATTTGATAATATTGCAATAATAAAAAATGTGCATGACAGTAAATGAAAATAAGTTAAAGGGCAAGTTAAAATTGGTTTATGAATGTTGAAATGAAAGAGATATAATTAAAATATGAGAGTATTGGATAACCACTGACAGCTTGCAAAGGAATGACATGTGGGATGGAGACGTTTTAAATACTGATTAACTGTTTATGTCTAAATGAAACGAATGGATTTGTAACGGTTCTAACATTAACCATTAGTATATTTCTCGGTATATTTGTTTTAAATTCATTTTGAATGATAAGCTGACACCTGGACGTGCTTTCACTTTGTATTTCCAGGGAGGTTAAAAATAAAACCCGTAAATTGTAAAAAGGAAGAAAAAGAATGTGGTGAAAGTGAGGTGACAAAAATGTAGTGTTCCAGCGAAAAAGTACGAGGTTGATGTGCACGTAAAACAGTTGTTGTGTTAAAAGTGCGTTAAATGTTGAAAACAAAAATCACTAGTATTTGTATATGGAAGACAATGGAGTAATTGGGTGGTATATGAAGAATAATATACTTCAGCATAAAGAAAAATATACATGGGATCTGATGTAATAACATTTCTTTCAGAATTAGTTTGTATTGTTTTTAATGTTATTTATGTTAAATATTCGTTTATGTACAGGCAGACTGAGCATTTAAGTGAAAAGCTGAGAATTTACTAATCCACGAGATATCACGAGATTATAATTATTATAAGTACACACTTGTGTCCTACTATTGTAAAGATAAGAACTTAGGCATAATAAATTGTAAAAGTTTCATTGGTTTGTGCTTTGTCTCAAATTATCATGTAGAATCCACCCCAAAAGTATACTGTAAATTCAAGTAAAACAATACAAATGGTATTTGCAGTCTTTAAAATCTTGTTCACTCATCTTTAAATCACAAGTATAAGAAGCTTTATATAATTAGTAAGTAAATGAGGCTCAGTAAAATGTATTATTAATGTTGTGATGCATAGAACAAATGACTAAGGAACGTTACTTACATCATATTTAAACAACATGTTATTAATCCAACAGTCCCCATGGCATATAACTGCATAATTTCCTGCTGCTTCTGGCTTGAGCGTTTCTAGAAATATATATGTCATATTTTCTTGGAAGGTCTTAAATTTGTTATAAATCTCTTTTTCTTTAATATCATTTATAGCTCTAAGAGCCCGCAGGCCTTGAGGTTGCACGCTTTCAAGAAAACTTGCACCATTATTTCCAGTGAAATAAGCATCAGGTGTTTTGTTGGATACTTCCTTAAAAATTTCTGACTTCTGATCAGGTGACGCAAACGAAAGGGCATGCAGTAGTAGTAGATTCTTGGTTGAATCAGCCTCACATTTCCTCCTGCATCCACATTTCCTCACACATCTGAAACAAATTTACAAGTAAATTCCCATAAGGAGGAAATGTGTAGATGAATCTCCTCCTTGCTCTCTCCTTGTGGACCTCCTTGTGGGATTTTTACCCCAACCATCCCTACCCTAAAACATTGGTAACCTAACCCCTAAAATTTTCGAGATACTTCTCGGTGCCTACGAGATGCGTGTCTTAGAATGCCATACCGACCCCTTGGCCTTTGCCACTCTAAATACCGAAAGAGCTGCTGCTCTTTATACCTACTGCCATAAATTCAATTGTATCAATACTGCGATACCAAAATTATTTTGGTCAGGGTTGATCGTGAAATACAAATCTTTCGTATTAGCTTATAACTTTTCCATTACTTTTTATCAACAAAATGTTTAGTATCGGGTTTTTTACATTCGTATAACTACGTTTTGTCTCATGGAAAATGTTATTTCTTTTACTTAATACCACTTAAAGTGTTTTATATATACTTATATAATTCATGCTTTAAAATACTTGTTGGGTGATGAAAAAAGCTTATGTACATTAATGCGCTAATATACGATTATTCATAATTTGTAGTTTAAATTCTCTTCCAAATAACTAAATTATAAAGCGAAAGTGAATCATTTCATGCTACGTAGCACAGCGCACTTTTCCTATTAAATTATTATTAAATGTGAAACTTTTAGAGTAATATATCAGAAAAAGACTTTTAAAAACTCAAATCGAACTATAAGCAATAAAAAGGAAGTTCTTAGGAAATACTGTTTGACTTTTTAATGAGATTGTTAAATCGGTTAATTATTGCAATGCAATACGTGTTGTAGACGAGTCAATATAAAATTGTTTGTTTACAGTTGAAAACATCATATAATCTTTCACGCCAAATGCAATTAAAACAGTAAAAAACACTACAGTTTTATAGCTTCTCTGCGCTAAGCATTTCAATCAGCCATTACAAACTGTACTTACTCATCATAATACATGCACTTTTTCATTAAAGGTAAACAAACTTTACTGGATTGCATTTGTTCAGAGCACTGTGTATATGTGCCAATTAATTAAAACACTTAGAGGAAAAATGTAGATCGTTGTTCTAATACAAATTAATTATTAATATATGTTTGTATCTGGCAATTATGTAGTATGTTGTTTTAAAGTATAAGATGTTATCTATTTAAAAAAATGCGAAAGTTAATTTCAGAGCACTTAGTTATTAAATTTACTAGTGCATATACTAGGCGTAATTAGGCGTAATTAACACGGATCCCTGGTTAGATGTCTCTTATAAATCTACTTTCCTGAATGTACACGTAACTTTGATAAATTATTAATACGTCTGTACACTTAAAACTATTAAGAATTAATTAATTAACAGCTTTTTCTGCTTTCTAGAGTTCATTCGGTGATTTACGTGTTTACGCCCAGTCAAAATTTAAGAAGAACAAAGTTATTCGGACATGCTTCTTGCATGCTTGAGAGTTGAAACTCTGTACTTAGCAATGAAAGTTTTAACCGAAGTTGTGTCGTTATAAGCTAAAATACCTCATCTTTATCGGTCATCTATTTTGTTACGCCGAAAACTTGGCGATAATTTGCATACCACTTGCTTGACCGTAATTGCTGACGTTATTATCCCATGTATAGTCAGTCAATCGGGGTTAATATGATACGAAACTGCCCATTTTTGATCCTAACTCCTATACCATTTTTAGCAAACTTGAAAAAACACCCAATTGTGATTTTTAAATTACATGTGGGTTAAAAACAAATTAGTAAAAATTCCAAACTGCGTATCAAATTAGCCCCGCATCATGGGGCTAATACGATGCACGTGTGGGTTTAGACCTTAGGGGCAAGATGGGGCAATATCGATATACCACAGAGTCTAGTGTCTCACCAGTATTTATTTCAATATTTTATTTCTTACTACAATTGAGTTGTAAAAGTTTCTTTTCTATTGTTCTAATAAACTGAAATAAAACATTTTAAGTTGCTTTTAATAAAATAAATTGTCAATAGAAAATGAACCATATAAAATCAAGAAATATAAAAATGTCTACGTAAAAATTACCGAATATTGAAATTATTCCATTTCGAATGTACCTGCACCTTGCCCAAGTTAGATTACTAGAACAGGTGAAATGGCTTGCGTGTTCTAATGAGCTAAAGAGCAAAACTACAGGTCCAACCAAAGCAGTAGGGTCATTAGTGAGGAACCAGACTAAGACAGGTCCCCGAAAGAGGGTAGCAGCTCTTTCGGTACTTGGATTGGCAAAGATCATAGGTGTCGGTATAGCAGTGTAAGACACACTACCGCGATGTGGAAGGCAGCAGAAACCACCACATTACCTCCCAAGTACACGGCGTACTTAAATTGTAATAAATATAATGACATTCTCTGGGGTAAAAGATTCCGGAGTTCAAATAGTCCCCCATTTGGATCTCCGGGAGGGGACTACTTCGGAACATGCGATCTGAAAGTGCAGAATAAGAGTCGGGAACATTTTGAGAGTCAGAGCGTGGAATGTTAGAAGTATGAAGCAAGTAGGTAAGCTAGAGAAACCTAAAAATTGAAATGAGTAGGTTAGCACTAGACATAGTAGGTATCAGCGAAGTTCGGTGGCCAGAGGCAGGGATTTTTGGAGTGCAGACTTCAGAGTAATTCATACAGGTGCAGAGGAAGGAAATTCGGATGTGGGGATAGTTATGTGAAAAAAATAGGACATTGTGTAGAAAATTACTTACAAAAAAACGAAAGAGTACTCATGGTTAGATTAGAATCTAAAACAGTAAACACAGTAATAATACAAGTATACATGCCCACCTCTACCTACAGTGACGAAAAGGTAGAAGCTACCGATAATGAAATTGAAGACATACTAAGATACGTAAAAGGACATGAAAATTTTATAATTACGGGGGATTTTAATGTAGTGGTAGGTGAGGGTAGGGTTAGCGGTAGTAGGTTTATTTGGTTTAGGCACGAGAAACGACAGGGGAAATAGATTGGTAGAATTTTGCGACAAGAATAATTTAATCATCACAAACACACTATTTCAACATCATACTAAAAGCCGATATACATGGAAGATGCCAGGAGATATAGGAAGATATCAAATAGATTACATTCTTGTTAGACAACGGTTTAGGAATTAAGTAAAAGACAGTAGAAGCTACCCAGAAGCAGAGATAGACACTGACCACAACATAGTAATTATGAAGGCCGCACTTAAATTTAAAAATTTAAAAAAGAAACGGAAAAAGGCACTATTAGAAACTAAAAGATAAAGATATTCAAGAAAGATTCGAAAAAGTCAAATGAATTGTTGAAAGGTACCGGAAAATATCTGATACTAAGGAAGTAGAAACAAAATGGAATAACAGTAAATCTCGCTTAGACATGGCAGCCAGAGATGTTCTGGGGTACACACAAATAGAAAATAAGCATGGATAACAAAGGATATCCTGAATTTAATAGAAGAAAGACGAAAATACAAAAATAAATCAGACAAACAGGAAAACAGAGATACAAAATCATAAAATGGGAAATTATTCGCAAATGCAGGAAAGCTAAAGAACAATGAATTGATGCAAAGTGCAAAGAGATATAAACTAAGATGGAAATTGGAAAGACAGATGAAGCATACGAACTAATTAGAATGAATTTTAGGATATACAACCATATAGCAAACAAACACGGGTTGCGGAAGAAATGTCATTATAGAAAATGTAGCGAAAGTGGGTAGATGGCAAGAAAATATAGGGAATTTATATGCAGGAGAGGAACTAACTGCATTAGAACAGGAATCAGAAATTGAAGGTGCAAGCAGAAATTCTAAATCCCGCTGGACAAGCAGTAACAGAACGTTTCTTCCAATTTGTAAGCTATATGTGTGAGACAGGCAAAATACCCAAAGATTTTAAACGTAACATTATATTAACTATACCAAAAAAGAGGGGTGCGGATAGATGTGAAAAATTTTTAAACAATAAGTTTGACAGCACTTGTGTCAAAAATATTAACTAGAATTGTACAAAAAACGAATAGAAAAACGAGCCGAAGAAATACTAGGAGAATGTCAATTTGTGTTTAGGCGAAACAAAGGAACACGGGAGACTATTTTAGCTATGAGAATGATAATAGAGAAAACAAGCGATAAAGGGGAAAGTGTGTGTATAGGGTTTGTAGATCTGGAAAAAGCATTAGACAATGTAAAATGGAAAAGATGTTCAAAATACTTAAAAAGATTGGAATGAGTTTTAGGAATAGGCAGATTGTGCATAGCTTATAGCAAACAGCGGTTATAGAATTAGAGCAGCCACGAAGAGAAGTAATTATTAGGAAAGGGGAGAGACAGGGATATACCCATTAATTTTTAACTTGTACATTGAAGAGGCAATTAATGCTGTCAAATGCAGGAAGACATTTGGAATTAGTATGCAGGAACAAAAGATTAGCATCTAGCATATAAGAGATTAGTACAAGATTGTGTTACATTTAACAAGAAAACGCAACTATTGTACTCAAAGACAACAAGCATAGAAACAAGGAACTGATTTCTGAAAGCATATGTGTGGAGCACAACACTGTACGGCTGTTAAGCCTGGGCAGTACAGGGAAGCGGACAAGAAAAGGTAGAAACCTTTGAAATGTGGTGCTACAGACATATGATGAAGATATCATGGACAGAACAAAGATGTACTAGAAATGGTAGGGGAAGAAAGAAATATGTGGAACACAGTAAAAAATAGGAGAGATAGGATGATATTCCACATACTGAAGCAGTGATAGGAAAAAGAGAAATAGAGGTAGACTTAGGTTAGACTATAGCACACAGATAGTAAAAGATGTAGGCTGTGGGAATTTCAGGGAAATGGGTAGACCAGCTCAGAATAGAAATCAATGGAGGTACGCGTCCAACCAAACCCAAAATGGAAAAACTAATGACGAAAAAAGATAGCTGTACTTAAACATGATGATTATTATAAGCAACTACAGGTATTGGTAGTGCAATATTTTCGAATAATATTAATTGTGGGAAAGGACTTATTGGAAAACTATCAATTCTGCAAATGTCTAAGTGTTGGGGGTCTTGGCAGCGCCTATAATCAAAGACAACAAACATAGCAACAAGAAGAAAATTGTTGAAAGCATATGTACGGAGCACAGCACAGTTTGCCTATGAAATATGGGCAGTAGGAAAAGCAGATACAAAACGATAGCAGACTTTTGAAATGTTGTGCTTCAGATTTATAAGGATGATTGCATGGACAGACAAAGTTAATAACAAATAGGTTATAGAAATAGTAGGGGAATAAAGATATCTGTGGAAAAAGGTCTTTTGGGGAAGAAAATGGGGTATATTACAAGCAGAGATAGGAAAAAGGCGATAAATGTAGACCTAGGTCAAATAGTGATAGATGCAGACTGTGCAAATTTGGAAATTGTAAGTTAGTTCAGAATAGGAAACAATGAGGGTACGCGTCTAACCAGTTTTAGGACTGGAGACCTAATGATGATGATGATGATTGAAATTATTAAAAGGTTTGTTAAAAATCAACTCTTTTCTTCGTCCAAGTTCAGGTTCTTTAACTGTTCCATTACAACTTTTCTTTTAACAAGTGAAACGCCTCCTGACTCCATCCAAAAAATTGTGCTGTTTCCACATTTAGCTTTGAGTTTTGTATAGTTTCACCAGCGGCTCATCATCTTCAATATTCGTGATTTGACCAAGATAGTACTAAATATTCTTCTTTATACGAAATTCAACTGCAACTCAATCGTTAACCTTAGGCTTTATATGTTGCTATCACTGTTTCTTCGTTTCCAATAAACTCTTCAAATTACAGGTCTAACGGTTCTTCTCTCTGAATTTCTCTTAAGCATTGTTGTCAAAATAATAATAATTATCCTAGTTCATGGATCGAAACGTAAACAAAGTTGATTTTAAAAACTATGAGTGGATTAATTCCCAAAGAAGATTAAGAAGAATAGGGTTCATATTGTGCAAACATAAGTCGGGTAGTTTAGATAAACAAACATTTACTTCATTATTGATATTTAAAATAGCCCAGAATACAAATATAATAGTATTTGTAATATCACTAATAATTACTCTTTTATCAATATTTGGCGAGGCTGTTAATAACAGTTTAAGAAATAATTGATTAAAAATAAATGGCATGTGACTACTCAACTACCTTTAGACAGTGTTCTGTAAGTCAAAATTTTGACTCCGTAATAAGTATAGAACAAATTTATCCCTAAAGGCATAGGATCAATTTACCCCAACGACGGCCGCTTTGCTCAATAGAGGTGCATAGAACAAAATTACTCCATTCATCCTACGACCAACTTCCTTCCATACGGAAGCATAAGACAAATTTACCCCCAAATATGGCTAAGAACTATATGCTTTTAGTGATTAAAAAGAATTTTATAAGTAGGCGTCGACAGCTAGGTCAATTGCATTGTTTGGTCGTTCGTTTCCATTTCAGGTGCTTCGGCATTGCTATCATTGCGTATTCATTCTGTGTTTCGACCGTGTTCGACTATAGTAATCTGAATAATGAGATGGCTTTTAGAAATGAAAGAGTAATCGTAATCTGATCTTTGATTCCGTATATGCACTCGTTTAAGTTTTTACTGACACCAGTTCGTTGACGATCTCGGTCACATTAAGGGCAGTCAGTCCATATATGTTGTAGGTCTAAATTAGTTTTACAATTTAAGCAGGTTGGTTTGGCTCTACCTCAAAGCAAGTACATTGAGATTAGGTCTGTAGGTCCAATTTTAAGATGGGCTAGTACTACCTGCTCCATTCTGCTAAGACCTAGTTTATGGATTTCCCTCGTTTGTGACTTTATTATCTTTCTGCAACGTTTGTGCCACATTGGTAACTACAATTGCTGAACTATTGAACGAGAGGATCGGATCGGCGTGGTGGTGTCGTCGGCAGAAGTGGATGCAACTGGTTTACTGCGTTGAAAACTGAAATTTGTAGATTTCAGCTTTAGAACTGATACGATGTATTGCTTCTGAAGCACGTTTTCAATTTCCCCATTTTATGGGCTGAGTAAAATATTACCAGATCGTCGACATATATGGATCGTCCAACCTCTGCGGGAATAGATTCAACAATTACCTCGACAGCTATGACAAATAGGGCTACGCTGAGGGTGGAGCCTGGGGTATCCCATTTTCCTGGGTAAATAGTTCGGGGAAGGATTGTCCAACTCCAACACGAAAATGTCGTTTTTCCAAGATGTTTTGCACGAAAATGGACAGACGCCCTTTGTATCCCCATTCATACAGCTTTAGTAGAACTACGTATCTCCAAGTACGCTCAAATACTTTGACAATATCGAGGGCACAGCAACTGCTCTCGTCTGGCAGAGCTGTCTTGTATGGCATTCTCTAGTAATGCAATTTGGTCGATGGTGGATCTGCCTTTTCTGAAACCCATCTGTGGGGGTGATAGTTGTCTTTTCTCGTCAAGGTACCAGACTAGTCGATTATTGACCATTTTTTTCAGGACTTTGCAGAGACAGCTTGTTAATGAAATTCATCGATATTTAAAGGCATTTTTGAGTCCTTTCTGGGTTTGGAAATGGGTCCAATTGTCGCTCTAGCCAAGATTTGTGAAAACTTCAAGAGTCCCATATTTGATTGTATAACCGAATTAGAGTTTTTTGTCTCTTTGAAGAAGCTAACGGATAATTTCGTACGTAATTTGGTCTGGTCCAGGAGCACAGTCTTTGCATTTGCGTAGAGAGTAATCTAATTCCAGCATTGATATGTTGGGATTTTAGGGAAACTCGTTGTCGACTGAGAATTTAAGCTTAGCTTTACTATCGAATTTTCTCATTTGAAGGCATTGGAAGTGTTTAAAGCTGCACACTTGACAAAGTATGCAGCCAGAGCATCTGCAATATCTGCTTCCTCCGTAACTATTATCCCATCAACTTTCAACAAAAAAGGCGGAACGGAGAATTTCTTGCACGATATGCATCTTATTTTGTGCCATATTTCAGTTGTCAGAGTTTCATTCGTGATGGAACAAACGTACTTTTCCCATGATTCGCGCTTACTTGTGGTTATAATACGCTTTGCAGCAGCACACGTTTGCTTGAATTGGATCAAAAGGAATTTTAGCACTTTTAATTTGACACTACAAAAAAGCATTAAAATTATTTACTTGAACAACGAATATAGTCAATCTAGGTAATATAAAACTTTTTTTTTCTGTATGCGAATACCAATAAAATTAATTTTTGAAACTAACAATTATACATTTTCATAAAACATAAAAATACATACTTAGAGTATTTAGAGTAATAGCAATCACTTACAAATTTCTGTCGGATGCTTTTCAGTAACTTAGAACGATCTTATGGAGAAATATTTGAAGAAACTATTGCCATTACTTGGATTCACTAAAGGAATTTGGAGTTTTATCAATAGATGATATGAATTTAATTTAACAATGTATAATTTTTATATGCATTATTCGCTGTTGCAATTCATTTTTATCAAAATAGCTATTTACGATCAGATCATGCAATTTCTGGGTATACGTAAATTTTATGATAATTACTCTTTTTCCCCTTAGCTTATATATTACAATCCAATCAGATACCGAGACGAGATCTTATACAGTCACTCCAATTTTTTAATTATACTGAAAGTATCGATAATTGTGTAGCTATCTAAGGTTGTATAGGAAAAAATCAAGTCCCCGTGCAGTCTTTTTTACAATGGAATGTTTAAAGCAAGCATTAAACTAATTTATATGACATTTCTAGAATAATTTGATAATAGATAATTATACTAAAATAGAGTACCAAAATTATATTTAAGATTTACAGAACTTAAGAGTTTAACAGGTCGATACATTTTTCGGTGATGGCTAAATAGTAACCAGCACAAACACTTCTCTTCTACTCCAAACCCTCGTAAATAATTGGCAAATCAAGTGGAATCTTGTATTGTTTGTTAAAAGTTTCAAAAAGAATGTCGCCAGAAACAAAAGAGTTACTTTTTGGTATCCATATTAATTACAAGCAATCGAATAAAAGACTTCTGTAGTCTACACTAGTATATTGTAGCGATTAAAAAATTGTATTTTCGTAGTTTTAATTGTACACATTGCAAATGCGTTTGCATAATATTCGTGAACAATCAATGTGGTAGTAATAAAATTCGACAAAAGCTTGAGTAGCATACATCATCATCATTAGGTCTTCAGTCCTGGAACTGGTTAGACGCGTACCCTCATTATTTCCTATTCTGAACTAACCTACACATTTCCCTGAAATTTGCAGAGTCTGCAGTGATACACTATCTGATCTAGGTCTACATCTACCTATTTTTTCCCTTCTCTGCTTGTAATAAATCCCATACTATTCCCCAAAAATACCTTAGAACGTATTCTGCTCTTCTCTCCTATCTTATTTATCACAGATATCTTTATTTCCCTACTATTTCTATAATCTATTTATTATTAACTTTGTCTGTCCATATTATCATCCTCATACATCTGAAGCACAACATTCCAAAAGGCTGCTACCGTTTATCTGTCTGCTTTTCCTACTGCACGTATTTCATAGGCATACTGTGCTGCGCTCCACACATATGCTTTCAACAATTTTCTTCTTGTTGCTATGTTTGTTGTCTTTGATCATATGCGTTGTTCATTTTTGTTAGATGCAGTTCGGTTCCTTTCTATTGTTTTACAATTATATAGCGTATTTCTCCGACAGTAGTTGTGAAGGGGGTAAGCAGTCTGTGGCTGCCAAGTTCCCCCAGAATTTGAACATGTATCGATTTAATATTTTTTCCAATATATCTTTTCGCAGTCAACATTAGTTGCAGATATTTCACAACCAATATCTGTAGTTGTTTATAATAATCATCAGATTTATCTGCGCTATTTTTTCGTCATTAGATTTTCTGTCTCAAAACTGGTTGGACACATACCTCCACTTATTTATATTCTGAGCTAGCCTACTCAATTCACTGAAATTTCCACACAGCCTATATACAACTCGGTTCCCCTTCTATTGTTTTTAATTATATGCCATATTTCACCGAGTTTCAGTTGTATGTGAATGGTTGGTTAAGCAGCCTGTGGCTGCCAAGATCCCCAACACTTAGACGTTTGCCAAATTAATAATTTTCCAGTAAATCTTTTCACACAATTAACATTATTCGAGAATATTGCAAAACCAATACCTGTGGTTGCTTATAATAATCATAATGTTTAAGTACAGTTATTTTTTTCATCATTAGTTTATCCATCTTGGGACTGGTTGATGCGTACCTCCATTGATTTCTATTCTGAGCTAACCTACACATTTCCCTGAAATTTCTACAGCCTACATCTTTCACTATCTGTGTGCAGTAGTCTAACCTAGGTCTACCTGTACTAGTCTTTTTTCCTATCTCTGCTTCTAGTATATTCCGCACTATTCCCTCATGCCGTAGTATGTGGCCTATCATCCTATCTTTCCTATTTTTATCGTATGCCACATATTTCTTTCTTTCGCTACTATTTTAGTACCTCTTCGTTCTTAACTTTGTCTGTCCATGATATCTTCATCATACATACATCTGTAGCACCACATTTCAAAGGCTTCTACCTTTTTCTTATCCGCTTCTCCGACTGTCCAGGCTGAAATTCGTAATCTTTCGTAAGTTCTTGTTACCCATTTGTATTCTTGTTTTCAATTTATTTTCTCCTCCTTTGCATACTAGTTCTTTAGTTTTATTTTTGTTAATTTTCATACCGTATTTCTGTTAGAACTGTTTCCATTTCATCAAGAGCAGCTGCAAATCTAAACATATCGATTTGTTGTCCCTGCATAGTAATTCCAAATATCTTCCTGCATTTGACAGTATTCATTGCCTCTTCAATGTACAAGCTAAAATTAATGGGGTAGGGCACATCCCTATCTCACCCCTTTCTTAATGTTTACTTCTACGTTCCTGCTCTATTTCTATTACTGCTGTTTGCTTTTGTATAAGCTATGTACTATTCGTTCATGCCTATAACTCATTCCAATATTTTGAGTATTTCGAACATTTTTTCCATTTTCATTGTCGAATGCTTTTTCCAGATCTACAAACCCCATACACACGCTTTCCTTTTTTTTCTATTGTTTTCTATTATCACGCTCAGAGCTAAAATAGGCTCTGTGTTCCCCTGTTTCGCCTAAACCCAAATTGATACTCTACTAGTATTTCTTCAGCTCGTTTTTCCATTCGTCTTTGTACAATTCTAGTTAATATTTTTGACACGTGTGCTGTCAAAAACTTATTGTTCGAAAATTTTAACATCTATCCGCGTCTTTCTTTTTGTATAGTTACTATGATGTTACGTTTGAAATCTTTGGGTATCTCGCTTATCTACGAATAGTTTACAAGTTGGAAGAGACGTTCTGTTACTGCTTGTCCAGCAGCTATTAGAGTTTCTGCTTCCCTCGTGTACTCCCCAGACACATCCCTGGTGGTGATGTCATAGTCTTTTATAAATAAAGAGCAATGTAATACTATTCTAAAATTTTTATTCTGACATACATAACAAAATTTAAAAAAATGTAATGCCAAGCATGGAGTCATTTAAACTTAATTTTAATACAAAGTTATACACAGAAGACAGTCCTTTCTTTATGTTTGTTTGGAGCGGTTTTAATTTTATCTTATTTTATTCGCAGCTTAAAATTTAAATCGACACCCAAGTCCTCTATCTCCTTTTCTAGCCAATAGTTTGATACATAGAGACCGTCTAGGTTTTCAAATTGCAAAATGTACCGAAGTTTGCCTCTATATATAATGTCTTTGATTCCACCAACAACCAGATCCATTCCTTCGTGTAATTCTTGCAGCTTGCGACAATCTTTTAATCGCGGCTCTCCCACTATATCCTGCATACGTATCTTGTTAGCTTGATCGACTTTTTCTTGTCGGTATTGGAGGAAATCCTTATTCTCCCACTCACAGTTGCATAGTTGCATGTCCAGCACTTTTGGAAATATACGGTTGTTATAGGTTGTAAGACCCTCGGTTTTAAATGGTCCGAAAGGTTCTTTACTAGGTAAATATACAATGTTTAACGGAACCCCTTTGCGTGTGGTGTACGCAAATGTTACGAAACCCGCATTCCTTAGGTCGTCTATGTTATCTGCCATTTCGATAAATACGTTTTTAGAATAACCTTTTAAAAAATATACGGATTTAGTACCATCTTTTTCCGCAAGAACGCCTACATAACTAAAAGAGTCTTGTTTACTAACCACAAATGCATACAACTTGTAGAAACCAGATGTATCTAAGTCAGTCCATCGGCACATAAAATAATCTTTTAATTCTTCCTCATTTTCTCTAATAAGATGTTCTTTGTCTAACACATTTTTGTATTGTTCGCGTATTGTCTCAATGTTTTCCATGTAGTCCAACTTTCGTTTTTTTGTATCCATTTCCTCTAATTCCAGTTGTCTTTTTCTTCCACTTACAACGTATGGCGTGCATAATGGGGCAATTTTCTTTAGCGTAAACGGATAGAGCTTACTGCCAATATTTACGCGTTGTCGTACAACCACTGGACGAATGTTAAGTGTATCTTTCAAACCCAATTCCGAAATGACTATTTCTTTTGGAATTGTAGAATATCGTGTTGCAGATTGTGTAAAATATGTACTACCTGCTTTAATGTAGCACTTGTGTAAGATTTTTATTTTATCTTGGCTATTTTCCTCCCCTACAATCTCCAAATAATTTACAGGTAAATAGTTAAAACTAAAAGCCGAAAGCACATACTTTATCAATTTTTCCCTTTCCTCTGGTTTTTCTGACAACTTAATTTGCAAGCCCGTCAATTTTTTTGTATTGCCATTTCCCTAATACACGTACTGTAGTAGGTTTTTATACACTAAACAGCAGCTATTTTCTAGCTTGTCCGATAACTTACTCCACATTTTGGCAAGTGGTACCGAGTACATTGGCGCCTTTAGGAAGTATAACTTACTATCTTCCAATAAAGTTAAACAGTCTTTTAAGGGATTATACATCCGTTCCGCACTGACATAGCTTCCAATTGTACAGTTGTATATTGTCGCTTCCAATCGCATAATACCATGTTCTTTGGTCAAAGTAGACGCGAATGATTTCTCTTAAACGTGCATCTGGACAACGTAAAAAATCTAGTATATGATTTCCAAGTTGTTTATTAACACCAGGACTTGTTATCTGACACACAAATTTGTTGTATATCTTAATTCTTGCATTGGTTGTTAGCAGTGGCCAACTTACGTGGGGCTATGGTGCTAAGCCCAGTGCTTCTAATATTTTTGAAAATGTATCGTTTTTGAATTGCGAAACTTCGTTTTGAACACAGCTGGCACTGACGAGCGACGAATGAATTAATAGCGGATTGACGACCTATATTCACTTTCCATAATAGTTATTATTGGCACCGTAAACTTTGAATTTAAAGTTGTGAGATAATCTTAATACAACCTCACTTTGCATGCATTGATAGTGTAATTGTTATGGACGCAACTATAAAAACAGATTTCAATTGAATCGTTGTGCCAAAATTACAATCATGAATAGAGTAGATATTCTGTAAGGTCACCCCGAGTCCCGAAGTGTCGCTTCTCGCTTGCTTATATTCTATGGGCCAATTAATACTATATTTACCTGCTACATAACTTGCATGCGCATGCTACACCCCCAAGCAATTTAACCCAACGTTTATAGTTCGTTGAACTTGAAACGGTACTTCTTTTCTTATCACCTACATCAAGTTGTAGAACAGAAAATACTTAACTACCCCACCAGCTTCATTGTTGTGTCAGATTTCATTGTGTGTTCTCGGTAACGAAATAATTTTACTGCTACAAGGCTACAACACTATTTTCATGTTCCAATTGCGTTGCGTGTGTTTGCGTTGAATTAAAATTTAATTGAATTATTGTCGAGGTTTAGTTGCATTAAAGTTAAAACTAAGAATTAAGTATTAAGTGTCGTATTTAAATATAATATTTAAGTTATTTTCAAAAGTTCGGTTAAGTTTACGGTATTCATTTTAATTTGATTTCTCTGGTGAATTTTATAAATCTCAAAATGAGCCAAAGTACACCTACCGGTAAGAAAAGAACTATTCACGATTTTTTTAGCGTAGCTTCTATTTCTAAAAAAAAGGCGACTGATTTAAAGTGCGATTCCGACTTAAATACCGGTACTGATATGCAATCGAAAATACTTTTACCAGTAGCTTCTTCGTCATCTTGCGCTACACCGCAGTTAGCTACTCCGATATCTTACTCTCATATGGATATTTTTAATTTTAAAGGAAAAATATTGAAGGACGAAGAAAAGTTTGAAGTTTTGAGAAATGTGTGGGTTCCCGAAAAAAACTTTCAGTTTCCCGTTGTTCAAATTGGTAAACAAAACAGAAAATTTAATTACTCGTGGCTCAATAAATACAAATGGTTGGCTTATTCTCAAGTTGAAGACGGTGTGTATTGCAAATATTGTGTTCTGTTTGCTAAGCAAGAGGTTGGAATAAGTGCATCGCAAGCAACAGGTCAACTAGTTAATAAAGCTTTCAAACTGTGGAAGAGAGCTACAGAACGTTTTTATAATCACGAAGTGTTGGAATACCCCAGAGCAGCAGTGCTTCGTTCAAAAACTTTTGTCGAAATTATGACGGGCAAGACAACACGAATTAATAGAATGCTTGATAGCGCTTCAAACATGCAAGCAGTTGAGAATCGGTTGAAAATATGTTCTATCATAAAAACCATAATTTTCTGTGGACGTCAAGGACTATCCTTGAGAGGTCATCGAGAATCAAGCGCTTTTGATGTAAATGAAGAACCGGCCAAAAATGAAGGGAATTTTCGAGCATTATTACGATTTCGCATTGACGCTGGTGATCAAAATTTGGAAAAACATTTAACTGGAAGTGGACGAAATGCTACCTACATAAGCTGGAAAAGTCAAAATGAGATTATTGATTCATGTGGATCAATAATCATGCGAAAAATAACCGAAGAAGTTAATGCTGCAAAATGTTTTTCAGTACTAGCCGACGAAACTACTGATATTTCTAATATAGAGCAATTTGCACTTTGCGTTAGATATGTAAAAAAGGACGAAAACGAATACAAAATTTGCGAAAACTTTCTTAAATTTGTTCCAGTAGAAAATACAACGGGTGCTCATCTTGCTGACACTATAATTACTAGCCTACAGGACTGCCACGTGGAAATGAAATATTTAAAAGGACAAGGTTATGACGGAGCAGCTACTATGAGTGGTAAATTTAAAGGAGTTCAAGCAAGAATTTTAGAAAAATACCCTACAGCTATGTACGTTCATTGTGTCTCACATAACTTGAATCTAGCTATTTCCGATTCCGTATCCGTTTCTTCTATTAGAAATTCTTTTGCAATAGTTGGAAAGATTTACAATTTTTTTAACTATCCAAAAAGACAAATAGTGCTTCAAAAACATATTTCTAATTCTGAAAATGCCTCCAAAGCTTAAAAATTAAAACAACTATGTCCAACTCGATGGGTACAACGGCACGATTCAATTTTGATTGCAATTGAATTACTTTTGTTCATCCTTGACGCTCTAGAAGAAATTTGTACTTCTTGGGATGATAAAGATGCTTCATCAGACGCATTGATTTTAATAAATTCAATTAAGCAATCCGAATTTATAATAGCATTACTGTGCGCGGAGTGTTTATTCGGTTACACACTTTACTTGAGTAAGGGTCTTCAGCGTGCAGACATAGAACTTCACACGGCTATCGACCAGGCTCAACTTGTTATTACTTCTATCCAAAAAAATAAGGGATAACTCAGAGACAGAATTTAAACATTTGTATCAGAAAGGTTTGGAAATGAGCAGATTGTTAGGGTTTACAATTACTGTACCAAGAATAACAGCAAGACAAACAAAACGTTGCAACATTCCTAGTAGTAATGAAGAGGAATATTACAGAAGAGCTATATTTTTGCCCTGGGTAGACTCTTTTTTTGAACAATATGTCTGATAGATTTGAAAAACACAAAACAGTTCTCGTTAATTTTTCCAGTCTATTGACCAAATCATCTCAAACAACTTTTTCTGAACAAGCAGCCAACTTTATTAGCTTAGCATCATTTTATAAAAACGATCTGGAATGCAACAACGAAGCAGCCCTTAAAGCTGAATTTAAAATGTGGCAAGAGGATATGATTAATCAACCAAACGAAAAAAGAAATGCTATAGACTGCTTAAACATTTGCAATGAACATTATTTTCCAAGCATTCATAAATTGCTCAAAATATTTTGTAGGTTACCTGTTTCCATTAGTACAGCTGAACGATCATTTTCAACACTAAAACGAACGAAAACATATTTAAGAAAGACTATGAAAGAAAGCAGATTAAATGGTTTAGCACATTTAAATATACATCGAGAAATCTCTATATCCGTTGATGAAGTGATTCAAGAACTTCAGAATCGCGGTCCTCGCCGACTTGATTTCAACCTGTAGCGACGAGCGCGCATCCGCGCGTCGCTATTAGAACACCTGAGGTTGAGGATGAAATTTCCGAACGACACTAGACCATCTTATATATATATGTATATATATTACTCATATTTAGACCAGGGTAGAAAATTAAATAATCACATCAAATAATTTTAATCACCGTGTAGAAGCTTTGGAAAAAGGTACGCGTTATTAAATAACGGCGCGAAGCATAAAAATTCTTTCGTTTTATTAAAATTAAGAGATTTAAATTATTTATAAGACGCTTTATATAAAAGGAAGCAGTATTAGAAAACTTTACGGGTAATTTAATTATCCCTAGTAAAGAAACAAATAAAAATTACGTGCAAAATTTATATTAATTAACTCTATTTTAAGTAACTGGTATTAAACAAAACGTACAGATAATAATTGTAATTGAAGTTAATTGAACCGTTAGTAACATATAATATCTATAAAAACTTGAAAAACCCAATAAAATACCATGAAATCAAGCTCTGAGAATGAATAGTATGTTTAAACACCTTGCGTATTTTTAAAAAGCTCATTCTGCGTAAATGTTGCAGATAATTAATAGTTACAAAGAATCTTGGAGAAACCGTGGCTTAATATTTACGAGAAGGTGCGATACGGGGTTATTTAACCCAGATAGTCCACATGGACTGAAATAATCGATAATAAGGAATATCAATTTGCACTAATAAGAACAGGTTAGATAGAGACAGATAATATGCACAAGACCGAGACACATATAGTAAAAGGCGTGATTTAAGCAACGTCACGAAGGTCACAATTGGTTGAAAATAGGATGCAAATATCAGAGGTAGAAACAACATTTCTGTATAAAATTTGATTAGGTATTCTCAGACGTTGCAAGCCGTGTTGAAATTTCTGAGATTTAACTGGGGCGAGTGCAAAATTCGTAAAAACCGACGCGCGAGCTACGGAATGGGAACATAGCAAGCGAAATTCTTTAGAATTGTCCATTTTGGGGAACAGACCGACAGACAGGCTAACCGCTATATATACCGAGGTGAATATAAACAAGCTCTCTTACATCCGCGACTTGATTCAAGATGTTAAACAGTGCATTTTAGTTTGATAAAATAATTTAAAGTTTGCTCGTATATTTTGGTGATTCAAAATAGTTTGTTCTTTACGTGCTAACATGAATATACTTTAGTGCACTTAGATACAAGGTAATAAAGTCTAGTTATATTTGCGAGTATTACTGTACTAAGTATCCAAATTTGTAACGATAAATGAATAAACAAAAGTAGGCAGTTTTGGGGTATAGTGTGAAAGAAGTATGAATTTCTTTGCTATTTTTCGGGGGTGTTAATAGTCAAATGTTATTCGTAATCGTGATTGGATCCACAAAACAAGATTTTGGATATACTTAGATGAGTTCCGGAGAAGCTCTGAAACAACTTTAGATGAATGGTGGTGTAGAAAAGTTTAAAAGGCGACCAGGAATCTGAGGACGGAAACATAACCCAGTTGGAATGGTAAAATTAGCAAGGACGATGTACATTGAAGCCACGAGTGCAGTAACCTTCAGGTAAATTGTACAATTTTGTTCGAATTTTGACGTTTTGGTGTGTGTTGAATAACTTTATAATTTGTTTGCTAAAAAATGGACAGTAGTGAATTTGTACAAACAAAAAAATTTTTAATTTTAAGGTGAAATTTTCTTGTTTAAGTAGAAAGGAGTATTTAGCATTTATGTTCTTGATTATGATGAAAATTTGGGTCTGTCTTTGAGCTCAATTAGACGAACCTGTTTAATTAACGTAACGGGGTGGAAGATGCTCCCTTTTATTCAGACTCAGGTCTGCAAATATTGTTAAATTAATTAGTAGGCATCCTACAAGGACTTTAATTCTGGATGCAAATTAAAATGATAACAAATTTAATCTTGAAATTTTCTGATACTGAAATTTATGCTGAATTTTAATTTTGAAATTTTAATGTATTGTGAATATTGATGTAAATAGAGTTAACGTTGATGTGTGTGATAGGAATGTGTTTTTTTTTTATGATTGAGGATGAAAGTTATCTAGAGGAGCAGCCGAGGCGATTAACGGAAGAAAGTCAATGGACCAACACAGTTAAGGTAATGAATAGCTTTTTGTAGGTTTCACAGCATTCTTGACGCCCAATTCGTGAGGCTCAATTCGAAAAGCGTAGTTCACGGATTTTGTAGGTATCACAGCAATATATATATATATATATATATATATATATATATATATAGTGGCCTATTAGAATCACTTGCAAATAAATATGCTTACTTTTGTTAATTTTTGACTCGATAACTTACTTTTTAATATATATGTATATAGTTTTTTGTAGCCCTCCAGGGTGAAATCCTGGTTGCGCCGCTGGTTGTTAGCCATGTTAAACAATCAATTCCCACAGTTTTATCGTTGTCAACTATAACATTGCACTTTGCTTCGTATTCGCCCTTATAGCAAAAGTTATGGTTTGTAGTTAAATAATTACACATCTCCATTTTGCTAAATATACCAGCAAAATCTTGGGTTACATCCACTTTGGAGACGCTCATGTTTACCGTTCTACCTACTGTCGAATACTAAATTGAATACGAAAATTGTCCTTATGTACCCTACAGAGTAGGGGCCAATATTGCCCAAGATACCCAAATATGTTGAACACCGCCATATCGCATACATTCTCTTGTTTAGGAACAGTTTTGTTATCCAAAATGGCAGATAACATAGACGACCTAAGGAATGCGGGTTTCGTAACCTTTGCGTACACCACACGCAAAGGGGTTCCGTTAAACATTGTATATTTGCCTAGTAAAGAACCTTTCAGATCATTTAAAACCGAGGGTCTTACAACCTATAACAACCATATATTTCCAAAAGTGGTGGACATGCAACTTTGTAACAGTGAGTGAAAGAATAAGGATTTCCTTCAATACCGACAAGAAGAAGTCGATCAAGCCAACAAGATACGTATGCAGGATATAGTGGTAGAGCCGCGATTAAAAGATTGTCGCAAGTTGCAAGAATTACAAGAAGGAATGGATCTGGTTGTTGGTGGAATCAAAGACATTATATATAGAGGCAAACTTCGGTACATTTTGCAATTTGAAAACCTAGACGGTCTCTATGTATCAAACTATTGGCTAGAAAAGGAGATAGAGGACTTGGGTGTCGATTTAAATTTTAAGCTGCGAATAAAATTAGAAAAAATTAAAACCGCTCCAAACATACATAAAGAAAGGACTGTCTTCTGTGTATAACTTTGTATTAAAATTAAGTTTAAATGACTCTATGCTTGGCATTACATTTTTTTAAATTTTGTTATGTATGTCAGAATAAAAATTTTAGAATAGTATTACATTGCTCTTTATTTATAAAAACTATGACATCACCACCAGGGATGTGTCTGGGGAGTACACGAGGGAAGCGGAAGTTAATAGCCGCCAAGCATCTAATTCTTTATTTGGTATGGAGTACTTGCCGGTGTATGTATCCGGAGTAAAAACACGATTTGTACACACAGATTATTAATAAAATTAGTTTATGGAGCGAAGATGACAAGCGTAACCTCATCCCTGGAAGCATATCAACCCATGCATGGAGGCATTAAGATATAAATTTAAGATAGTTATTTGATTTTGCAAATCTATTGTATATATTAGTTTTTAAATTCCATAATTTTTAAGTTCTTCGCCCACCTTCTAAATCCTTCCTGCTTCTATCCTGGTTGACAGAGTATACGTCTTATTTCCACGTGGTGTTCGCGTGACACAGCGGTTTTAAATTTCTAGGGAGATGTTTGGTTAAAGCATATGCCATAGATGAACAAAAATTTTAAAGAGATTTAGGTAACTGAAAAAATTCTAATATTAATTGATACCAAACAAGGTACATTTAGCTCGAAGAATGCAATGGCTAGTCGAAGAAAACTATTTGGTTCAGAATGTTAACGGTAAAAATATCTTAAAATGAGGGTAGCTCCCTGGGGATGATGCTATCTAAAAAATTCCTATAAATTCAGATAGCTGAAAAATCTAATATTAATTGATACCAAACAAGATAGGTTTATCTTGTGGGTCGAAATGACTAGTCGAAGAAAACTATTTGTTAGATTAGCTTATAGAACAAAGAGCAAAATTTAGAGGTTCAGGACTTTGAAAAGGGTATAACTTTGCAGAGGGTGGTCCGATTTTAAATCTGTTTACAGATTCGAATTCTGCGTAAAATTCTAGACTAATTTGATGTATTGCATGACTAAAAAAAATGTTTAAGGACAGCCAGAAATCGCTGCCGGTAAAAATTCTTAAAATGGGGGTAACTCCCTGGGGGATGATGCTATCTAACAAATTCCTAGAAATTCGAATAGCTGCGAAAATCCTAATATTAATTGATACCAAAGAAGATAGGTTTATCTTGTGGGTGGAAATGGCTAGTCGAAGAAAAATATTTATTAGATTAGCTTATAGAGCAAAGAGCAAAATTTAGAGGTTCAGGACTTTAAAGGGGTATAACTTTGTAAGGTGTGGTCCTATTGTAAATCTGTTTACAGATTCGAATTCTGCGTAAAATTCTAGGCTAATTTGATGTGCTGCATGTATAAGAAAATTTATGCGGACGGTCAAAAATCGCTGCTGGTAAAAATTCTTGAAATGGAGGTAGCTCCCTGGGGGATGATGCTATCTAAAAAATTCCTCGAGATTCGGGTAGCTGAGAAAATTCTAATATTAATTGATACCGAACAAGATAGGTTTATCTCGAAAGATGCAATGACTAGTCGAAGAAAACTATTTGGATCAGAATGTTAGCGGTAAAAAAATCTTAAAATGTGGGTAGTTCCCTAGGGGATGATGCTATCTAAAAAATTCCTAGAAATTCGAATAGCTGAGAAAAATCTAATATTAATTGATACCAAACAAGGTACATTTATCTCGAAAGATGAAAATGGTTAGTCGAAGAAAACTATTTGGTCCAGATGTGTGAGGAATTGTGGATGCTGGAGGAAATGTGACTCCAAAAGACCTGTTAATGCACTACTTGAAATGTAAATTCAACCATCCAGCGTCCAAGTTTTATACCACATTTTTCTTGACAGGTCATATACAATTCCAATCTCCGGAGTGTTAAAGATTTTGTTACAAGATATTTGGTTTCTTTCAAATGCCGTTTATTTAACCATATTTGGCTCTTATTTCCGTATGAGCAACATCTAACAATAATAACCCTGGGTTTTGTATTCAAAGTACCGCTACGGCTTCGAGATCCTAAACGATGAAGCCTATATATCTATTGAATTTATACCGAATAGTACAGTATTGCCCGAAACAAACAGTACTGAAACTAAGTTGGCGGTGTTTTTATGCGTGCGCTGTCACACTCAAGTTAGCTAGTATAGACCTGTCAAGTAAACCTCAAACAAGTAATTAGTAGGGCCTAATTGTTAAAAATGGTGTTAAGTACAGAGGAGAAAGTGTTTCTGGTAGAGCATTATTTTCGTTCATACGGAATCGGCCGACATAATGGTGCAAGTTTGCTATACGTGTCTGATCAATTCACACAAAGGTTTAATAAACGTTCTCCAAGTAATGCTATAATTTTGAAGGTTATTGAAAAGTTTAGAAATACAGGTAGTGTATTGTGCCAACGAAAAGGAAACTCGGGCGTCCCAGGACAGTTAACAACAACAATAACCATGAACGTGTTTTGAGCAAATCTTAGAAAATCCGAAAGTCAGCCAGGCAAGGACAGCGTTACAACTTGATTTAAAAGAACTTCCTTTCAAAGAATCCTGAAGGAGCTGGGTACATTTTCGTATGTGATTCAGGTACATCAACAACTACATCCTCGGGATTATCGCAGTAGAGTGGAATATTGCGCCAGAATTCTCGCGTTACAGTATGAAAATCCTGAATTTTTGAAAAATGTTTGGTTTTCAGACGAAGCACATTTTCACTTGTCAGGCTATGTGAATCGTCGCACAAATCGATTTCTGGGCTTTGCCAGACCCGATGAGGTTCAAGAGGTTCCTTTACATAGTGAAAAAGTGAGTGTCTGGTGTGCTGTTTCCGGACACGGAATCATTGGTCCGTACTTTATCGAAGAGAATGGTAGGCAAGTCACACTTAATCAACAGAGGTACAGACAAATTTTAACACGATTTATCCCTGATCTACGTCAATTCTGTCGTGCACGTAACTTGGCATTTCGAAACCAATTTTTTCAGCAGGACGGGGCAACTTGCCATACTGCTGCCGCAATTCGTCAATTTCTTCAAGAACATTTTCCAAGCAAATTCATATCACGATTTACTGACTTCCTTATCCTTCACATTCTCCAGACCTCACACCTCCAGACGCATACATTTGGGGCATGGCTAAAATGCCGTTTTCAAACGGGCACCACAAACCATCGATGAATTAAAGGATGCCGTTAGAGTCTTCTTCGCAGCCCTGAGACAACCCTTATTCAATAACATGACCAGAAACTTAGAACATCGTTAGGAAGTCTGTCTCGAACGAGGAGGTGCACATTTAGAACATATAATAAAGTGTCAATAATATGTATTTTTTAAATATACAAAACAATTACAATTTCAGTACTGTTTATTTCGGGCAATACTGTATTAATCCAGATTGTTATAACCAGCTGAAAATTTTATTTACACAATTAGTTTGCAGTGAATTTCCGGTATTATTCTACTGTTCTTATAGTTTCCTGTTTTAGAGGAAGCGTACGCAGAAGCACTTGTGTATTCGCCTGCACCGGCTCTTCCTCTTCACTGCGCCTCTTCAGCAAGTTTTCCTAACGCCTGATTGTTTTAATGTTCATGCAGTATCATATGGTTGATTGCAATATGTTCATCCTTAGCTCCCTTTCTACTACGAGATTAGAAATCTCACAATCGTCGATACATTAAAGAATACGACATGTGCGAAGTGTATTCCAACACAACCTACATAGAGATATTTCCAAGATGTAAAGCAAAGTAACGAATAGATCTTGTTTACCGAAGAAGGTCATTTTATCGCAATATAGAACTGAACCGCATGTATTACATTCTTAACGTGTACTTATTTTAATTTTAAATTAATAGCTCACGGTTTTAAATTACTGATGCTTTTAGTGTTGCCTTAAATGCTTTTACTTTCATATTTGACAAGCAACTTGCATAATGTAAATATCATAATTAATTCATTATCTTCCACTGTTTCATTTGCGTACATCTTTTAAAACTTTAAGAACTATTTTTTGCTTAACGGTATTATAGTTTTAAATTTAAGAAACGGCATTTAGTATAGTTCTCTTAATCTTTAAAGTAACATTTTTTATAATTAGTTGCTACGGGAGTAATTTTTTAATCTGTTAATCTTAATTACAAAAGTAAATTAAATATAAACCGGATTATTTTCTTCAAAGATTTATTTCAAAAGCAAAAGAAACATTCACCTGAAAATGATCTTTCACGTCATAATTAAGTCTTCAGCCCTGAAAATGGTTAGACGCGTACCTGCATTTCCATTGGTTCCTATTCTGAGCTAACTTATAAAGCATATATCATTCACTATCTGTGCAAGGGTCTAACCTAGGTCTACCTATACCTCTGTTTTTCCTATCCTCCTTCTCATATACTCCGCACTATTCCCTCGTGCCTTAATATGTGACTTATCATTCTCACTCATTTTTTTTTACCGTTTTTCACATATTGCGTCCTATCCTACCATTTCTAGAAGCTCTTTGTTCTTTTCTTTGTCCACGATATCTTCATCATAGCTCTGTAGCACCACATTTCAAAGGCTTCCATCTTTTTTCTGTTCTCTTCTTCTACTGTCTAAGTTTCACAGACATACACTGCTGTGCTCCACACATATGCTTTTAGGAATCTTTTCCTTGTTTCCATGTTTGTTGTAGTTGAACACAGTTCAATGCAGCACGGTCTTGTGTAAATCTTTGTTTTATATCTTTTACACTTTTCCCATCTTGCGTTATTTAGCTTCTTGGGTAGCAGAAATCCTTAACGTCTTGTAAGTTCTCGTTTCCTATTTGTATTCTGCTTTTTGAATTATTTTTCCCTCCTTTGTATACTAGAACTTTTTTTTCCTGTCCACGTTTCACAACCGTACAGTACTGTGCTCCTCACATATGTTTTAAGCAATCTTTTCCTTGTTTCTATGTTTGTGGTCTTTGAGCACAGTAATTGCTTTTTCTTGTTATATATTGGACGACCTTGTACTAATCTTTGTTTTATATCTTTTGCGCTTTTCCGATCTTGCGTTATTTAGCTTCCTAAGTAGCAGAAATCCTTAACCTCTTGTAAGTTCTCGTTACGTATTTGTATTCTAGTTTTTATTTATTTTCTTCTCTTTTGCATACTAGTACTTTAGTTTTATTTTTCTTCATTTTCATACCGTATCTCTCTGTTAGTACTCTTTCCATTTTATTAAAAGCTGCTCATAACTCTATCTTACTAGATTCTAATACCGCTATGTCGTCTGCAAATCTAAGCATATCAATCGTTTGTCTTTGCATGATAATTCCAAATGTTTTTCTACATTTGGCAGTTTCATTGTCTCTTTGATGTACAAGATGAAAATTAACGGGAATAGTGCACACATCCCTGTCTCAAACCTTTCCTAATATTTACTTCACTACGTTCTTACTCTAATTCTGTTACAGCTATTTGCTCTTTGTATAAACTGTGTACTAAACGTTTATCCTTACAACTCATTAAAATTTTTTTGAATATTTCAAACATTTTTTCCCGTTCTACAAAACTAAAATAGCCTCTCGTAATCTCATGTTTCGCCTATACCCAAATTGATCTTTTACTAGTATTTAATCAACCCCTTTTTCCATCCGTTTTTGTACAATTCTACTTAATATTTTTGATACGCGAGTTACGTTTCGCGCCTGGGGATCTGCTTTTTTAAAAAGTCTTCTTCCAAAACTTTTTGTAACAAATTTATTTATTTAACAGAAATTACAGTTGGAATTTTGACAAACTATATAGATTATACTAAGTCGAAATTAACTAATAATTGAAGTTAAATTAGGGCGAGTAGCCTAAGCAAACAACAATGTAAAAGCTGAAATACTCAAGACTGACTGATGATCTTGGGGCTCCCGGGATATTTCTGTTGTCCCTCCCCCTCACATTTCTGCGGGAAATGCAGAGCTCATGTCTGTTTATTTCCTTATTCTATTCATTATACAATGTAACAATCTTAATTCTAATAATTGCGGTTAAATAACCGTCTGTGACCTGCACCTGCAGTATCGCTTACGTCTGGAATACAATGTATTCACATCCGTTCTCACAACTTGCTTGTGATATTCAGTAACCTTTTCTTTATTTATCCTTGAAATACAGTGTTGCATTTACCTTAAGTTTCTTTATAATGTCTTAATAATTCTTATTTGATTATACGTGTATGGATTGGGGGATATGTAACTCGTGTGCTGTCAAATTTATTGTTCGAAAATTTTCACATCTATCCGCACCTCTCTTTTTTGGTATAGTGGCTATAATGTTATGTTTGAAATCTTTGGGTATCTCATCTGTCGCATACACATAGCTTACAATTGAAAGAAACCTTCTTTAACTGCTTATACAGCAGCTTTTAGGTTGTATTTGTACTTTATCTATACTCAGTGACTTATTATTTTTCAGACTTTTTAATGTTAATTCAAACTCATCTCTAAGTGTAGAATATCCCAAGTCATCCTTTTAAATGTCCGATTGCTGTTTTAGTACACCTAGTTCTTGTCTTGCTTGTAAATTCCATACACATTCTTGCCATGTAACCACTTTCTTTAGATTTTCTATAATAGTGTCTCTTCCCGCTACCCTTATATTTTTGTTATACGGTTTTATATCCCTAAAATGTTTGTATGGTTCGTTTGTCTTTCTTATTTCCATCTTAATGTGTACCTCTTTGCACATTTCATCAATTCATTGTTATTTAGCTTTTTTGCATTTGCTAGTATTTCCCATTTTATGGCTTGGTAACTTATTTTCCTGTTTTGTATTTTCGTCTTTCTTCTATTAAATTTAGAATCTTCCATGTTTCCTTATTTTCTTTTTGTTTATACGCCAGAATATTTTTGGCGGTCATGTTGAATTTATTCTTATTTTATTCTGTTTCTACTTTCTTAGTATAAGAAATTTTCCTAATGGTTTTCAGCAATTGATTTGACTTTTTCTCAAATCTTTTATGGATATCTTCATCTATAAGTTTCTCAATGTCAAAGTATATAGCTCCGTTCCTTTTTTTCAAATTTTTTAATTTACACGCTTCGTTCATTATTACTATATTGTAGTCAGTCTTTATATCTCCTTCTGGTTATCTTCTACAGTCTTTTACTTGATTCCTAAACCGTTGTCGAACAAGAATATAATCTATTTGGTATTTTTCTACGTGTCCTGGCATCTTATCTTCCACGTGTATTGTCTTCTACCATGATGTTGAAATAATGTGTTTGTGATGGTTAAATTGTTTTGTCGCAAAATTGCACCAATTTATTTCCCCTGTCATTTCTCGTGTCCAAACCAAAATAAACCTACTACTGCTCTCTTCCTACCTTCACCTATCATTGCATTAAAATCTCATGTAATTATTATATTTTCATGTTCTTTTACGAATCATAGTGTGTCTTCAATATCTTTGTAGATCGCTTCTACTTCATCCTCACTATCCCCAAATCCAAATTTCCTTCCTCTAATCCTGTATGAATTACCTTAAAGTTCGTGCTCAAAGATCTCCCGCCTCTTGACACTTAATTTCGCTAATCCCTACTATATCTAATACTAGCCTATCCATTTCAACTTTCAAATTCTCTATTATGCCTGCTTGCTACATGCTGCTAAGATTCCACGTCCCGACTCGCAAGATGTTCCCAGTTTTTCTTTTCCTTTTTTTTTTTAATTTGCCGATTACATTCTCCGAAATAGTCCCCTTCCGTAGATTCGAATGGGGGACTATTCTAACTTGGAATTTTTTACCTCAGAAAATGTCATTATTTTTTTAAACTATTTTAGTACGCTGTGTACTTGGGAACTAATGTGGTTTCCTGTTGCCTTCCACATTGCAGTAGCGTGTGTCTTAGAATGCCATACCGACTCCTATGGTCCCTGTCACTCTTAGTATCGAAAGAGCTGTTGCCCCTTTTCGGAGACCTGTCTTAGTCTAGTTCCTCACTAAATATCCCGCTAATTTAGTTAAACCTATAGTTCAGCTCTTAAGCTCACTAAAACACGCAAACCACATTCTACCCGTTGTAGTATTCTAGAATTTTTTAAAAGTTGAGGTACGTTCAGACCGCTGTTTTTCTACATAATATCTTATTCTAATCCGCATTTTTCTCCACAAAATTTGTAATATTTTGGTAACTTGTTCGAAAAATGAAGCTAGCCGTGCGCGTAGCCAATTGCGCACGAATATATCAACACATTCGTTATCGGCGTCTTAATGCTTCTTTTAGTGCCCAAACATGTGGTACTCACGTGGTGATTATTCTGGACTGTAGAATGGATGTTCGAGCGTTGTCAAATACATTTTTGCTAATTTTTAGTACAGTTATGCTTTTTTTAGAGAAGCTTATTTCACTTTATCAAAGAGTTGGAAATAGTACGGAGGGTTGGCAGTGCGCCTCTTGTGAAGAAAATTGATCAGTAAAATGTTTTGAAATCGAAAAAAAAACTTCGCAAAGACCTTTCCTGCAAAAAACGAGTCTTGGCTTTTCGAAATCAATTCTCCATTCCACAATAGCAAGTTTTGATTCTGTAATAACGCACCCCTGTTTCACCATTCATGACAATACGGCCTAAAACATAATGGCTTTCTTTGCGATATAGTGCTAACGACCCTTTGCATACCGCAAGGCTATTTGATTTGCTGTCTGCAGATGAAGAACCTATCTTGCCAACAACTTATGGTAACTGTTACGTGCTGAATTGATGTAACCTTTCTGAATTAATTTTACTCTACGGGGGGGTAGCAACGTAACAGTAAATTTGTGCAGTGACTAGCTTTTAGTGGTACAGGTTGGGTTCTCTGAAAATAAATATTATATTTTTAAGACTATACAAATTCTAGCACTTCTACTACATGCTTTTACGCTTACCTTCAATGGTCCTTAAACTCTCTTGTCTCTGTTTTGCTTTTGAGCGTGAATCCATCTGATAAGAATCAATGTAGATAAAACCTATCTGGAAGGTGGGTGTTCCGGGTGATGGTTTAGCGGTTATAACTGCTGCTGAAACTTGATGGACCTTGCTTACACTCCTATTACCTCCTTCTATTATAATCTACTATAAAAATAGACAGAAAACTCCACGTCGTATATACCTAATCTATATTGTAAAATATTATTGTAACAGTGAATAACAACAAAGAAAAACTATGATCTACCTTAATTGACCAAATATGCATCTAACTAATAAAAATACTTAACATTATCAATGCTCAAAATTTAACCAATTTAATCTTTATACTTACTGTGATTGTTTTTTAAAAATTGCTTCTAGCGGTTTATCATCGGATGTACTTTGACATCTTTAACCCCATATATAAAATAATGAAATAATTGACAGCCAAAGAGTATAGCCAGCAACTCTCTCAATTTGGGCGTAATTTTCTTTACTTTTGTTCAAACTTCGAGATGCAAAAGCTATAGGGTGCCCATTTTGAAGAATGCCACTAAACCAGCCTTAGATGCATCTATTTCAATTTCTATCGGCATTGACGGATTAAAAATACTAGCACAGGACCACTCGGCAATAATTTCTTTAATTGTGATAATTTGGAATAACAATCCTGCGACCAAATCCATTCAACGTCTTGTTTCGTAAGGTTTCTCAAACTTGCTGTGATTTTAGACATGCTGGGTACAAATTTGCTTAAAAACTTGACCATTCCCGATATCCTGAGCAATTCACTTTTGTTTGTAAGGGTTGGCATGTCTATAATTACCTTAACATACGATTCATTCGGTTTTACGCCATCTTTCGAAAATATGTGACCCAGAAATTTCACTTCACTGGACTTGAATTGTGTTTTAGAGTTGTTAAATTTAACACTAAATGTTAAAGCCCTCTCCAACACCTGTCCTAGAGTTTCGTCATGTTCTTCTTCTGTACCTCCCGTTACAATTCATCATTAGGTCTTCAGTCCTGAGACTGGTTAGACGCGTATCCTCATTGTTTCATATTCGTAACTAACCTATACATTTCCTTGAAATTTGCACAGTCTGCATCTATCACTATCTGATCTAGGTCTACATCTACCTCCTTTTTCCTATCTCTGCTTGTAATATATCCCATACTATTCCCCAAAAATGCCTTAAAACGTATTCTACCCGTCTATTTCTCCTATTTTTTTTCAATAAATATATTTATTCCCCTACTATTTCTATAACCTATTTGTTATTAACTTTGTCTGTCCATGCTATCATCCTCATACATCTGAAGCACAACATTTCAAAAGTCTGCTTTTCCTACTACCCGTATTTCATAGGCATACTATGCTGTGTTCCACACATATGCTTTCAACAATTTTCTTCTTGTTTCTATGTTTGTTGTCTTTGATCATTGGCGCTGTTCTTTCCTGTTAGGTGCAGTTGGGTCCCCTACTATTGTTTTACAATTATATACCCTATTTCTCCGACATTCAGTGGTTGTGAAGGGGGAGGCGTCTCCGTGGAGTAGTTGGTATGCGTGTGACTACCATGCTCAAGGTCCGGATTCAAATTCCGACACGGTCCCCTTGAAAAATGTTAGGCGAGTATTTCACGAAAATACGCTCTCGTTCGGATGAGAGGTAAAATGGATGTCCCGTGTGTGTGTTGTTATGCACGTTAAAGATCCCTACCTTGCTTGGAATAGGAAGAGTTCGGCAAAATTCCAAACTTTCCAGGTAAAACAAACTCTCTTCCTGACCAATGTAGTACCTTCGGGTGGAGTATTGAAATACCAAATGTAAGGTTGTGAAGGTGGGCGGCTCTGTGGCGTAGTTGGTATGTGTGTGACTACTACGCCCAAGGTCACGGGTTTGAATCCCAACACGGTCCGTTTGAAAAATGTTAGGTTAGGTTTGGTTTCCAGGTAAAAAAAAACCTCGCTTTCTGGCCAATGTAGTACTTTCGGGTGGAGCATTGGGAAATCACATGTAGGGTTGTGAACGGGGGTAAGCAGCCTGTGGATGCCAATTTTCCCCAGCACTTGTACTATTGCCGATTTAATATTTTTTCCAATAAATCTTTTCGCACAGTCAACATTAGTTGCAGATATTTCACAACCAACACCTGTAGTTGTTTATAATAAGCATCAGATTTATCTGTGATTATTTTTTCGTCATTAGGTTTTCCGTCTTAAAACTGTTTGGACACGTACTTCTACTTATTTTTATTCTGCCGTTACAATTAAGTCATCAAAATAAATGCCGACTCCATTAATGTCACCAAATAGTTCATAATTCATTTTCATAAAAATTTCTAGTGCTGTGCAAATGTCAAATGGCGTCCGACAGAACTTGTAATTACCGAATGGTGTTCCAAAAGCGCAATAATCTGATCACTGTTTGGTCCAATTTAACTTGAAAATATGTGTCTTTTATATCTAGCACTGAAAAATACTGTTTATTGCTCAATTTACTAGCTATTTCTTCTGCAGTGCGGATTAAAAGACGCGCATGGAAAATTGAGTCGTTTAATTTTTTGGATCCAAACAAAGCCACAAATGTTATTTTTTTTTCTACTATCACCAGCTGATTTGGCCATTCTAATGGTGTATCAACTTTTTCTATTATTCCGTTTTAACAAACTATTGAGCTTGCATTTAACCCTATCGCGTAATGCTTGTAGAATGCGTCTCGCATCTGGTTTGAGCGTAATATTATACTCTCTTGAAAACTGCCCTAATCCCTTGAATACAGTAGGATACCTAAATGTAATATCGTGCACAGATTTAAATGCTTTCCTAGTCAGACTATCAATTCTTTGAACTAAATTGAGAGCTAAACACCCAGAAATGTCCTAAGAGCGACATTTGATCTGTGCTCTCTACAACTACAAACGGTACCAACACCCGCTACTTTTGAGTACTGCATTCTAAGTTAGCCTTTCCTAAGGCTTTGATCTAAAAGTCTGAACTACCATAGGATATTAAAGTTACGTCGCATCTAAGAAGCGGCTTGTCACAGTTAATTTTATTCAACATAGAGCTTGTTAAAACATTCACCTCGTTCCAGTGTCAAGCTTAAATTCTATAACTTCGATTTTCAACGTTTAATTTTTTTGTCCACATTACCTCGTTCCTATTCACTCTAGCACCAGATTTTTCAATAGCATTTATATAAAATTCGGTGTCTTCTTCTTCAGATCCTTCATTGCTTTCTGTCGTTAGTTCATTCACGGTCTTCCTAGCCCATATATTCCTCCTACATACTGCCTCAAAATGATTCTTTTCTTCGCATCTGTTACAGGTTTTCCCGTATGCTGGACAATTTCCAAATATATGTGTATACTCACAATCTGCACATTGCTTGTGAATTCTTTCCACAATGTTTATTAACATACTTGTTGAAACGTTTTTCTTTATGTACTGCACTCACTGATGCTTCACTTTGCAATATTTTTGCTTGATTTTTACAGGCTTCCACAGCTCTACAGAAGCTTATTGCTTTATCGAGGCTCAAGTCAGGTTCTTTCAACAATTTTTCTTGCGTTCCTTTATCGAATATTCCCATCACTATCCTGTCTCTAAGCATTTCCTCAGGTTGTGGGTACTCTGTTGATTTTACATCCTTCCTTAGCTCTGTTAAAAAATTGTCAAACATTTGGCCATCTTTTTGAACTAAGCTGTTAAAATTAAACCGCTCAAATATTATATTCTTCCTAGGCGAACAGTAATCATTAAACTTTCCGCGGATGCTTTTTAACGATTTTGACTCTGCTGCTGTTAGGCTAAACGAATTGTATAATTCAAAACCCTCTTTACCAATTAGACTTAAAAAAACAGCAATCTTTTTTGTCTCATCCTTACTAACCAAATCCGTTGCAGTCATAAATAAATCAAATCTTTGTTCAAAATTTTTCCATTGCTTAGATATATTACCTTCTAAAAGTAGAGGTTCTGGTGGCTTAAATAACGACTCCATAACTACTTTTGCTTTTTATCAGCTACTGTGTCAGTTAACCTGACACCATGTATAATTTAAACACAATGATTTAAATTATATATTGAACATTCAGTAAATACCATGAATAATAATGACATTCACATTTGCCGGTGGTGTCATGCTACCCATGGCCCACCTGATTACATTCTCTTTGAGTATCCCCAAATACACTACATAACTATATTATATACAAATTTTAACTATTAATTGCAAAGGGAACAATAGACGTTTCGTACATATTCTTGCTATCAAAATACCCGATTGTGTATAAATTATGAGTAATTTTTATTTTAAGGGAAGCCGCGTATACAATATTTTAATTTACTAACAAACATATGTTGGTATTTAGATGAAAGCGTATTCATTTAAAATATCAGTCGATATTCTAAGAAAAAGTTATGTGTGTATTCCAATTGAAAAATGTGCTTATTAACCGTATTCTGAAATAATCGTGTACTAAAATGCAACATAAGATGAATGATAAAATAGCTGGAGGCGACAATAGAATTCGTGAAAACGATTAACTAAAGCAATAAAATCGGAAATATTAATAAGATAAAGAAACGACATCAACCAATTATTATATAGTTTAAGGCTAGTTGAATCCATATATTTTCGAATGGTGTATAACACCTACGTCTAAAACTAATTGAAAAGTTTAAGATTGTCCACGAAAATTCTAGATGCTTACGTGAAAACGCAAGTTATTTTCTATGAGCAATTTAAACATAGAAACAACAACTAACTTTGCGAGAAAGATCTAGATGCTGACTTCACAAACGATTGCTGTTATATAAGTCAATGAATGTCGAATAGGAGTTGAATTGCTATTCAAACGTCAACATGCTAATCTAGTAATACGCTATGTAGTAGTAGAAATTATTACAGTAGACAGGTGATTTTATTGAAGGCGTTGAAAGTTTATTCCTGCTCAGCTAAGTGTAGATTATTTACAGTAATTGCAATGATTTTAACAATGGAAGTAAAGAATTAAAATTAATGGAAAATATCGTAAGCGTCCTCTTAAGTGAAATGGTTTGTTACACGGTATGTGAAGCAATTTGCATGGAAAGGCGTACTTTGTAAAACAATTTGAGAAATTTTGAAGTTGTAATTGAGAATTACAGTTTGGAAGAAAAAACTACAATAAGCAGATTTTTTACACTACAACATAATTATATTCTATAAAATTTAAAAAGAGGACATATCTATCAATTAGTTAAGTTATATGATAAGATGTTTTTGTTGGCTGTGCAGGTTTTTGTGTAAGAGTTGAATGTACATGTCAATAATTGGATTTGGAGGGTAGAAGGTCTTCGGTGCAGGTTTTGCTAATATATAAAGAAATTATTAAACATAACTGATCAGATATATTTCAAACCGATTTGGAAGGAGCGAATATTGAATTATCCGACATGCCTTGACAAATTTTGTACATAATAAGATTTAATTGGGAACTTACGTGTGAAGGAAAATTAAGAAAACAGATTTGTGATTGCTTATCTTAATTATAAAAAAATAGATTTATGGACTGTATTTTTAGTATAAATGAGTGACTATTTAGAAATTTATATTTTTTTATGCTAGGCTTAAGATTTTGTTCATAAGACAAGGCTATTGTGTAAGTTTTTGACTCTATTTTTAATATTTAAACTTTGTGTTGAGAGAACGTCGTTTTTCCTAGATGTACATTTGAGATATTGTTTGTAAGAGAAATCTTGTTGTGGATGTAATAATTAGTATTTGAACGATTGTTTTTAAAAGAATATTTCGCATCAATGTATTCCTGATGTCTGATATCTGATTCTGGTGGTTTTATTATGAAGAGAGCTAGCCAAAATTAATAAACAGCAGGAAAATTTAAAACATCTTTGAAAACGGCCCCCGCGCTCGTTGCGTTGCTATCTACCGCTTAGTCTAGAGTTTAGCTATAAGGCATACAAATTTTCCCAATAGAAAAAATTGTAACAATATGTTAAGCTAAATCTTTGAAAATTCTCTTGCCATTTAGGTAAATTTATTTTTAAATCAAATGCATGTACAATTCGTATTAAAATTAAGTTGCCAAGCAAAGTCGCAGACAATAATTTTTATTACAACAAACATGACTTAATATTCAGATGCATAGCAATTTCAGAGTAGTTACGTGAGATTTCGTACATATCAAACTACAAAATAATGGGTGTTTTCTTGTCTTTCAAATTTGTAACAATTATTGTTTATAATAATTACAAGTGCTATTTAATTTGCGATTTCAAAGCTTTACAAACGTGTTGTTTACTTTAGCTTGTAAATAGCTTTTCTCACTCTATTATATAAACATCTCCTTATAATTCTAAAAGAAGAATTAAAATGTTACGACCTTTTGTGTTCATCATTGCATATTATGCAAGAAGATAATAGAATAGTGGGTATTTATTAACATTTTACTACTATTTCAGATCGGGAACTTGTTTGATACTTAATTAAGAAGGCCGACATTTAAAGTCGACATGGAGCGTTTAATAACGATGTATATAATTAATTAAATAATCTTAGGAGTGAAAGTAGATGATGGTTCAGAAATCTTTGTAGTCTTTGGAACCCTGTTTGATGTCGTATGAGGACTTCATAAAATACATTATAATTAGAATTGTTTGATTAAAAAATCGGAACACATTTTTGTTTGCGGTTTAATTCCTTACTAATTTTCGCGTCTTTCTTATTTTATTTTAATTGAAATATTAATAGATCAAAATTGAATGGTTCATTTTAATATTTAATGATGTACTATGTAGTTATCGTTTTAGCTATCACGGACGATTATTGTACTAAGGGAAAGTAGCAGTGCTTTAAAACACAATATGTTTATTTTAAAACACGCTCTCTTAACACATTTTAATAATTATGCACTTGTCTATCAATATTGAAGGCGTAATTATTATTTTATGCAAATTCTATAATTATACGGTAACGTTCAGGTCTGCAGAAATTCAGAAAATCTAGATACTCTACGCACAATGCATGAAAAATCAACATAAATTAGGTTCATTTCCCAGGATGTTCTTGTTACTTTCAGTGCTCTACTAACATGAAAAATTTCTTTTTGTTTACAAATCAATGTAGCTATTTTATCCATGATTACCACCAGGAACAAGCTGTATTTATAGACCGGGAGCTAGAGGTAAGTGAGTATGCAAAATATGAGGCCCGAATTCCACCAATGGATCTGAGTCAAGAAAAGGTCAAAGACTAATAATCATTTTTTATTTACCCCCTTTACTCTTATTTGTAAAGGAAATGTATTGAGTACATGCTATAAAATCATTTTAATGATTATTTCAGTAATAATTTATAGTTTTTTCTAATGGTAAAAGTGAATATGGATTGTTGAATGAAGGAAAAACAAAAATAAAAGTAATAAAATCTTTTTTTATTAATAAAAAAAAGCTTATATATAAAAAAACGAATTTAAACATAAATACGCAAAGTAGGCAAACAATTACTCATTTAAATTTAGATAATTGTTATTAATACATTTACATAAAGAAATACAAAATAGTTCTGATGTTTTGCAACTGCAAGACATTGTGCGACAATTTGCAGTACATTGACAAGGTTGAATTAATGACTCTGGTAAAGGCGACTTAGTCATTTGTCGTGGACGTAAGTCACCATTCAGCTTTTCATAACCATATAAACAATAATCAAAGGGGTGTAATTGTGTTGAATGAGAATTTTTCCAAATAAATGTAGCCCTTAATAAACACAAATTCAAAGCATCTGATGTGCATATCACTTTCATCAAATTAAAACCGAAACCTATGTTTTGAAAAATCAGTTTATATCTGAGTTCATCAGCAAATAATTTTTTTTGGAAAAAAAATAAGTGCAAAGTATTTCTAACTGTTTCAGTTGCTCATATGTAGGTCAAGGTTTCCCAAAGACATAATAGCTGTTTGTACAAAATCTTCAAACGTAGCTTTCAAACACTGGATTTTACTGCCAAATCTGCTAGTAGTGTCGCAACCACTTGTAGCATGTAATGCTGGCAATATATCGCATATCCTTTCACTTAGGGATTCGGCAGCTAAATGGCATCCTAGAAAATATTTCTTTGTATGAGAACCGTCGCACCATAGACCAAGACACCCGATATTTGCTAAGTATCTCCAGAAATAAATTACCAAGACACATACATCTGTATCAGCTCCGATTATAATAATATGAGTAGATTGAATCCTTACTGCGTGAAATATGTGGCAAAACATTCTTGAATCAGCTTCTAAGTGGTTTGATTGTAATTCAAGTATCTCACAAAATAAAGACCCTTGTAATTTGAAACATTTAGTTGAATCGTCGAATCTTCTACAAATGTACATCTCGCAGTCTTCTTTAACTTTTTTATTAATCTATAGGAACACTGTGGCACGATTTAAATAAAATTAAATAAAAACCCTTAACCACAAAAAAAATGTAATTTAAATATTTTTTGTGGTTAAGGGTTTTTATTTAATTTTATTTATTTTCTTTAACTTGTACATATTTTGGAGCATTAGTGCAAAAAATCAAATAAGTTATAACTAATTTGGATGTTTGCAAGAAAAACTTTACAATCAGCAGGAATTTTTGTTGAATGACTTGAAATTATGATATTTTTAATAATTTGGCCTTTACTCCGTAAGTTTGACTCCAAAAACTTTATAGAAATGTCGTCATATCTATCGAATATTGCATCTATCCTCTTCACGCCAGGCAACGTATAAAATTGCATATTTTTTTTTTAAAAAAGCCTTGGCAAAATCACCAAAAGTATTGAACTTATTTAACTAAATTGTGTGAACAAGTGCCATACCATCGACAATATAAATTTTGAAAGTATTTAAATTTATTATATCTTGCTAAGAGCTTGTACCACAGTTATAGTTTTTTTGAATTTCAACGACGAGTTGTGATTTTGGTGATTTCCTGTAAAATCCGTCATTGTCAAAGAAATACTAGCAGTAATCCAATACTTCAAATGATGCTAATATCTTTATATCAAGTCCACGTTGAGAAGCCATCAGGAATGATTTGTGGAAAATTGTATGTCTGTTACGTTTTGCAATTTTTTGTTGGAAGTATTTTTATTTGTTTTCGCAGAAGTATCTTCAAAGTTATAAAATTTAGTTTTTTTTATAGGATCCGATAATTTCTTATTTTTCTTGAGCAATCTTTCATTTTCGTATGTATTTAATAGAGTCTCCCCATTTTCTTTAACATTAATTAAGCATCGCGCAGTCGATTCTTCAGCAAGTTCACCAGTGAAAATATTGCGAAGCACACAATCCCCACTACTATTAAATGGATTGCAAACTTTGAAACATTTAATGATATTTTCAACTTCCTTCTCGTCCGTATTAATTCTCGATTATGCCCATTCATTATGAGTACTAATACTCATAATGAATGGGCATAATCGAGAATTAATACGGACGTAGTGGCCTGTAGTGTCAGATTGTGTTCCATGGTATGAAGAAAGAATTGAGGAAATCTATTTTTTAAAGGATACAGAAGCAGCCATCTTTACATTGCTTCTTCATTTTTAGTGATACCAATTAAGCCTCCAGTCACTGCAGAAGATCGGTTCTGAGACTGTTCTAGTGCTAAGTCGCAGCCAACTGCATTGAATGTTCCTGGGGTTCGCTTGGCGGGCGTCGCCGTGGATCAATGTAGTAAACGTAAGACTACGGATCCCAAGGTCCTGGGTTCAAATCCCGACACGGCCGACTGCTTGAAAAATGACAGGTGAGCATTTTTTACAAAAATTACGCCCTCGTTCGGATGAGAGGTGTGTGAGTGTTGTCACGCACGTTAAAGATCCCTACCTTGTCTGGAACGGCAAGGGTTCGGCAAAATTCTAAAATTTCCAGGCAACAAAAAACTCGCCTCCTGGCCAATGTAGTACCTTCTGGTGGAGCATTGGAAATATAAATGCACGGCATGCATTCCTCTCTTCATATCATGTATAACGTCTGGAGGTAATTGTAACATATCTTGTAAGTAAAGTGTCACCCCACGAATCTAATTTGTGTGATTCATAGAAAAGAAATAAAGTAAAAATTGCCAAACAGTCAATAAATGTAATTTATACTTATTACTTCTGTCGGCCCATAATTGAATTCAAAAGAATTTCTATCATTTTACAGTAATTATTTAAATATTTGAATATTTCGTCTTCAGTGCTCATGTGATTTAAAAATTTTGAAAAATTGGAAAAAAGTTTCGATTATAGTTTTATGCTGGTTATATTTATCGCTTTAACTGGTACGATCCTTATCTACTGTTACTTCTCTTATCTCTTAAGGACAGATACTTAACTGTAATTGCTCGTTAAAAGTTCCATCTTCAGATAAATTTATGTAATCAATAAATTCTATAAACTGTATGCTTCTCACATAAGTTTATGTGCTCCGATGACTCTGTTGTACTGAGAGCCTTTAAGAATTGATGCCAAAGTATTAACACCATAAACATTGGCTTCAACAAGAATGCTGTCCAGTCCACTTCCTTCTATATATTGACCCAAACATCGTAAGAATTTTTATTTGTAGATGAAATGTTCCAATTCTTAATATAAAATCTTCAAATTCTTGACTACTTTGTTAGATATTTTGGTAACAGGTAAATAGACATGTCGCATGAAAAAACAGCAATATTTTTATTTAATGATTGACATACGTTAACAAAATCTCTCATGGCAGTATACAAATCTTTTGATGTAAGTGGTTAGGAAATTATCGGAAAAATCCATTTGTAGATATAGACAAATTTTCAAACCATAGTAACTGTTCATTCTGTTCATCCTAGTATCAAGTTCTTCAATGGTCGTCAAAAGTTGTTCAATAATTGATCATGCTGCAATCTATATAAAATTGTGAGTGGAAGTTAATAAAAATAAAGTTCTAGTATGCAAAAGAGGGGAAAATAAATCAAAAACAAGAATACAAATAGGTAACGAGAACGTACAAGAGGTTAAGGATTTCTACTACCTAGGAAGTCAAATAACGCAAGATGAGAAAAGCACAAAAGATATAAAACAAAGATTTGCACAAGGTCGTGTTACATTTAACAAGAAAAAGCAACTATTGTGTTCAAAGACGACAAACATAGAAACAAGGAAAAGATTGCTTAAAACATATGTATGGAGCACAGCACTGTATGGCTGTGAAGTCTAGACAGTAGGAGAAGCAGACAAGAAAAAGGTAGAAGCCTTTGAAATATGGTGCTACAGACGTATGATGAAGATACCATGGACAGACAAAGTTAAGAGCAAACAGGTACTAGAAATGGTAGGGAACGAAAGAACTATGTGGAAAACAGTAAAAAAAGTAGGAGAGATAGGATGATAGGTCACATACTAAGACATGAGGAAATAGTGCGGAATATATTAGAAGCAGAGATTGAAAAAAGAGAAGTAGAAGTAGACCTAGGTTAGACTACTGCACACAGATAATGAAAGATGTAGGCTGTGAGAGTTTCAGGGAAATGTGTAGGCTAGCTCAGAATAGAAATCAATGGAGGTACGGTTCCAACCAGTCGCAAGATGTAAAAACTAATGACAAAAATAATAACTGTACTTAAACAAGGTGATTATTATAAACAACTACAGATGTTGGTTTTGCAATACTCTCAACTAATGTTAATGGTGCGAAAGGATTTACTTGAAAACTATTAATACGCCAACTGTCTAAGTGTTGGGGGATCCTTGCTAGCCACAGGCTGCTAAACCCCCTTTACATAGCACTGAATCTCGGTGAAATAGGGCATATAATTAGAAAGCAATAGAAGGAAATCGAGCTGTAAATAGGCTGTTGATATGTGTGTGACTACTACGCCCAAGGTCCCGGGTTCGAATTCCGACACGGTCCGCTTGAAAAATCTTAGGCGAGCATTTTTCACAAAAATACACCCTTGTTTACGCCTTGCCTAATATAAATTAAAAGCATGCTCCTCTGATGTCTCGACTACGATTTGTTATTCGCGCATCGCCAAAGGTAAGCGCTGGTTACAAACTATAAGATAAGTCAGTCGACACAGCTCTCTCTTAGAACACAGTCCATTGTTCAAATAACACATTCGCGCCGGTTTGTCGGCATTAATTAATTATTAATTAAATAACAACGTGGGTACCTCTATTCTTTTCCTTCATCACCCTCCTACCTAACCAATTATGTATTTAGTGGTGAGTGTAAAGTGATAATTGAACACGGGGTAAGTTTTTTATGCAACCACATTTATTACACGTATAATTTTTGTTATTATGAACCAGCTGTTCCGCTTAGGCGTGAACATACCTTATTTTTTTGGCCTCTTCGACCCGTATGCGTGATAGAATTGTCGTCGTGGTTGTAGGGGAGCTTGCTTTATGTTAAATTATTACAATTACAATTATTAAAAGTATTTGAAATAAATTCACTCTTATCGAATTGTAATGTTAACCTCGTAATTGAGTTTGACCTGCATGTTGATAAACGGTTATCGGCACAGGTGTGTTTGTTTATATTTGCATTCAATTTTAATTATAAAATACTCTTCAATTCGATTACATATTTACGTGTAGTTTATGCTATTCTGAAAATGTCTTTCGACAGCATTTCTTTGCAAGCTCAACAAGAAGCCTTATTTGGTCGCTTGCAAGGCATTTGGGATTATGCTATTTCCGCAAATGTAAGTAAATTAAACTTATTAGAAGCAAAAATGCAAAGGCTTCCGATTATTGAAAATGCTCTCGAAAAACTACAGGTAGCTATAATAGAATTTAACGCTACTAAACCCGACCCGAAAGTACATGTAAAATTAAATCTAGCATCTTTCGACGACTTATTCGACTTAGTTCGTGCAAAATATTTAGAATTGAAAGAAAATTCTACAAAATCGGTTTCTGCGGATGCTCTGGCATTTAAGGGCCCATCCGTTGAATGTTTAAAACCTCTAGAAATTCCTGTTTTTGATGGTTCCATTGATAAGTGGAATAATTTCATTACTACTTATCGCAGTGTTGTACACGAAAACAAATCTATTCCAGTCTCATTAAAATATTTATATTTTAGATCGTATCTCGATAAGGAAGCATTAAGTGTCGTCTCTGATCTAGCGTTAGATCCCAATTTGTATGAGCAAGCATTTAAAAAACTTGTAGACCGCTACGACTCTCCACGCAGAATTGTTAATTTTTATTTGAATAAAATTCTTCAATTTAAATCTACTGGTTCCTTATCAAATTTCATAAATACACATTTCAACGCAGTAAGCACTTTGAAATCTGCCCCCGACGTTGAAGATTTATCGGACTTTATTTTATTTTCTCTATGTTATCGTAATTTGGATCCTAAATTACAACATGCATTTGATGCACGCGCGGATTCTAATGTGCCGACTTGTGCTAAGTTGTTCGAATTTTTAACCGCGCAGAATAAAACCTCAGAAATGCACGAAGATGTTCAAACTTTAAAACCCGTCAACGTAAATATGCCACCGCGCTTCAAATATAATCTAAATAAGTCTTTTTTTGTAAAAGAATCCACTAACGATGCGCAAGTAAAATGCGATCGTAATTCGTGTCCCTATTGTAATGAAGGGCATACAATTTACGCGTGCAAAAACTTTCAAAAATTAAATGTTTCCGATAGATACACCGCGGTAAAAAGAATGTTGCGTTGTTTTAAATGTTTAGGCAATCATATTAAGGGCTGCAACTCTAAAGGAAGATGCGGGTTATGTAGCTCGAGATATCATCACACCTTTTTGCATAATGCGTCGCCTGTCTCGACTTCAGGACCGATAACCCCTGTGACCCCTTCCACATCCGATATGAAAGAGACAGTTTCTACATGCAATGTGTCTAATAATCCTAAAAATTATACAGTGCTTTTAGGAACGATTCAAGCTAAGATTCGGGACATCAATGGCGATTTTCAACCCGTAAGGTGCGTGCTTGATTCAGGGTCCCAGATCAATGCGATCACTTCTGCTTGCGTGCAACGTTTGGGTCTTAAATATGTTCGCAATCACAGTAAAGTGTGTGGACTAGCCAATACCGCTGTTAATTCTAAAGGGCTAGTCGATTGTTTTCTACTTTCCAATTATGCAGATCAACGAATAAATTTTTGTGCCTCTATTCTTCCAAAACTTACAGGTAATATCCCTGGTTGTTCTTTACCACGTGGAATTTATGAACGATTTAAACATTTACCCTTGGCTGACCCTCATTTCCATGTATCCGCTCCGGTAGAAATATTATTAGGAGCGGACATATGTTGTAGAATATTATTTTCGGATAACGCAAATAACCGTCTTGGTAAACCTCTAGCGATTGACACTATTTTTGGATACGTGTTATTGGGACAGGTGCCTTCTCCGCAAGGACTGTCAAACGCTACTTCGCTTTGTATAATGTCGCAACCTCTTGAAAGCGAAGTAAAAAATTTTTGGGCGCTCGAAGAAGTCTCGCAACCTTCTGCTGTGAATATTGACGACAATTATTGTGAAGCACATTTTGTTAGTACCCACTCTCGCGATGAAACTGGTCGTTACATTGTAGCCCTACCCTTCAAGGATAATGCCGAACCTCTAGGGCGCAATCGTGAAATTGCTTATAACAGTTTAAATTTAGAACGGCGACTTCGGAATTCAACCGAAAATCAAAAGGTTTACGATTCATTTCTCAAGGAATATCTATCTCTAAATCACATGAATGTTGCTCTGCAACCCTCCGATTATATTTTACCACACCACGGCATTCATAAAACCACAAGCAGTACTACCAAACTACGAGTGGTGTTTAACGGATCTGCTAATGATTCGACCGGTAAGTCCCTCAATCAACGTCTATAAGCTGGTCCAAAACTGCAATCAGGTTTGCCCGAAATAATATTTTTATTTCGTTCCCACAAAATAGCACTTTGTGCTGACATACGTATGATGTACCGCCAAATTTTAGTACGTACACAAGATAGAATATACCAACATATATTCTGGCGACCCTCCCTCGACAGCGGAGTTCAAGAGTACGAATTGAACACGCTTACTTATGGTCTTACTCCATCCTCTTTTATTGCGCAACGCGTGTTAAAACAATTGGTGATCGACGAAGGACAACAATTTCCTCTAGCATCTGTGACCTTGCTGAATCATACACCCTTGTTCGGATTAGAGGTAAAATGGAGGCCCCGCGTGTGAGTGTTGTCACGCACGTTAAAGATCCCTACTTTGCTTGAAACAGCAAATTTTCCAGGTAAAAGAAAACTCGCTTTTTGGCCAATGTAGTACTTTCGGGTGGAGCATTGGAAAATCATATGTATATAGGCTGTTGTGAGAATTGCAGGGAACGGTGTAGGCTAGCTCAGAACATAAATAAGCTAAGGTACAAGTTCGACCAGTTTCAAGATGTAAAACCCAATGACCAAAAAATATTTGCTCTTAAATCTGATGATTAATATAAACAACTACAGGTGTTGGTTGTGAAATATTTTCAACTAATGTTGATTGTACGAAAGGATAAATTGGAAAAACTATTAATTCGACAAAGGTTCAAGTGCTGGGGGAACTTGGCAGCCAAAGGCTGCTTACCCCCCTTCGCATACCACTGAATATCGGGGAAATAGTGTATATAACTGTAAAACAAAAGAAGGTGACCGAACTGCATCAAACAAGAAAGACCAGCAGCTATGTTCAAAGACAACGAACATAGATACAAGAAGAAAACTGTTCAAAGCATAATGTGGAGCACAGCACAGTACATCTATGAAATAGGGGCAGTAGGAAAAGCAGACAGAAAGAGATAGAAGCCTTCTGGAATGTTGTGCTTTAGATGTATGAGGATGGTAGCATGGACAGACAAAGTTAATAACAAATAGGTTGTAGCAATAGTAGAGGAATAAAGATATCTGTGGTAAATGAAAAAAAATAGGAGAAATAAATGGACAGGATACGTTCTAAGACATTTATGGTGAATAGTACGGGATATACTACAAGCAGAGATAGGAAAAGAGAGGTAGAGGTAGAAGAAGATCAGACTTTCGCACACAGATATTAATAGATGCAGACTGTGCAAATTTCAGGGAAATGTGTAGGTTGGTTCAGACTAGGAAACAATGAGGGTACGCGTCCAACCAGTTATAGGTCTGAAGACCTAATGATGATGATGTAATGCCAATTTATCAAATAATCATCGTAAGGTTACATCGTACAAATTGCCAAAACTTATCGATATAGAAATAAAACATTTATTTTAAATTCGTTCACAAGCAATTATTGCACTCTTAGAATAAGACTTAAAAATCATTAATGCAATTTTTGCAACGTGCCATTTGTTACGAGTAAAATGAGAGTGAAATTAAATACATTTTGATTTTCCGTAAAGAGGCGAGGACCCTGTAACAATATAAGTGCGTTGGCTAACTGCAGTGGTGCAGGAGGGTTTCAATGGATAAATGAGAAATGAAAATAATGAAATACAAAAATAATGAATAATATGGCTTAAATACAAAAATTCTGTTACGTTAGTAATTACCCTGAAATGTTTTCCTACTTTCGTCAAAAATTGAGAGACGGCAAACTGTCGGCCCCAACAATTCTTTTGATGTTTCTATACGGAAGATGGCTTGTCCGCATAAAATTCCCTTGCTTTAGTCATAATAAATTAAAAAGGTAAATTAAAACACTTCTTCTAAATAAAATACCATCACTGGAGTAGCTGAATATCCTTTACAATTAGCTGACTTTTCCTGTTTCCATAATAAATTGAGTCGAATTCTGTCTAATCTTAAAACTCTATTAAAAGAAAATAATTTCAGTACACATACAAATATATTTTCGTAAAAGCAGATTCTTTACCTCAAATCTGATCAGTTATTGCTAAAATTAATCTTAAAAAAAATCTTAATAAACTTAAATCTAAGCCATCAACAAAACTATTCGTCATTTCAAATTTTTATTGCTTTCATATTTAATTATAGGACATTGTGTGTGTTATTTACGATTAAATTTTTTTACATCAATTTATTGTTAGCGTAACGTATCGCGTTACGCTTCTCAATAATGTTTCACATAAAAAAATATTAAATCACGTGAATCATTTTCGTTCATAAATTCATACCAAGCACTCAGTGAGAAACTGGCTTGTATTAAATGAATATTTGAAAATAATTTTAATATAACGTCTCCAATTGCTAAGACTTACAAGGTTTGCACTTTAACTACTGGTAAAAAGAATATGAAAAATACAAAATTTTGCCAAGTAGGTAAAAGGGTTGATCATAACGGTCTTTTTGTTGCGGGCGCTGCACTTGCAAGTATTGTTAAGACATCACCAACTAGTTTGAGAATAAAGGGTTTGACTATTTATAAAACAGGTATTCCAAAGGGATTATACAAGATGCTACCAATTTACAATTTCAATTAGGTAAATAAATATGCAAGACGTACCTGAGCGGCTTAAAATATAATATTTAAATTCAAACTAGTACAAAAGCACATATGGTTATACACAAAATACAAGATCTTGGCAGCTATTCACGGTGTTGTCATCACCAGATAACAGGTTCCATACATATCCCACCGCTATACCAAAATTATTAATAACGGCAATGCCCAGGTAGTTTTGCCAAAAGAATTACTACTACCAAAGAAGTGAAATAGAGGGTGATTACCACAATATGACAATTACAAGAATGCGATGACCACAAAACATGGCAATCACAAGAAGCCCTAAAACGTAATCACGAATTACCAAAACGAAGCAAATTAAAAAACACTATATTTACCAGCTTCATGTACATCCCTATATTAAAAGAGTTAATAGCACAATAATGAAAAAGCATTTCCTTCACAAATCCAGAAACAGCAGCGTCGATAGCAAACGGGGTAGAATTCTAACTAATTCAATTTCACAAAAAGCACGCCTGGGAACTATGAAAAAATAATTAACCAAATCTAGCATCGGTAAAGAGGGGATATAGGCTCTTTAAACAATACAAGAATTCGACAAAAACTATCACCACACTATAACGCACCTATTTAGACAGCAGGTTAAAGGAGGGTTAATTAGAAGGAAATAGGGTTGGTATACGATATTAACGAAGCTGCTAAACCGGCGCGAGAGAGCTTCTAATGTACTGTCTTGATGCATACTAATTACGGCGATCTTTATTGTTGCGATAAGAGTCCCCCTTTTGTCTATCGACGTAAAATAGCGTGCGCCTTGATCACTGAGGAACTTACTATTTATTTACAATGGGCAAAGGTTTTAACAACTTAACATAATATATTTGAAATACATTATTATATTAAATATTTTGTATAAGAAACAACCTTTATAAGCGTTTTATAATAGTTTATTCAAAAATTCATTTCATGTAATTTAATTATGCTTATTTTTTGCAGTGCCAATACTCAAATGGACAATGATGTCACTCCGGTGTATTTAGCAGCACAGGAAGGACATCTTGACGTTTTAAAATTTCTTGTTCTCGAAGCAGGTGGATCACTGTATGTTAGAGCTAAAGATGGAATGGCACCACTTCATGCTGCTAGTCAAATGGGCTGTTTAAATTGTGTCAAATGGATGGTAAGTATATATCGTCGTACTCCGATGTATTTAACGTTCAGTTGCCTGCTTGCCACCGCTCTGTGTCTGTAAATAACCTAAAATAAATTTTAAATTTCACACAATTGGTTTTGTTATGCCTCGACTAGCTCAGTTCAGCCCTATACAGAGTGCACGACGATACCATAACAGAGAAGTTTTACCCTTCTTTTCTCTGCCACTTCCTTTTTGAATGAGATAAACGAACTTAATAAAAATTTATATAATAACCAAAAATATGTATAATTTCTAGCTCTATGATATTATTCGCCTAGTTAAGAAATCCCCAAAGTAACGATATAAATCGATTTGTCCCAAAATTATAACTCCCTTTAATCAGTTTAAAGCCAGCAAAAATAACTCTGTATACTAGTTGAAGTACGTTGAACGTTCAATGACCTTCTTTCCTTTTTACGTAATTTTCTACGTATCAAAATTTTTGATGACCCTTTACATAAATATCTCAACGCATACAAAAATTTAAATGTCCAAAAATAAATTGATATCTTAAGCTATTACTGAATTTTATCTCTGATCTGTTGTTTGTCCTTGTTAAATTTCTTGTTGTGAATATGCGTCTCTGAATGCACCCTAATTCTTAAAACTGCTACTGCGTGCTGTTGAGCAGTGTCCTTGGATTGTTTTCAGTTTCTTATTGATTTTGTTTCGTAGTTGCTTATTTAATTGCGTAGTACAGTTTGGTTAAACTCTTAATTTAATTCTTTGTGGATCCTTAGATCAATGCTTATTTTAACGCTTAGATAGATTCTTAAATCAACTCTCAGATAAGTTCTCAGGTATATTCTCAGATAGACGCTTGAATAAGTCCTTAGAGTCCTACGTTAATAAATATTAAAATTAGGTTTAATTAAAATTTTGGACTTACGTTTTTAACTATTAAACGGTGAATTTCTGTTATATATTTGCACTTGTACTATTATTGAAATTTTTCAATCACCAACTTTCACTTAAATTATTATTTAATTTGATATTTTAACATCACGTGTTATCTTGATTCGAAGCAGTACAAAACGTGCCTTAGTTGTTGAAAGACTGATTCGTTTATTAGCTTGAGAGCTATTTAAAGGCCCACCTATTCACCTATACAATTGGTTTACCCAGTTTATTTTATTGATTGATGTGTTGTACTTTGACTTATGGCGCCAGCTTTCGAATTTCCATGTAGTTTCCATCCCAATTTTTTGTCGCAATGCTTTAGCACATCACATAGACATCTAGTTTTATATTGTGGATTTTGATACACTGAACCCTCAAGTCACGCATTTCTATTTTGTAAAGGAATTTATAACTTTAAATCGCACGTAGCCAACCGATGTTTTCTTGTTTTGTTTTCCTAATCTGTTTGGGTTTTGTGTTAATTTTACATGAAGAGCACGTAGGCAAATTTTATAATGACATAAATTGAATGCGTTTGTTTACTTCCTGCGTTTATGAAACATGTTTGTTTTGAAAGATCTGTTTATTGAGAACATTCTTGTTTATTTTCCCTACACCAATGCGTTGGTTTTGAATAGGATTCATTGCGTATTTGTTTTACTTTTAAATGTTCCTCATGCGTATTTATTTAAAGTTTATGCATGCATTGCTGTTTTAAAATGAATTGGATGGCGCACAAAATTATTTCTCTTACTGAATGTGATTGAACCTTTGAAGAATGAGCTTCCTTTCATTGATTAAAGGTAATTGTAAATTTTATACAGTGTGTTTAATATTTGCTTTTTGCATAATTGGCGAATTTCGTACTTTTTATGATTAAAATATTTGGTTTTCTAGACTTTGGTGTCATTTACATGGAGTGTACAACCTTTGTGACCTCATATACCCCTAAATAACCCTATTATCATAACATTACATATATATTACTCTGAATCTACTCTGGAAACGGAAGCCCTACCACCTAGAGTTGCATTTCATATCACTTATTGTACTACCCTCTGAAGATGCTCTTCGTGTAGGACGCCAAACCTCCAGCTTTCTGCTCAGCTGTCTCAGGAATATTCGCTACGGCTGCTCACTTGCTCTCTGAAAATGCTACCCTACTTATTCAAAGAGAAAATTTGACTACCATTACATCATACTTTATTACAACATCAAATAGCTACTCAAAAATTTTGCTTTTACATTCTTAGTTCATACTACGGATATTTAACAACCATCATCAATATTAAATGAAGTCATTTTAAAATAAAATAATTTCGAATTTATCTTTTTACATCTATCATTAATAAAAAGTAACTGGGCTTATCCCTAAACGTTATTTTAAACCACCAGGTCTAATACGGGCTCGTAGTAAAAACCTTTCTGTACTTAAGTGCTAATTCTTGCACTGAAAATTTACCAAAAATCCGTTTACTTTGTACAAAAGCCAATACTACACACTCATTTTATAGTACAGAATAGTACATGAATATATTTTCCTGTAATTCCTTCTCAAAGGTAAAAAGTCAATTAAAATGTCCATAAAATTCAACAAAAATCCACCAAAAAAACACAAAATGTAATAATTACCAAAAACCATAACAGTCAAAAAGTTTTATAAAATTCATTACCTGGACTGTGTAACGTCTTAGGTGGGGTTTTTGCTTATTAGGGGTGTAGGCTTTTAATGATACACGAGTAACATTAGTAATGTAATATGTAATTAAGAGGCCACACGCCGTGCGCTCTTATTGACATATTAAATACGACTGACTTTTAGCAATAGCCAGGCGTGTGGCCTGATAACCACCTGCTATATTATTTATACATAATAGATAATGTAAACAAATGCGTACATTTTGTTTAGATATATCACATTTTCCTCTACAAAATTTTTTAACCATATAAACCTATTGTAAAATAAGAAAACAATTCAAAAAATATCTAAATTATAACTTAACCATATTATAATCCCGCAAAATATTTGAATTATAACTTATACGTCAAACCGCTTAACCGGTTTCCTAATCCTATCAGGGTATCGTCTAGCAATGGGAGAACTTTCCATGGAACTATCAGTATTTAATTTACCAGGTTTAACATTTATAACGTCAGGTGATCGCTTGACCGGCACGATAGGGGAGGTTGAATTTCGCCTGACTACTACTGTTGGGTGATTATCTCCAGCCACTTCCGGTAAGGAGGAGAGTTCAGAACCAATATCCGTGGAAGGTTCCATGCCTTCACTTTCTGAGTTAGTAAGAGGTGCATCGATAGCTACTAGCTGATCGATGTGCCGTCTCCACGTAATACCCGAACTTAGCTTGACTACATACATAGTAGGGCTAATTTGTTTCACGATAATTCCGTCTATCCATTTATTTTTTGATCTGTAATCCCTAACAAGTACAGGTTGATTTATAAATAAAACACGAGTTTTGCTACCGCCTGTATACAATTTTTGTTTAGTCTGATTAGCTCTTACACTACCAGACAGGTTCGGTCTTAATAAATCTAACCGAGTTCTTAAAGAACGGTTGAACATTAATTTGGCGGGTGTTTCGTTGGTGGTTGCATGCACAGAATTCCGATAATCAAAAAGGATTCTGCTTAAAGCCACCGAAACGTCTATATTGTCTCGGAATGCACACTTTAATTTAGATTTTGCATATTTAACCGAATTTTCGGCTTGCCCGTTTGACTGCGGGTGATACGGCGCCGAACTCGTATGTTTAATGCCATTAGAATTAAAAAATGAATCTAATTCGGCTGAATTAAATGGAGGTCCGTTGTCGGTGTGAACCGACACGGGTAATCCAAAACGTGCAAATAATTGTCTTAAAATATCGACTGCTTGTTTAGCCGACGTTGAAGATGTTTCGAAAACCTCTAACCACTTAGAGTGAGCATCCACGATAATTAGATACAATTTCCTTTAACGGTCCCAAATAATCTAAGTGCAACCTTTCCCATGGTTTACTTGGGTAATGCCAATGATGTAATTCGCTTTTCGCGGGTTTGCTCGCTTTAACAAACATGACGAACAGTTTCTGATTAGGTTTTCGATATCGTCATCTATATTGGGCCACCAGACATACGATCTAGCAACCGACTTAGTTTTACATATGCCCAAATGACTGGCATGTAATTCATTTAATACGTAAGCTCGTAAACTACTAGGAACAATGACTTTGTATCCCCACATTAACACTCCTTGTTCCACGGCTATCTCGTCTTTCTTTTGAAAAAAAGTTAACAACTCTCTGTCCTCTTTGGGTACAGAGCATGGCCATCCATGCATAACATAACCATAAATTTTGTTAAGCCGGATGTCTTTTGTGTTGCCCTGCGAACATCTTCGCACGTTATTGGAAATGAACTTTCTTTAACGCAATGTAAATAAGTTCCAAGCCACAATAACTCTGCGTCGCCTTCCACATGTTTAGTACTGAGTGGCATCCTTGACAATGCATCAGCACTATTTTTATCAGATTTGACATAATTAATATCAAAATCGTACCCTGATAAAAACAAAGCGTATCTCTGCAGCCTGCTGGCTGCAAATACTGGCAACCCTCGCTTAGGTCCAAAAATACTGACCAATGGTTTGTGATCACTCCTGAGAGTGAAATGACGCCCATATAAATATTGGTGGAATTTTTTTATTCCATAAACCACTGCCAATGCCTCTTTATCAATTTGAGAGTATTGTACTTCTGTGGGTGACAAAGTACGCGACCCAAAAGCAACTGGCCTCTCTATGCCCTCCGCCATAATACTAAGCACGCACCCTAAACCGGTACTACTCGCATCTACCGTAAGTATTGCTGGAACCTGGGGGTCGTAGTGTGCTAGTATTGGAGCACTAGTTAAGACTTGCTTTATTTTATTAAATGCCGTCATACAATCTTTGTTAAAGTTAAAATCACATCCTTTTTAACAGATTGTATAAAGGAAATAAAATAGTAGATAAGTTGGAAACAAATTTTGCGTAAAATCCTACTAAACCTATGAACGATTTAACTTCCGTTACGTTTTTGGAACGGGCGCTTGCACAATAGCCTGCACCTTAGCTGGCGATGTGTGCAACCCTCTTTATCAATTGTAAATCCCAAAAATTCTAATTGTGGTTTGAAAACTCACATTTTCTCGCTGAACCGTAAAACCCACTTTTCCGAGTCGTGTAAAACTTCTTTTAATTTTTAATGTGGAGGTCATTATCTGGAGCTGATAATAAAATGTCGTCTAAAAATACGATGACACCTGGTATTCCTTGTAAAGTTTGCTCGATTTGTCTTTGAAAATACCAGGAGCCGACGAAATACCATAAGGCATGCGCTTGTACGAAAACAAACCTTTATGAGTGCTTATCGTGCATAATTTAGAACTTTCGGAACTCAACTTGAGCTGCATATAAGCATTACTTAAATCGATTTTACTGTACAACTCTCCTTTTGCAATTCATTAAATAAATCCTCTATTCGTGGAATAGGGTGTCGGTCAACTTGTAAATAAGGGTTTAACGTAACCTTAAAATCGCCACAAATTCTAACGGTTCCGTTTCTCTTTATTATTGGTACTATCGGTGTACCCCATTCCGAACTTTCTACCGGACATATAACAGCGGCGTCGATTAGACGTTCGAGTTCCTCTTCCACTTTAGCCTTTAGTGTGAAAGGAAGGGCCCTAGGTTTATAATACCTCGGCTTAGCATCCTCCTTTAAATATAATTTAACCGGGGGTCCTACATATTTGCCTAATTCTTTCGTGAATACCTCAGGAAAATTTGTTATTATTTCACTTATTTGTTTTTCCCGAATTGGCTTCTCATTATTATTCTTTTGTATTTTCGTAATATACAAGTTAGTTTTAGGAACATATGCAATGTTTAACGCTTGGATCCACTCACGGCCTAAGAGAGGATGAGATCCGTTTTTAATGACATACAATTCGAGATTTTTATTAATCCCATTATACTGGACTTCGACTAATATTTTGCCTAACGGTAAAATTTGCTCATTTGTATAGGAACTAAGTGAAATATCACTAGGTAACAATTTACAAAAATGTAACTTCTCTTTATAAAAATTATCACTAACAACGCTAACCGATGCGCCAGTATCAATTTCAAAACATACTAACAATTTTTCTACCTTTACGCTAACTTTGAAAGGATCAACTCTATTAGTATTATTAGCTATTTTACAAATAGGACTATCTTCCGTCAACTTAAACAAATTTGACACGTCATAAACGATGTCCTCATCCTGTGCCGGAACCACATGGTTCACAGTTTCTACATAATTATGCGATTTTCGTGATTTGCTGAAATCTCTAAGTGCACCACCACCACCACTACCAGCTTTATCAAATGAATTGCTGCACTTACCCAAACGAGATCGACATACCTTGGCTAGATGATTTTTTTTTCCACAAAAATGGCACTTACTACCTCTGAACCGACACTCTTTTTAAAATGGCCTAACTGCCCACAGCAATTACACTGCACTTTTGTGTGGTATCACTGGTATCCTTTGGTTGCCTTGAAAATGCGTAGCACTTCTCCAATTTGATGTTGTGGGAGGTTCGTTTAACCCCGCCCCGCGAACCCGAGGGTGTGCTACCATTTTATGCATTCTGCCACCATTATTACCTCCGATTGCTAACGAAGCTGCATTTTTTTCTGCTGCTTCAATCGAAGACACAATCGCCACCGCCTTATCGAAAGTAAGATCTACTTCCCCTAACAGCCGTTGCTTCGTTGAATCACTTCGAATTCCACTTACTAACCGATCCCGTAAGTAATCTTTAAGATTAGCTCCGAATTCACAATGTGTAGATAATTTTTTTAAATTCGCGACATACTGTGCAACTGTTTCATTTTCTAATTGATTCCTCACACTAAATTTATAGCGTTCCGCGATAAACGAAGGTTTGGGATACAGGTGGTCTTTAATTATTTTATTTAATTGTTCGTAAGTTTTCGTAGACGGTTTATCTGGTGTACATAAGTCACGTAAAGGTTAAAAGTTTTAACACCCACGACCGTAAGAAGTGTGCAAACTTTTTTACTTTCCGTAATGTTATTGCAAATTAAGAATAACTCAAAACGTTCGATGTAAGAATCCCACGATTCTTCATTCGCATCGAATTCGTTTACACTACCAATAATTCCAGACATTTTAAGCCTTAATCACCGAAATCGCTTCAATAACAATGCTTTTTCTAATTTCTAAACCCGCTTTTACGTTCTACAATAATGTAATGATAAACAACATAGCACGCGGCGTTAACAAACCCGGCGCAAACCAAATTACCCTCACTACCGTGTTTTTGAACGTAAAATTATTCCAATATCCTCGTCGCCATGTAACGTCTTAGGTGGGGTTTTTGCTTATTAGGGGTGTAGGCTTTTAATGATACACGAGTAACATTAGTAATGTAATATGTAATTAAGAGGCCACACGCCGTGCACTCTTATTGACATATTACATACGACTGACTTTTAGCAATAGCCAGGCGTGTGGCCTGATAACCACCTGCTATATTATTTATACATAATAGATAATGTAAACAAATGCGTACATTTTGTTTAGATATATCACAGACTGTAGCACAACCAGCTCTCTGCTTTGAAACCATCTCTGATGTAGTCCTCCCTCATGACTGCACGTGCATGAATCAGTACCTGTTGACTCTAACCATCAGGAACAGCATTCCCCTACCCAGATCTCTCAGCATCCAATTTACGGTACTTCCAAACGCTCGTACATCCGCTACTGGTCCATTAACATCGACCATTTCAACCCAGTGCACACCAAGCGACTCCAACCAAAAATAGCAAGAAATCTACTTACGTTCAGCAAGCTTTGCTTTTCAAAATGTACTTTATATAACTCACAACTGCTACATTAAACTTGCACCAACTTGTGCATAATTAATTAATTGTAATTAAAAATCTCAACTCACTTATTTACATTTACTGTCGTAGTTCGAAGATTGGCTGAAGATCGAAAACGATAGGGGTTCGTAGGTTGCTGATTTTTTAACGGAAAGGGATCTTAGTGTGATAAACACTAATGATTCACCTACGTTTAAGGGGCATAGGGGCAGCAGTTTTATTGATATTACTGCAGCCTCGCGCGAGATCGAAAAACAAAGAGAGTCTCTACTGCTTCGTTTTCGTTTATATAGACTCAAAATTGCCTCCAGAATCGTTTCACACCAACCTCTAACAAGCTTTTTTGGTAATGCTTCTCAAACCGTCTACCGATTCCACAAACTCATTTACACCACAACATCTAACCGTCGTCCAATTCTGCTAAACCGGCCATTATCCTTCAGTTATTTCCGGTAAACTTGGCAGCCGTCTTCAAGCCGTCTCAAAATCTTGGAATTTCACTCGCAAACAAGCATTTTACTTCGAAATCCTTATAAAAAATCTCCAACGGCTGTCGACTTCGTCAAAATCCCCCGGCAACTAACTCCAATCCAAGCATCCAAAACACGCCTCTCTCACACGCTCACATCCTAACACCTCACTCTAACTTGCATTCAAAATGTTCTGTTCTTTGTCTTCTATCCTTTCTCAATTTTCTACGTCTGTTATCCATTTCTTGTATCTGTGTCTAACCCGTACGTTATATCTCTTTACCTTTATCCCCGCTGTTAACAAGTTTCATTCCACCCTACCAATCTACGCTATAGTCTTTCTCGTTCTTATACATACAGTCTAACAGTCCTACTCTGTTAGTAGCCCTCTACCGTACTTTCTATTTCCCCCTTCAACTAATGTCTTGTGCAAATACGCTGCATCTCCATCTAGCTTATTTACTTTTAAAAATTTCTTTGTCTTACAGACGTCTCAAAGTCAGTGACAACTAACCATATGATATCTTCCATTCCTTGCTAAATCATATAAAACACAGTCTTTCTCTTTATATTATCGATCCATTTTTGTTTGTAACGTTCAACACCTTATCTAACATTCACCTGCTGTTTGTTTTTAATGATCTTTTCCTAAGAAACTTTGATACTTTTTGATAGGCTTATAAATCAATACTAAGGATGCCTTTACACTGATAAACCTTACTGGAAATATTTCTTTCTTAGAAGCTCCTAATAGTTAACTTGTTTATTGACTACACTTTCATATTTTATGCTAAACCTTTGAAAAATTATAAATGTTCTAGCTTCATATCACCTTACACTAAGTTATGTACACACATAAAATAATTACGCTTTGAATATCCGTTACTAACAAATTCGCCCTCTTCAATTATCGATTTTTATGCTACAAAATGAAAAGCTTTCCGATCTCTAACTCTACATGATAATTATATATTTAAACGCACGGACTTATGCTTCCTATCTCTAATAAATGTAATTAATCCCTACCCTAATTCTAAAATGAAGTAAAATTAATCTTAAAGCTTATCGTAAATAATAAATTCTTATGTTCTAGCTTTGAAAATTGTTATAAATTATTACTGGCACTTTATATATATGGTGAATCCTGTTAAAATATTTAACTGACCTATCTACTCATTCTAACCTACAAATCCATAGAAATATATATTTTTTTTATGAGTGAATTTTATAATATATACAGCGTGTCACTGAATTAGGCACCTAACCTTATTTGTGATGTTTTGAGAAAAATTCATGCTTCATTAAAACTTTTGCTTATCTTAGTCGCGAGCAATGTGTTTTACGTGTTAAATTGACATTAATTGCCCGAATGAAATTTACTCTACCACGGTACGTAATAATAAATAATGCTTAAGGTAGCTTTCGTTGATGAAAGACGCGTTCTATAAAAACAAATGAAAATTTTAAACCTTTTACGGGTATATAGACTTCAACATTTACATTTACACCTACCTGAAAGGGTCTTTGAAATTTCTGTCTAATACAATTCATTGAGCGCCAACCCACCTGGCTTTTCCATCTCGTTTAGACAATGGGCTGTTTAAAAAAACGACTAAATGATTATTTCTTTCTGCGACACAAGTTGATGGATTTTATCTGCACTTTTTTCTCACGTACTAATTTAAATTAAGCACAAACAATAATCCTCTTGAATTTAGCTTCCGTTCACGAAACTGATTCCAATATTGATGTACCAACTGAGCATTCTTGCGTTTGTAAGGCCTTTCGTAAAAATACCAACTAAATTTAGCTCTGTTGATACATACTGTAGTTCAATCCGTCTATCGTTTATGTCGTCTCTAATTTTGGAAAGTTTAAGCTTTATATGCTTGATTCGATCACTATTATAGTTACGTTGTTTTCAGCAATCTTCTTTGCTGCTGCGTTGTCAATCTTAATCTTCCACGGATACTTGCTATCTATCTTTCTTAATTCGCATAAGAAATTTTTCATCCAAGTAGCTTCTTTATTACATTCACAGAGAACAATAAATTCTGCTTCCGCTGTACTTAATACAGAACATCTCTGTGTATGGTTCAATCAAGTTACGGCCTACCAAGAATCGTTAATACGTGCCTGTTGCATGACTTACGATCGTTCTTGTCTGTACCCCAACCTGCATGATTTCCCGATTGGTTATTTTTGTCCGCAATCCTGTAGTATATTGTCCTTTGTAAGTATCTTAATACCAGTTGTACAGCACTCCAGAGATCTTGGTTGGGATAAGATGTAAATTAGCTTAGATACGTGACAGCAAATGGAATGTCTGTATTTGTCATCTGATATATAAAAAGCATCCTATCACTCGATATTTCAATTTCAAGCGTTCGTCTATATTCCCTTCGTTCTTCGTATATTTAACGTTAATGTATATTGGTGTATTTATTAACTGCTTCACAATTCTTTATATCTTCGGCCAGCAGCAACAGTTTCGGATAATCAGCTTGATCTATCTGTAGTTCATTATTTTATCTGGTAATATTCATGAAAAGCAGCCTTTTTGATGTTCTCAAATCTTTAATTTTAAACTCTTTATTCAGCTTGGTTTTCATTTTTGAAATATCCCTCTTTTCTCTATGCAGGGTTATGTCATCTACGTAGACATTATAATGTGAATAAGGGCCGCTAAACTTGCAGCCACGTCTTCAATGCTCCACCCGAAGGTACTATATTGGGTTTAAACGCGAAAAATAAACGTTCTTCAAGTTAAATCTAACTTTAAATTAATCGGTCCTCAATAAAATTCTACAAACTGAAACTAACACTAGAAATAGAGTTTAAATAATGGTATTCCTAGCGTTGATTTGAAGTGTCCGGTCAACAAGACACAAGCAAAAATGAAAAGAGGGAGGGATCAGTAATACCGGATAGCAGCTACCAGCTCTACGTACCAAAGCGACCTGAAGGGTGGTCCTAAAATTATCCAAATCTAGCTATCAAATCTAAAAATTTATTTAAATTTCTAAGCATTCGGCAAATATTTTAAATAGATATATAAATAAATATCTAATAAGCATTAAGCATATAGCAGTGCATAAAATAGCAAAAAAGCATCGCCCAATTTATCAGGTGCACTCGCATGAGCATTATGTCGGCTAGCGCCATTACAATAAAAACGTGCTTGTTCAATATCATTGCAAAATGTTGTTAATATAAATCAATGCTCATGCGAGTACAGCCGCCACAATTTTATTATTACCTCAATAAAAAGATTTTTCAGCATCCAAAGATCTGGTCGTCTGCCTACATCTATTTGTCACTTACTGCTAGCGGGAGATGGATATGCACTGCTAAAGTCTTGGCGGGTATGCACTAAACATTCGGGGGCACAATCCCTATCACTTTCACTTTTAAGTCCTGGGGTTTCACTCTATTTTATTTCATTAATTTAATTTAATTAGGGTTTTCTGATTTATTTCTTGTTATTTATTTCTTTTGGTTTTAGGGACGTGGGACTTCGTTATGCATATTAGACTTTTGATTTCTTTTTCTTTTTTTAAATTGACAAGTTTTAGTTATATCGTGCTCATTTACCATATCATGCCAAGTCAAATTCAAATTTTTTCAATCCTCCTACTACCCCCTCAACCTCCGATTTACGCGCGTTTATCTCCGTCTAATCTCGCGAACTTTCCCGCAAATTCTTTGAAAGCTGTCCAGAACGCCTTCTGGTTAGCCACTTTCCCGACTTATTAAAGCCCTAAATTATTAAACATTAATATAAGTTTTAATTAATAATTATTACTTACGTTTTTCACAGTAAACGGCAACTTGTATTATATTTATTGGCACTTAAATTATCACGACTTTTAAAATCTCTCTTACTCTTACTCTTACTAAATATTTATTTAAATTTTTCTACTTTCACGCGCGTGATATTCGGCTTTGAATTGCTATAATTTGTGCCTTGGTCAAAGATATACTGATTGTTTACTAAGCTTGTGTTCTATATAAAGACTCCTCTTTCCACCTGTGCTTGGTTTTACTCGCACATTTTGTTATTTGAGGGGTTGTACTTTGCCTTTATCGTTGCAGCCATCGGACTTTCTATAAATTTTACCATCCACACTCGTGTCTAGGTGATGTAAGCACGTACTTTGCATAGCGTATTTCTCTGAAAATCTAACTTTTACCTTCGTTTAAGTTACGTTCTCTTGTTTATATTTGCCATTGTTCCAATTTTATCGTATAACTAAACATTTGTTATTTAGTACTCCAAATCTGTTGGATTTTATGAAATTACAATGTTGTTGGTCACGTATTAAATTTTTTATGATGACGTATTTGAATGCGTTTATTTATTTATGCGTTGATATTTTGGATGAGATTTGTTTATAGCTTTCAATAATCGCGTATTTATTTCAATAAAACTGTTTGCGTTTAAACCGTTATTCCTACGTATTTCTTTTCAATTTTATGTTTGTATATTTAATTTTAAATGCATTATATGACGTACAAGTTATTTATCATACAAAATATATTAGGATTTTCGATGAATGAGCTTCCTTTCATGAATTAAAGTTAGTTGTGATTTATATACAGTGTGCTCGTTATTGGCTTTTTGTTTAATTGTCAAGTTACTCCCATTTTATGATAAAATTATATGGTTTTCTAAACTTTAATGATATTTATATGTATCGCATGACCCTTATGACTCAGTACATCCCCAAATCAGCCTATTATCATAGCAATATATATATATTATGTTATGGATTCTAAGGGTTAAATTTGGGGTAAGCAGTGCAATTTCAAACACCCTGTATAGAGAAACGAACAAATTATTTACGGACAAGTATTGACGTATTTTTGTAATTAATGATTGAAAGGTTAAAGGTACATAAAGAAAACCAGTTATAAAAACAAATAGAAACGCATAATTAATTTAATTTACTTTAATTCAACATGTAAAAGCATTAGAAAACACACCAGGGTAAAGAAAATCAATAACCCCAAGGCAAAAGGTTTCATGGTAACAAACAAACGTCAATTTTATCGGATACAGTGAAATATAAGCTCCAAGAATTGTTGTTTTAAACGGTCTATAATTAAGAACACCTGCATTTTTAAAAGATTACATTCGTCGAAATTATCAGCATAATAAAATGGACTTCATAGAAAATAGTTTTCAACCGTCAGTTGATTCGAATAACAAACTAACAAAGTTTTTAAAGAGCAGGGGAGATGCACGATCGGTAATATGCTACAGATAGATACGGATATAAAAGCATTGGTTTTCAAAACGCACGTACTAATCCACGTGGAGTGATGAGACGCTGCCAGCAATATCGATTTTCTACAACTCAAGTGAGGTTTGGAACGCGACATCCAATATGCATAAAACAGAAATAAAAATAGTACAGGCGGGGTTTCATGACGACACAGAATAGTGTCATTGGTTGGAAACGGATAGTTTTACAAACGTGCGAGCATGTGACGGGTGGAAGCGATTTTCGGATTGTTATTAGAAAATAAGTCGTTCCCGTGAAGTGTATCCTAGGAGTGGCATTTTGAAAATATAAATACTTTAAAGAGAATTAGGAGCGCTCTCTTTGTATTCACGTCGCTTTAGACTACTTACAATGATAGACCAACGTTATAGTAGAGTTCTTGTGAGTATTAAAAATATTCAGAATACAGTAAATGTAGTGCTAGCACTTGTACTTGGTAGTTATGGCCTTCTAGTTTAACGTGAGTTACGTGTAGTGAATTAAATTAACCGAAGTCCAACTAATACCATACCAAGCTAGTAAATTAACAAATAGAAGAATAATATACGTGAGTTTGTATGCTGTTATGGAATGGTGTTAGGAAGCAAGGCGCTTGGCGAATATTGGGGTTATCATCTATAAATATGTGGAGTATTAGAGCGCATAGTCACGAAGCCAAAGGATTCTGGTGAGCATCGTCGAAGGGATGGAGGCCTGAGGCATTCTCCAGGTAACTTATTTGAAATTTTTGTTATCTGATAAACTTGTATATTATTTGGTGATGCGTGAGTGAATATTGGAATTATTTGTGGTTATATAGCGTATCGGAAAAGATACGTGTGCTGGACAATTATTGGGGTTATTTAAAATATTGAAAAAGGGTGTATGTAAAATTTACTAAATTTCATTATGAATATAAATTGGATTGTTAAGGGTACACGGGTCTATTAGGTTTGTATTAATTTTATGCAAGGTAAAAGGCATACATTAATAAACTGGGTGATTATGAGCTCACCATACTCCAGTGTGCAATAAATTTAGGGTATTATTTGGGGCCCATCTACTCATATTGTATTAAATATGTTTGCAAATAATAATTTAAAACAAGGACTTAAAACATATCACTTATTGAGTTGTAATTAGTGTACCAAACTGTTTATACCTGTGAATAATTTGTTTGTAAATAGCGGTAAATAATGGTGTGTGAGTGGGAAGGAAGAATGATTGTAAATTTTGGTATTCGAAAAGAGGCACAGCTGAGCTAGCCAGGGAAACTGCTGAAGATTTTTGGAGCAGAAAATAACGGGTAAAAAATTATTTTTTGAATTTTTATTTTTTTTTTGAAAATCGGTTGTTGACACTGGCGATGTCAAATCCATAAGTCCACGATCACAGCACTCTTATGACGGCCCAACGTTGGGGCTTGAAAGGTTTTTAGGGAGATCCAGAGACTGTCCCCACGATCCACATCTATATATATATATATATATATATATATATATATATTACTCATATTTAGACCAGGGTAAAAAATTAAATAATCACATCAAATAATTTTAATCACCGTGTAGGAGCTTTGGGAAAAGGTACGCGTTATTAAAAAAAACCGTGAAGCATAAAAATTCATTCGTTTCATTAAACATAAGAGATTTAAATCATCTACAAGACGCTTGCTATAAAAAAGGAAGCAGTATTAAAAAGCTACGTGTGATTTAATTATTCCTAATAAAGAAACAAAGAGAAATTACGTGCAAAATTTATATTAATTAACTCTATTTTAAGTAACCGGTATTAAACAAAATGTACAGATAATAATTAATATTTGATTAGGAGTCACTAAAAATTAAAGGGTATTAATTTTAATTGAAGTTAATTGAACCATTAGTAACATATAATATCTATAAAAACTTGAAAACCCAATAAAATGCAAATCGTAGAAGTGTTATTATGTTTGAACACCTGCGTATTTTTAAAAAGCTCATTCTGCGTAAATTTTGCAGATAATTAATGGTTACAGAGAATCTTGGAGAAACCGTAGCTTAATAGGTACGAGAAATGCTAAAGGTGGGTTATTTCACAAGTCCACATGGACTGAAATAATCGATAATAAAGAATATCAATTTGCACCAATAAGAACAGGGTAGATAGAGACAGATAATATGCGCAAGACCGAGACACATATAGTAAAAGGCGTGAGTAGAGCAACGTCACGGGGTTGCAATTGGGTGAAAATAAAAGGCAAAATTGAGAGGTAAAAATAACATTTCTGTATAAAATTCAATTAGTTATTTCCAGAAGTTGCGAGCCGTGTCGAAATTTCTGAGATGTAACTGGTGCGAGTGCCGATTTCGTAAAAATCGCATGCCGGGCTGCGGAATGGGAACCTAGCATGCGAAATTCTTTATAATTGTCCGTTTTGGGGAACAGACCGACAGACAGGCTAACCGCTATATATACGGTGGTTAATATGAACAAGCTCTCTTAGATCTTCGACTTGATTCAATGCGTTAAACAGTGCTTTTTAGTTTTCCGGTTTTGATTAAATAATTTAAACAGTTTGCTCGAATATTTTGGTGATTTAAAAACAGTTTGTTCTTTGCGTGCTACAATGAGTGTACTTTAGTGCACTTAGAAAAGAAGATACAAGGTAATAAAGTTAGTATCACTGTACTAATTAGTCAAAATTTGCAACGACAAATGAATACACAAAAGTAGGCAGTTTTGGCGTATATTGGTGAAAGAAGCATGAATTTCTTTGCTATTTTTCGGGGGTGTTAATAATTAAATGGTTCATAAACGTGTCTGGATCCACAAAACAAGGTTCAGATATACACAGCTGAGTTCCGGAAAAGCCCTGAAACAACTTTAGATGAATGGTGGTGGAGAAAATTTTAAAAGCGTTGAGAATCAGAAGCCGTAAATATAACCCAGTTGGAATGGTGTGATTAACAAAAGGGACGATGTACATTGAAGCTACGAGTGCAGTAACCTTCAGGTAAATTATACTATTTTGTTTGAACTTTGATGTTTTCGTGTGTGTTGAATAACTTTATAATTTATTTACTTAAAATGGACAGTAATGAAGTTGTACTAACAACAAATTTTTAATTTTAAGGTGAAATTTTCTTGTTTAAGTCGAAAGGAGTATTTAGTATTTATGTTCTTGATGAAAATTTGGGTATGTCTTTGAGCTCAATTAGACGAACCTGGTTAATTAACGTAAAGGGGTGGTAGATGCTCCCTTTGTACTCAGACTCAGGTCTGCATATATTGTTATATTAATTAGGAGGCATCCTACAAGGACTTTAATTTTGGATGCACATTAAAATGATAACAAATTTAAATCTTGAAATTTTCTGATACTGTAATTTATGCTGAATTTTTAATTTTGAAATTTTAATGTATTGTGAATATTGATGTAAATAGAGTTAACGGTGATGTTTGTGGTAGGAATGTGTTTGTTTTTTTTTTTATGAATGAGGATGAAGGTTTATCTAGGGGAGCAGCCGAGGCGATGAACAGAAGAAAGTCAACGGACCAGTTAAGTTAATAGCTTTTTGTAGGTTTCACAGCATTCTTGAGACCCAATTCGTGAGGCTCGATTCCAAAACCGTAGTTCCCGGATTTAGTATTTATCAACTTACAAAAATAAGACATTGAAATGCATTACTTGAGATATCCTATACTTAGAGATGAATTTGATTTAGCATTAAAAGGTCTGAAAAATGGTAAAGCACCGATAGATAAGGTGCAAGCAGAAACTCTAACAGCCGCTGGACAAGTAGTAACAGAACGTCTTTTCCAACTTGTTAGCTTTATGTATGAAACAGGCGAGATACCCAAAGATTTCAAATGTAACATCATAGTCACTAAACCAAAAAAGAGAGGTGCGGATAGATTGTATAATTATTAACTTATATAATTGTGTATCTATAATCTTTCTAAACTTTATAACCTGTACTACTTTACACATACTGATTATAATAGAACCAAATCTACGCACACTGTCTAAGAATTCAGACGCCAGCCACCCGAACAGTAACATTCGCAGCTGTTTATAAACGTTTGCCTTCTTCCGATTGTAGGTGCGGTTGTTGGAGTCGGGCAGAATGAATTACTTCGTCTAGGTTTTTACGGCTGTATACAAGATTTTTTAACGTCTGATTACAATATTTTACGTATTTGGAAAGGTATCATTTCAGATTTTAATAAACACAATGAATAACGTTACCCACAATTTAGAATAGGTTATTACAGGTAGTTCACAATTCAATCGGTAAATTTTTATTATCAATAGAAAGAAAGAAGGAAGCCAACCATGGCATTTTATAATGAACAAGCAATGTTATATTGTAGAAACCGCTCTACTTTGTGTACCGATGTTACCGTTAACCCCAACATATTACTTAATTATTAAAGTTCAATCTAGCAAATTTCTATCTACAAATTACAAAAATTTAAACACTTACAGTTCGTGGCCTCCAAAGTTGAACTCCTCTCAAGGTCTTGGTGGTTAGGTTTTCTCAATTGTAATAACGTAGTTGCTTCCAATATTTCTGTAGTGCTCTATAAAGAAAAGGTAAGATGACATGTAACGATAATGGTGGACACTACATCGAAACACAAACACTATCGACACTTCCAGAAAACAGTCGCTTCTGTGAATTCCGGTACTGAAGTGTTTACGCATTGTAGTGGCACTTAATTATTCCTCACGAGATTGGTTTGTTCAAATTGATTGATGTTGTACATCTGATTAGAACAGAGAACGCCGTCACTTTAATAGCGTACATAATTTTTCCGAGAGCGATAAAAAACCCGATGCGGTATCTTAACGTATTTATGCATATTGGAACCATTTAATTCTTACAATCTATATAATAATTTATATTCAAACCAGGACCGGATACAAAAGGAATTCCTTTATTTTTATACAAAATACAATAGATTTAATTAATACAAGAGACAAAACTTGGATATACAATTAATGAAAGGCACGTTACGAGTTAATTCACTTAACACGTAACAGGACAAAAATATTGAAGCATGAAAAAAAAGATGAAAGGGTTCTAGATAATAAGAGGTGACTGAAGTGAGATGGTTGCCCTTCAGTACTATTCAACGGCTACTTATTTTTTATTGAGGTTTTAAAAATTAGAATCTATATTCCTTATTACTCTGAAATACAATTTTCATTAATAAAATTTTGGTGAATGTTTTAACGTAGGAGAAACTTTTACTAACAATAATATCTTTGAAGGTGCAAGATCAAGAAGTCGACCCAAATCTACGTGACGGAGATGGAGCTACACCATTACACTTTGCCGCGTCTAGAGGTCATTTAGATACAGTACGATGGCTCTTGAAACACGGTGCTCGACTCTCTTTAGATAAATTTGGAAAGAGTCCAATAAATGATGCTGCAGAAAATCAGCAAGTAGAGGTAAAAACATTCACTTACTCATATTAATGGAAAGTCACGTAACAAATTTAAGTAAAGGCAACTTTTTCCTAATTACACTTATTTTTACAGTGCTTAAACGTGCTTGTTCAACATGGAGCAACTCCGAATTACAGTGAGTCTGAAAAAACTTATGGAAAATGTGGATGTTCTTGTACTCGTAAGAATGATTCGACTTCGAAGCGGATGAAGGTGAGAGAGTGTGCAAAACTATTCTAAATAAAATTTTAGTTGTTAAATAATTGTTAACATATTGAATGTGCTACTTTGTTTTTACAGAATGGGACCTTATATTTGTATTAGTTTAACTAAGGCTAATATATTGAAAGTCTAGAATATATTCCGGAAGAGACAGATTGACTAATCGTATTCTTTTTGTTATTTGTAATACCTAGTGTATTGTAGCGCCGATTGGTCTGCCTTCGACGAGAATAATTACATATAAACAAAGCATCTGTACACAAAAGATAATTGGTGGGCATTCTGTGGCGTGACATTTTTAAATAGAGTTGAGATTGACAGGTACACGGGTTTTACATTTAAGAGTTACTTAGATTACAATAGGAAATCTCCAGAATATTTTTTGCATAATTTTTTATATGTTCTCGAAATAACTAGCGCAGTTTAATAGGTATGGATGCTATTAAGGGGTTTTAAGGTCAGTTCTGATCGCAGCTTTGGTTACAATATGTTCTAGTTTAAAGCGTGGAAAGATGAGACAAATTACTATCGATATAAATCGCGCTGTTCGATATAAAGTAATTATAGTGCGTCGTATATAAACTAAGAAGTAGTGCTTGAATAGTTAATTGTAGTGTTTCGATAATAAGTAATTAAGAAAATAGCATCGTAGTTTTTAGAAGATAATACTTGTACTGTTAGCGATTGGTTCGGAAATAAATTGTTGTGAGAGCTTTCATCAAATTCCATTGCAACTTCTAGGTGTTGGAAAGGCTTGTATAATTAGTTTGAAATTAAAGAACTGTTGTTTTTACAAATAGTTTTTGTTACACTGGTGTTAAGTAATGGGATTAAAGACTTTTGAATGATTTATTTGCATGCCTGTCACTTGTAGCAAAAAAAGGAAGTGAAATTCTTCTTTTTTGAAGGACTTCAAGTCTAGCATGGAGGAAAATTCCGTAAAACTACAGGAAAGTTTATTATCGAAATTAGAAGAAAATGCGAAGAAACAAGAACAAACTGCCGTAAATGTTTCAAAAAAATTGAACCAGTCCGCAACGAAATCGCAGACAATTTACAGGAAAATTTTACAGCGTAATTAGACCAGAATGCAAAAACGGTTGAAAAGAATTCATAATTCATTGTAAACTACAGTCAATTGAAAGAGGAATGTATACAGGAAACTACCAAAACCACGGAAAAGCCGGATGCTAAATTTTCTAACGGCCTACAAAAATTGGAAACGCAGTTCGTGGACAACTCATAAGAACAAGAAGCATAATTGTTAAAGGCTTCGTTTAAATTTGAAGAAGATGTTCTAAGGAAGGAAGAACAGATTAGTTCCATAACAGTGCAAGCACCAGAGCCCTCAGTATCGGTGACATAACAACACGTCTTAGAATTTAAGAATGTCGGGCATGTGAACAGATGTCAGGGTTCAAAAAAAGGCCACCTACATGTGATGGTAAGTCACCTTGATAGACATGTTTTAAACAATTCGAGGCCGCCGAAAGAGATAACGGCTGGAAGGATGGTGAAAGGACAACCGCATAGATTGTCATGTTACGAGGTAAGGTTTTAAATATTCTACAGACCATACCAGACCATGACCTAAAAAACTATGGGGCTTATACCAAGGCTGAAAATGTACGGCGACTGTCATCTGCAACAAGTGAACGACGCTCAAATGAAGTTATCGAAAGATTAACGAAAATTTGCAAAGAGTTTGAAGCAAATATTACTCACTTGATGATACTAGTCTACCCAACAGCATTAGATAGCTTCCTAGAACAGCTGGCAGTGCATACCTTTGTGGACGGAATACGCGACGGAGAGGTCCAGCAAGCACCACAACTGGTTCGATGATGCGCTAGCTCATTCTTTGGAATTTAAAACGGCAAAGCAAGTTTCGCATCGTTAGTTGTGGGAAGGTAAAATGCTCCATAGAAGAGCAGGATCATGAAAGCAGAGAAAGTGATTCGACGAGTACTTCGTGAACATCAAACGAAGGAAAGGTCCCGGGTGCTGGAACTGTGGCGAGATTGAGCATATGCAGTACAAATGTATACAGTCCAAAAAAAGTAGAGGAGTGTGAAACTAAAGAAGGTCGACTGGAGGGGACGAAAGTAGACCTGCGTGGTTACTGCTCCAGCGCACGATACAAGCATGCAGACAACATTCACATATATGAGCAGTTTAAGGACAAGATTGCGAAGTTCTTGATTGATACCGGAGCCACTTGGACAGTTACTAATCCGGTTGTAGTGCACGACAGTAGTAAAGTGTCATTCGCGACTATGTGTCTCCGAACCATAGCTAGTGAGGAAATTCAAATACACGGAAATATATATTTAAAAATCGGAGTCGTCAGCAAGATGTTTGATTATCAGGTAGTAATAGCGAACATCACCGAAGGGGTTATCCTGGGAATGGATACCTTGAAGAGGTATGGATTTCATGTAGATATGAAAGAGGGTCTTTTGAAAGTAGGGAATGAAGAAGTGCCGTTTGGCGAAGCAGGTAACGAGAACTTATAAGAGGTTAAGGTTTTCTGCTACCTAGGAAGCTAAAAAAACGCAAGATGGGAAAAGCACAAAAGATATAAAACGAAGCAAGGTCGTGCTATATTTAACACAAAAAAAAGCAGCTACTGTGTTCAAAGACAACAAACATAGAAACAAGGAAAAGATTGTTTATAACATATGTGTAGAGCACAGCCCTGTACGGCTGTAAAATTTGGACAGTAGGAGAAGCGGACAAGAAAAAGGTAGAAGCCTTTGAAATGTGGTACTACAGACGTATGATGAAGATATAATGGATTAAGAACAAAGAGGTACTAGACATAGTAGGGGACGAAAGAAATATGTGGTTACATACTAAGACATGAGGGAATATTGCGTAATATATTAAAAGCAAAGATAGGAAAAAAGAGAAGTAGAGGTAGACTTAGGTTAGACTATTGCACACAGATAGTGAAAGATATAGGATGTGGGAATTTCAGGAAAATGTGTAGGCTAGCTCAGAATAGAAATCAGTGGAGGTGCGCATCCAATCAATCCCAAAATGGAAAAACTAATGACGAATAAAAACTGTACTTAAACATTATGATTATTTTAAACAACTACAGGTATTGGTCTTCTCAACTAATGCTAATTGTATGAAAGTGTTTACTGGAAAACCATTAATTCGGCAAATGTCTAAGTGTTGGGGATCCTTGGCAGCCACAGGCTGCTTACCTCTTTCACATACCACTAAATATCGGGGAATAGGGTATATAACTGTGAAACAATAGAAGGTGACCGAACTTCATCTAACAAGAGAGAACAGGGGATATGTTCAAAGATAACTAACATAGAGACTAGAAGAAAATTGTTCAAAGCATATGTGTGGAGCACAATACAGTACGTCTATGAAATAGGGGCAGTAGGAAAAGCAGACAGAAAGAAATAGAAGCCTTCTGGAATGTTGTACTTCAGATGTGTATGGATGATAGCATGTAGAGGCAAGGTTAATAACAAATAGGTTATAGAAATAGTAAAAGAATAAAGATATCTGTGGAAAACAAAAAAAAATGGAGAAATAGAAGGGCAGGATACGTTCTAATGTATTTTTGGGGAATAGTACGGGATAGGAAAAAAGAGGTAGAGGTAGACCGAGATCAGACTTTAGCACGCAGATAGTGATAGATGCAGACTGTGCAAATTTCAGGGAAATGTGTAGGTTAGTTCAGAATAGGAAACAATGAGAGTACGCGTCTAATCAGTTCCAGGACTGAAGACCTAATGATGATCATGATGATGGGTGTATTGACGAACTGTAAATTCTTCCTTGATAAAAATTAAAAGTGAGAATGGTACGGTTAAACTCGGCCATCTTGTAACGCAATCTCGTGAAACCTTTTAAATTACATTCAAATTTTTCCTACGAGTGATAAGTTTAGTTAGGAGCCAGAAGAATTGGTACTCATCACTTTAATGTCTGGAAGACATCTTATCTTTTTCAAACGGGACTTCTTATCAAAAATGGCTTTCCCACTTCAAAATAAGTTCCAAAGCGCCAGCAACTCTATTTCATATACGCAACGCGTGACATAAAGCAACAACAGTCATCTGGTGATGACTTATTATATAAGAATAAAACTAACTAATAGGTATGCAACACCAATTCGTTTTTGCGTAAAATAGGTAAACTAAACCTTTGATGACGACCCAAATAGATTACTTTGTGTAGAAAACAAAATGCCATGGAATATTACTGAAAACAGAAATTTAACAGAAATAGCTATGCTGTGACGAGAAATTAAATACGTTATAATACTTGTTTACCGTCGAAATCGGTGGAAGAAGCTACAACAATCTGAACCTTTACCAGAAACCTTGTTGATGGAACAGCGTCGTAGGACGCGATCTTTAAATTGTTGGTGTTCATGAAATACCAGAGGAGTTTACAAGTAGCGTTAAAATAAACTACTAGTAGATAATTCATATATGTAAATTGTTGTATAAAACCGGAATGTATTAAGCTTCGTGATGCAAATTAACGTGTGCTACTTTAATAATTTAAGGTGGTAGATTATCATACTCATATAGCCCAAGCTTAAGTCTCAAGCATCCTAAAAAAGTGTTTTACGTTAAATCTCCTTCCAACTCGGAAACATTTGCAAAAATGCCGTTTATCAGCAACCATTTCATATAAATCTGAATCTGCAACTGGCAATAGGTTTAAACAAATGCCAGTTTCTTTTTGTAATAAATGCCATCTTTTTGAATATGTCTGCTTGTAATATAACTAATTTTATGTAATTTGAAACAACTAATGAAATATTTGCTGCAGCAAAAAATAATGATGAAAGAAATAAATTTAAAACACTATTAATATAATTTTTTTATTTGCAGGGTATTGAAACCGACAGCTGTTCAAATTGTAAATCTTCCAATCAAGAACCGTTCTATCTACACCCTCCTTTAGCCAATCGTTCTTTAGAAGCAGCTCATGCTCCACAAGATGGACTATACATAAATCCCATGAATAATCACCGACACAGGTAAGTTACATGGGATTTTTTTAAGTTATCTATCTAACTATGGAAACAATATACTCGTACTATACCGCTACTTTCCTTGCATTAAGTTTCTCAGAAACTTTATACTGTTACCTTCAGGTTTGGTTGTAATCGCTTAACACTTGTCATTTTTATACGAGTTTAAAAAGTGAAAATGAGAAACTTCAAGCTTGAACACAAAAGCGTCATAAAATTTATATCAAAGGAAGGCAGCAGCTAGCAAAATATCTTTGAAACAATGGTGGCAGTGTATGGAAAAAATAGCCCGTCCTATTTCCAAGTCAAATATTGGTACAAGCAGTATAAATGAGGCAGGGATCCTCTGGGAGCACGAACTAAATTAACATTCAACAAAATTGAAGTTTGATGTTAATTGACCACTGCGTACAAGTTTCAGTTATTGTTAGAATATAGTGAAAATGGTTGACAGAATAATAAGAAATTGACTCTTAAAATTTTGTGATGATTTCTTGTAGACATAAATGAACCTTACATGCGATTTTCCAATGGTCTACCCGAAGGTACTACATTGGCCAGGAAGCGAGTTTTTTTCCTGGAAATTTTGAATTTTGCCGAACCCTTGCTGTTTCAAGCAAGGTTTAACGTGCGCGACAACACTCACACACGGGACCTCCATTTTACCTCTCATTCGAACGAGGGTGTATTTTTGTGAAAACTGCTCGCCTAACATTTTTCAAGCGAACCGTGTCGGGATTCGAACACGGGACCTTGGGCGCAGTAGTCACACATATACCAAGAACATAAATGAACCCAGGGTAAAAGAATGCTGACAAAAGGTTCCGGAAAAAAGGAAAACTCTAAGATACGACAGCCAGCTGAGTGATTAAACTCCGTGGGAGCATGGGACAGCCGTGAGTGAAAAGAAATAGCACTACCGCATCTAATTAATTAACTGAAAATATAAATTACAGGGTTTACCGATTTACAGATGGTTCTAACCTGGTTAAGAACGCGTGTTGTTATTTGCTTATAACCCTTGTAGGTGATCGGGTAGATAAGATTCTTCATTTGACTAAGATTTCGCAGTTGAACTATATTTCCAGGAAATAAAGAAAACAGTGTTGACTTATGGTCTAGTCGGCTCGTCCTCTTGCAGTTAATTCAGAATCAGTTATGGTGGTATGACTGCACTATTTTTTTTATCTTTCCTTAGAAGGATATAGTGAACTTCTCATGCCTTTGGAACCTGTTCCTGAACTCAAGTCTGTGCCAAATGTTCTAATATCTACTAGCCAGACAATTTCTACGAATATATACAGAGATTTTCTTCATTAATTTCTTTATAATATATCGTAGTTTACATACGGTTTATACACAACTGTCGTTACATGGATAAAAACAATTATGAGTTTCTATTTCGATTGAAAAATTCCACGTTAACTCTTATTAAGTATTATAATTTTGAAATTACCCAAATTCCATAAGAAAATATATGACTTTTCTTGATTCTGGAGGTTTTTTGAGGTGGTTTAAAGGCTACAATTCCTTAATGCCTTACGTTTACAAACCTTTTCTTGTGTTGCCTAAATGTGCAATTCTTTCTAATCTCACGTGTGATCATTACCACCTATTTTCTTTAAATTTCGGTCCTACGAATACTCAATCTTTAAACCAGAGTAAATTCTGAGTCATCGAATTGCGGTCTCCTGGTTTATCAACGTATTCATAAATGTTTGCCTCGTTTTCAGTTTAGTTTCAAACTTCTGCAACCAAATATGGCAGGCTTACCTTCACTGCGAGTTTAATTTAGTAAAGCTTTTACTAATGTGGGCATTGACTTTGCAGGTTCTTTTCGCAAGTAAACCTCTAGACATCATAATTCATCAGATTAACTCTCGCTTGTTCGTTTCAGCAGGGTGATTATGATTGTAATTGTAAGTAGGACCGCCAACGAAAAAAAAGTACATTCTGAATACTTCTCAGGTATGCTCTTAATTATAAATCGTAATTTATCTATACGAAAAGCTTATTTATGTATTTTAGTCTGTCTGTGCGCCAAAGCGGTGCATTTAGAACTCATTTCTGAGTTATCTACTGAGGTTTTTTCGGCTACATTCACTAGATTCACTTTTTGACGTGACATACCTAAGTCGGTATATTATAGTCGTGGGAGAAATTTTATTGGTGCTTCTCGAGCTATTAGAGAAGCTAGCGATTTTGTAAGATAAAACCAACAGGAAATATTTTTTGCTTTGGCTTCTTGTGAAATCTTTTCGAATACTAATTTTTTTCAATATCAACATTAACATTTGTGGTCTGCAGTACCAAAAGCTTGTTTTCTAAGTCTAGTAGAAGTAGTAGGCATATCAAACCATTATCCATATTTCTACATATGCTTGTTATTAAATCCACTGTTGTTGTAGCTGTACCACATTTCTCTCTAAATCCATATTGTCCTCCTTTAACTTTTTATAATGTTCACTGTTCCCTGAAAGAGGGCAGCAGCTAGTTCGGTACTTGGAGTGACAGAGGCCATACAGGTCGGTATGGCATTATAAGATTTACTACTGTTTTGTGGAAGACAACGGAAAACCATCACATTACTTCCCAAGTACACAGCGTACTTAAATTGTCGTTAAGATGATGGCATCCTCTACGGCAACAAATTCCAGAGTTAAAATAGTCCCTCAATCGGATCTCCGTGAGGGAACTACTTCGAAAGAAGTGATCGGAAAGTAAAGCGAACGAGTCTGGAACATTTTGGGAGTCGGAGCGCCGAATGCCAGAAGTATGAAGCAAGTAAGTAGGTTGGAGAACTTAAAAATTGAAATTGATAGGTTGGCATTACATAGTAGGGATCAGCAAAGTTCGGCGGCCAGAGACGGGGAATTTCTGGAGCGAAGACTTTAGGGTAATCCATTCAGGATCAGAGGAAAGAGAGTCGGATGGGATAGTTATGCGAAAAATATAGGACACGGTGTAGAAAACTACTTACAAGAAAACGAAAGAGTACTCATGGTTAGATTAGAATCTAAACAGGTAAATACACTAATAATACAAATATATACATACAAATATATATATACATGCTCACCTTTAGCTACAGTGAGTAAGAGGTAGAAGTGATCTACAAAGATATCGAAGACATACTAGGATGCATAAAAGGACATGAAAAATTAATAATTATGGGGATTTTTAAGCAATTGTAGGTGAGCGTAGGGTTCGAGCCGTACTAGGTTTATTTGGTTTAGGCATGAGAAACAACAGGGGAAATAGGCTGGTAGAATTTTGTGACAAAAAAATATAACCATCACAAACACATTATTTCAACATCATGCTAGAAGTCGATACACGTGGAAGATGCCAGGAAGATGCCAGATTACATTATTTTTATACAACGATTTAGGAACCAAGTCAAAGACTGTAGAAGCTACCCAAAAGCAGATATAGACACTGACCACAACATTGTAATTATGAAGGCCGCTCTTAAATTTAAAAATTTGAAAAAGAAGGAACGAAACAAGGCACAATGATTACGAGAAACTAAAAAATAAAAATATCTACGAAAGATTTGAAAAAAAGTTAAATGAATCGCTGAAAGATATCTGGAAAATTTCTGATACAAAAGAAGTAGAAACGGAATGGAATAACATTAAATCCAGCTTAGACATGGCGGCCAGAGATATTCTGTTGTATACACAAAAAGAAAATAAGAAACCATGGCTAACAAGGGAATCCTGAATTTAATAAAAGAAACACGAAAATACAAAAAAAAAACAGACGAAGCAGGAAAACAAAGATAAAAGTCATAAAATGGAAAATTATTCGCAAATGCCCTAAAGTTAAAGAAAAATAGATTGATGTAAAGTGCAAAGAGCTACAAACTAAGATGGAAATATGCAAGGGGTGCGAAAATGTAAAGAAAGTGGTTAGATGGCAAAATATATAAGGAACTTATTTGGAAGAAAGGAACTCTGTATTACACTGGCGGAACTGGTAATGACAATTTTATAAATATAAATCGTGTACATAACCATACATCAACCTAACTGTCGTAATTGAAAGTTAGATTGATGTATGGTCACGTACACGATTTAGATTCGTAATATTTACCAATTGTCATTACCAGTCCCGGTAGTGTAATTGATAAATACATTAGTTGCGAAAGCTGAAGCAAAGGTTCGAATCCTATCTGGGACCTTATATTTTCTTTCTTTCAATTACTAGCTCGATTTGAAATGATCATTTAGGCGTTGTATAAAAGTCTAAGTTATTATTTCATCTTATTAACTATAATATTTTAGTATTTATGAATTGCAATTACTTACCTAATATGTATGTGTAATATGCATATATATATATATATATATATATATACACAGCCTTAAAGTAAGTAAATGCTATCATTATAGAACGCTAACAATTATTAGCTATTACATAAATGGTTTTGTGCATGACAACATTTCCTAGTTATTGGGTTAAACTGCTTAATTTGTTCTACACTATTCCAAAAAACTCTATTAAATTTAGTTTTATAATTAAACCTAATGAAATATTTCTTTTACAGTCTTTCAAGTGGATCTGATACCAGTTCAGGTTCTAGCGATAGCGTAATTGGTGATTCGTTTTATCTTCATAATCCCGAAGAAGTTGTTTACAATCGCGTTAAAGATCTTTTTGATCCAAGATCTTCTTCAAGGCAGTCAATGAATGGTCCGCAACCTCTCTCTGCCCTAACCGGTAAGTTTCTAGTGCATACATCATTACAAATGGTAGTTAGTATTTTTTAGTAAATTTCGATTTTCTTATTACACTTGTATCGCCATATAGCTGTATATATTTTAAATCATTTTATAATAACTCTGCAGACTGCAGTTTAATTATTGCCGAAAATTATACGTTGTTAACTGCAGTAAAAATTATAAAAATCTATTTAATCTCGATTATTCATTTTTGAAGACAACTCTTTATTTCTAACATTTGGCCAATCAACATATTAGCTACTGGAATCTGTAAAGCTTTATGATTCCCAGGATAGATATTTTAAATCATCCTTGTCACTCATAGTTTGTACGTGTAGAATCAAATAATGTTGCAGAAGGCTGGGAATAAGATTTTTAATAGTGCTATCTTACTATTAATATTATTTATTCGTGTTTTTTTCTGTTCTAAAAAGGATTGAAAAATTTATAACAGGGATTGCTACTGGTGGAAGTGAAAACAAAAGAATTATCAACCATTATTATTATTATTAGTATTTTTTTTCTTCTAAGACAGTTTTATCTAATTGTATCAGGTAAGCAGATGGACTGTTATTAAACGTGCTGTCTCTTCATTTGTAAGTTATATTATGCATTTAGAAATTTTTTAGTAATTATACATGTAAAATGCGGTAACAAACTACGATAGCTAATTAGGAGAGAAAAGTGGACTGTATATAAAAATTAAGTGATAATTTAACAAACAACATATAATTAATGTTTTTAATCAGTTCAAGCATTTACTAAAAGCACTCACCTGTTGATTACGAAGCCGTGCCAATGAAAAAACGATGTAACATCTACTCTGCTTTTGCGGGTGTAGCGAAGCACATTATTGTCAATAGTGGTTCTTCCAATTAAGAGTTCTACGTAAACATGTAAACCAGCGATGCGGACTGTTCGAACGACAAATCGAATCTCTCTTACTTCGTGGATTTTCCAGTCAGTACTGTGTTCTTGCACATGCGGAATAACGATTATCACTCGCGGCACTTGTTGGCGCATGCTTCCAGTAAACCATGCAAATTTTACTAACAAATTTAAATATACCGAGGCGAACGTAAAATAATCAACAAACTCAATGTAACATGAAATTTAGTTTTAATTATTTACAATATAAACGGAACAATACATGTGTCAAGTATGACTGATTTTTGCAGATGTGTGAATGTGTTTAAATGTAGTTGTAGTTTTTGGATGTATTGGTGTACGTTGTTTGATATGATTCCTGTACTTGATAATATAATCGGTACTATTTCTACTTTATTTTGGTGCTACATGTCTTTACTTTCTTCAGCCTAGTTGTATGTATTTTTCTATTTTTTCTCTTATTTTCATCTGTATATTGGGTGAGTTTGGGATAGATATTTCTATTAGTTGTGTTATTTTTTTTGTTTGTGGATGAGTGTTATGTTTGATTTGTTGTATGCTGTTGTTTTGTCGGTTATTATGCTGTTATTGCATTATAGCTTGTATTTTGTGTTTTCGAGTATGTTTCGCGGTGTGTATTTGTATGTAGTTGTTGGTATATTATTTTTACAACGTTGTCATGTCGTTTAATGGATTCTGTGTTCGCTAGTATTGGACATGCGCTTGTGATGTTTTCTATTGTTTCAATTTGTTGTTTATATATTGATGATGTGTTCACTATAATAGTATACGTTGATTGTCTGGTCTTGCATCGCTATCATAATTTTCTGTTTTCTCGCGTATGTTGCCTTTTTTGAGCCATGTGTTTGATGCTTTTTGATCGACATGTGGTTGTGTAGGGTAGTGCGGATGTTTCTCGTATAGTGGTTTTTCTTGCAGTTTTCTTGCTTTGTGTGTGTTGTTGTGATTTCTTCTATGGAATTGAAAGGTTTATTATTAAGTTATAGTGGCGTGACTGATGTGCTGACGTACGTGATTGCTTTGAGTATGCTACTTGTTTATGCTCTTTTTATTAAGTAGTGTCTTAGATTATTTATTTCTTTGTTGCGCATGTTTCTTATATAGATGAATCCTATTCTTCCATCTTTTCTATTGAGAGTGAATTTTTCTATAGCTAAGTGGGTGTGGTGTATTTTGTATTTATGACATTGTGTTCGTGTGAGTGTGTCAAGTGCTTCTAGGTTAGTATAGCTCCATGTTATTATGCCAAACGAGTAGTTTAGTATGGGTATTTCATATGTGTTTATTATTACAACTTTGTTTCTTGCCATGAATTTGTTTTGAGTATTTTAATAAGTGTTTGTTTGTATTTCTGTTTCGGTTCTTTTTTCATGTGTGAGTGATCTATTCCTAGTTTTTGTTTGTATCCTAGATATGTGTATATGTCTGTAGTGTCCATTACATGTATGTGATGGTTGTTGTTGTTTAGCATGTAGTTTTCTTGTTTTGCTAGTTTACCTTTTATTATACTGTTTTCCTTACATTTGTCTGTTACAAAGGTCATGTTTATGTCGTTTTTGTATGTTTCTGTTATTTTAAGTAGGTCAATGAGTTGTGAGTTTGTTGATGCTATTAGTTTGAGGTCATCCATATATCCAAGGTGAGCTATTTTGTGTGATATGCAACTGTGATGTTGTATCCGTATTTTGTGTTGTTTAGTGTGCTCGATAGTGGGTTTAGTGCTAGCACTTAGGAAGTTTCTCTGGTATATGCCTCTTCTGATCTTAATTGGTTTCGTTTTTACGTTACTTGTTCGTTTTTAGGATAAGTGTTGTGTTCCAGTTTTTCATTATTTTATGGAAGAATTTTATTAGTGTTTTGTTTATCTTGTATATTTCTAGTATGTGTATTCATAAGTGTAGTATGGTGTCATATAGCTTTCGGTAGTTTATATATACGTAGTGCAAAGCTCTTCAATTGCTCTTTACGTCTCCGTGTTATTACAACCCCGCCGGTGCGGTACGCGAGGCACTACGTCAGTTGATTACAATATTAGATAATGTAAAAATAACACGCAAATTATAGAAGACGTCACACAATATGCAAATTATTGCAACATAATTACACAAATTTTAAAGGAAAACAAATTTTAAAGAAAATCCCAATGGGGCACTCACGTGTACATGTAGGGTTTCCTTCAGGATTTCTCCATGATGGTCGGCGGCGGCTGCTCTTTCTCGGGCGTGGAAATTCTTGAGCCGGTTAAATCCAAATTCGATATCTTCTTTCTATATGTAGGGAACGACAGGAACGGGTTTATAAGAAACGATAATCAAAGATAAAAGCAAATGGGATCTACATAATACAAAAAAGGCACGATAAGATACCAGACAGCCACACGTGTTCACGTCTCGGAGCTAGTTCCAACCCGTATCTGGAAATCCACCACTCTCCTCTTTGCCCACCGCGTCGGCGCAAATCTCCCGCAACGCGCTATCTGAAGTGATGAAAATACGCGCACAAGTCTTTTTAAATTTATGGCGCGAAATTCTTACATAATAAAACTTAATTGAGATGTTTAGTGCCGAATTTTCGGCACGTAAAAATCGCGACAAAGCCATAAAAGAAAAAATTTAAAAAAAGAAAATAACTGTTAGCACAGTAACAGCTTAAACTCTAGATTCTAACTAACCTACATGAATCCTAACTTAAATTCTACAAAATGTTTATTTGAGGCGCCACCTGGTTTTTTCGACCGATAACACGTCAGTTATAATCGACAGCACAAATTTGTCGGGGAGCACGAAACACTACTTAAACTAAACCAAATGCGACAAGTCGCCTAACCTATATACTAACCTAAAGCTAACATTACAGTTTCCTAAGTGCAGACGCACATGAGCGTTGCATCTAGACTGTTTCTTCGTTGGCAAATTGCCCAAATTTAAAAATGTTCAAAAGAGTGAGTTACTCTACACTCTAGCAAATTTTTAATTACAGGTACTATGGTATAATAAACAATACACATCAAAACTTGTCCATGACATGCTTGTGAATCATCAAATTTACCAAACGTACCACCTTACTAAATCCTTACATTGCTAACCTAACAAATTACATTTCTACCATCAGGTTAGCTTTTTCACTTAATATTCAAAAAAGAGAATTCCCACGTCTGGTCATAAATACCAAACGTTAGGAAGATTAAAACGGATATTGACGTTGCTTAAAAGGGAGGGCATCACCTGTAGAGATAATATGTGTTGCAGTAGTAATGCAACCAAGTTCAGAGGCATTTAGTTTACGAAATTTGTCGATTGTAAATTTAATGATTACATTTTGGGAATCGGTAAGAGAAATTTTATTAGATATTCCTGCAGATGCACAGGAATTTGTTTTAAGGGAAGTTTGCCAAGAAAAATCTTGAAAGTAGAGCGATAAATTAAAAAGTTTACAGAAATCTACACCCAGAAAAAATGGGTAAGCTAATGCAGGCACAATCAAAAATGGAACGTCACGTTCAAGTGATTCTACTCGAATTTTTAATTTAAGGGAACCCGTTACATATATTTGATTATCGTCAGCTAAATTTATGGAAGTTTTTTCGGGAGCAATTTGAATTTTAATATTGTGTTTAGATAATTGTTGTAGACCTTCGTTGTTTATGAGGGACCACGAGGAACCTGTGTCCAGTAAAGCTATTACATTTAAGGAACCAATCGAGATGGGTAAATGTGGGCGATTATCGAAGGGTTTTTTAGCAAGTTGTAATGCAGCAGACTTTTTATGGTAAAAGGAATTAACGGTTTGTAGCCAACTTGACCATTCTGACGGGGTAGTATAACATAATTCTGTTAATGGAGGCAAGGCATTTTGTAAATTCAAGGTAGCGATATTATTCTTAGATATATTTGATAAAGGTATAGCGCTAGAGGTAGTTTTATGCTTTAAATTTATTGACGTCTGGGTCCGTTGAATGGTTGGTGTTGAGGACGATTTTGATTCCTTGAGATATTCACGTCCCGGATAAGAATATCTCGACGGGAGTTTCCCGATACGTTAGAATTACAATTTGTACAGTTATATTTATAGATATTAGCGCGACGACAGCCATAGCAAAAAATTTTCTTAGGGTATGTGCAAACGTTGTAGTTATGTCCACTTTTCTTACAATTTCAACAGGTAGGTGAGTTATTTGTTGAGGTAGAAGGAAGATTAATAATAGATACTTTACGAGAAGATTGAACTTGACAAGCTAAATCGGGTTCTAATAGGCCAGATTGTTTTTCTGGGGAGGACGGTATTTATCCACCCGCAATTTTACTTCTTGGAGCGAGCGACATAAATCTTTAAATTGAGGTAAAGAAGAAACGTGTTGTAACGCTAACCGTTCGGAAAAATATGGATTTAAATTCCTACGCAACTAATCGATTATTTCAAATTCTGATGGTTTATTATCAAGTCTACTATATAGAGCTTCCATTAAGGTAATAAAGGAAATTTCATTTTCGTCAGGTCTCTGGGTTCGATTTCGTATTTCATTCCAAAGATCGGTAATATAACCGTGCGGTAAGAAGTCCTGTTTTAAACACGTAACTAATTCCTCCCAGGTAGAAATCTGACCTCTAATATTACGATACCAGATTAAAGCAAAACTACAGAATAATTCACCCGCTGAAACAAATAAATCTTGATCTGTACAGTTGCGTGAAATTCTGAAATCGTTAATCCTATCAAGAAAAGACATTAAATAAATTTGGAGTCAAAGCCCTGGAAAGTTAAACCCCATTTGTAGACAAGTATGGATTTCCCCAATGATGGAGCTTGAGAAATTGCGAGATTCGATAAAGGTACAGGTATATCTGTGTCTGCATTTGGGTTAACTCTATCAAGAACTATTCCTTCAAGTAACAGAATGTCCGATAAAAAGGTTTGTTTAGTTTGGTTTGCTTGTGCATTGTCAAATAAACACAACAACTCTATTCGTTGCTTAAGGTGAACTATGCGAGAAACAACGCGCTTTAATTCGATTTCACTTGAGTCTGGATCAATTTTGTTTAGTATATTAGCTATATCTTCAAGGGACTGTTTAATTTCGGACATATTTTGAGGTAAATCAGAAACGATTACTTTCGAAATAGGTAGCCCTTTAGCTTCTTGCGCTAGTATAGCTTTAAGTTGCAACCGTCTGTCATTCTGATTAGATGCTGGTTTAATATTTCTACATTGAATTTTGTAAATTAGTTCGGATGACTTGAGATGAATAATATTCATTTTAAGATAGTATTTAAAACAAGAAAATATAAAAGTTTAAGATACTATAATATTTCGGAAGATAAAAGGTACACTAAAACTCAATTGGTTACGTTAGCTGTATTTAAAGGCAAAATTTTTTTTAAAAAAGCATTTGTAGGTTACAACTATTTAAATTACTAAGGAAACACTTTTAGAACGGTATCAAAGCAAGATAAATTTATACATGATTTAAAAACACTTAAAAGTTAAGTCCGAAAAAAACAGGCATATAATTATGTTTAATATAATATGAAACAAACAATTTCCATAAGGAACAAGGAATAAGCCAATGAATTATTTATATTTATATTTATTTATATTTAAATGTACTTACAAGCGAAATTATATGATCCAAATATGTATGTAAGTTAGGTTATATTGTATAATAGACACTGCTGAAAAAAAAGCACTTTCAATTTTATTCCAAACAAATTAGATACTTTTTTTAAGAGAATTTAAGTTAGAAAGCACACTATTTTTATAGTTACAAGAAAATTAATTGGATTAATAATACATTGTAAAAAAATATACTAGAAATCCGTAGTCAATATGGCCACTTATGTTAGATTAGCCTAACAGCTGTCATGTCATTTCAGATAGTTATATAGTAACTTCCAGAGCTACCACCCTAAATTTTGAGTTAATAGATATTAAAAAAATGTTCATAATTATTTTTTTTTAAATGAAAAAACCAGAAATATAGTTAATTAATACATTATAAGATATAAAAAAAATAGAAAACAAATCATTATACAATCTAACCACGTTTTGGATGCCACTGTCACAACTCCGCCGGTGCGGTACGCGAGGCACTACGTCAGTTGGTAACAATATTAGATAATGTAAAAATGACGCGCAAATTATAGATGACGTCACACAATATGCAAATTATTGCAACATAATTACACAAATTTTAAAGGAAAACAAATTTTAAAAAAAAACCCAATGGGGCACTCACGTGAACATGTAGGGCTTCCTTCAGGATTTTTCCATGATGGTCGGCGGCGGCTGCTCTTTCTCGGGCGTGGGAATTATTGAGCCGGTTGAATCCAAATTCGATATCTTCTTTCTATATGTAAGGAACGACAGGAACGGGTTTATAATGAACGATAATCAAAGATAAGAGCAAAAGGGATCTGCATAACACAAAAAAGGCATGATAATATACCAGACAGCCACTCGTGTTCACGTCTCGGAGCTAGTTCCAACCCGTATCCGGAAATCCACCACTCTCCTCTTCGCCCACCACGTCGGCGCAAATCTCTCGCAACACGCTATCTGAAGTGACGGAAATACGCGCACAAGTCTTTTTAAATTTATGGCGCGAAATTCTTACATAATAAAACTTAATTGAGATGTTTAGTGCCGAATTTTCGGCACGTAACAGTGTTTGCTGCATCCCTTTTGTTCTTCATATATTGTTGTTTTATGTTGCATGTGTGACTAGCTTTTAGTTATTATAGATGTTAGTATTTTGTTTGTTGTTGGTAGGCATGTTATTGGACGATATTTTAATGGGTTCCCTTTATCTTTTTCATCTTTTGGTTTGAGATGTTATTCGTTCCGTTAAAGTGTGTGATATTGAATAATTTTGCTAGGTATATGTGTGTGTCGTTGTGATTTTTTTTAGCCAGAAGTTTGCTATTTTGTTGTTGTCAGGTGCTCTTTAGTTGTGTGATTTGTTAATGGTTTGTCTAACTTTTTCGTGTTTGATGGTTATTTTTTGCATTTCTTTTATTGTGTAGTATCTGTTTGTTTCTGTTTGGATTCAGAACAATTAAAGGTATGTTGTACAGGAGATTCTATTTACAAGGAAGTTATAAATAGCTGGAAAAGTTGCCTAAGATTATAGAAGAATACAACAACAGTAAACACCGGTCGATATCGATGTCCTCTGTTGAGATTGAAGCACATGCAGAAAACGTTTAGCTTTTTGTGAACAGTGCTGTTATAAGTCAAAGGAATTTGCTTGAAATCGGTGATGCGGTGCGAATATCTACATATAGGACTGTTTTCGATAAAGAGTTTTTACCCAACGGGTCTGCAGAATTATTTAAAGTAGTCAAAGTTGAACGGATAAGTCCTGTCACTTACTTCGGGATTTAAACGATAAATCCGAGCTTCAGGTTACGAATTAACCAGACATTTATTTAGTTGAAAAAGTTTTAAAGAAGAGAAATAAAGGCAGAAATTTGTCGATTAAATAATATGAATTCAAAACCTAACGTGAAAAAATATGGGTAGCATGGTTATATAAGGCTTTATTTCAAAGTTTACCCGTTTATAAATCAGCTCTCAGCTTTTATCTTGGACATTCAAATTTTTCAATTTAAAACAAGTAATTTTTGTTAAATAAGTGGCAGTGTTGGATGTGGAAACGGCCGAAATATAGCATGAGATTTTGGAAATGCCCTTGGACACTACCAACTTACGCGAAAGTTTCAATAAACAGAACGCTTGGCTACGGAAACACTACGGACATATTTGGGAAAATCTTTCAACAAACAGCTTATCGTCACTATATTTAACGTTGTACTTGCAAAAGGTTATACCACTACATGCCCTCGTCTATGTGAAAGGACTGGAAAAATCGCATAATTTCGAAGTATTTGCCTGCCAATAGTGTTGAAGATGTTGATATATTTGGTGTTCCAAGTCTCAAACAAGTGAAAAAGAAAAGTTATCGTTTAACTCATTGCTTAATGCACGAAAACAACTATATAATGTGTGCTCGACAAAATGTTATATGTATACTAAATGAATTTTAATGTATATATTATTTTTAATAAAATGTGTTTAGCATTGTTTTAATTAAAATAGGTTTAAGAGGCTTAGTATATAAAATACATAAATTATTGTCTAAGGTGACACTGGTGTTATAAGATGTCCAGCGAGTCTGCATTTAATAGGTCTGCATGTTATATAGAATTCGATGAAATTGTAAAATATTTTACTATTATACAATATTTTTAAATAAATTACGTTTATTAACTAAAGCCCCAAAATTTCAAATTAAGATAACTACTTTGTAATATAGCATGATCAATTTTAATTAGCTCGTTTTTAGCTTCAAAGCATTAATTAAAACCCATACCAAGTAACAAAGCATGTACGGTATAGTTTAAAATAAATCACAGTATCACACAATATACTATAAAACATAAGAAACTTACTCCTTTTAAAAGACAGAAATGATTACGCTAAAATCACAACGGTAAACCAGTTTTACAACAACCGGTAAAAATAAACCGAATGTAGCTATAATTTTAGTTCTCATATATACGACGTTGTTAATTATAGAAATTGTCGATAGTTGCTATAAAATTTGATCATCAAATTCGAGATTTTGGTATTATAATGCTTCGATGGCCTAAGAGAAGGTCTCCCAATTAGGATAATAGATATTAATGTAGGATATTAAGAAGAAATGTAATAAACATTGTTACGGTTATTTTTTAACATAAATTAAATACCCTTTTTTCGCCTGGTTAAGTCCTTACCCACTCGAATAAATTCCATTTCTATTCTTAAATTCTCCAACAATACCCTATATAGTGTATCTGTTCAGAATAAGCCCGCTTGAACATAATTTTAAATCAAATCCATTTTGCTTTTAAAACGAAAATTTATTCGATAAATTAAATAATCAATACCTTGTTTTAGGTATCTGTTAATTTGTTAAACATTCCGATAACGTAGAAGTGCTTTCTCTTGTGTGTTCCATCTAAGGACTTGTTGAAATAATGGATCCTAGTATTATTTGATAGCTAATCGCGCTTTGATAACGCGAGGATTGCAGTTCGAACTCGTATTATTTCAACCAATTTTTAATTTGATTCTGCAGCTTGTGCCTTGAAATATTTTCTACATTACTCGTCCCAGTATTTCAAGAGCGATGCACGTTTTTTTGTTCGACAAGTAGGAGGTATCTAGCGTGTATCGGTGAGTTTTTTCGCGCTTATCCCTCCTGATCAGATTCTCTTTTTAGCTCTTAGCTGCAGGCCAAATTGTTTTTTGTATGTAGGCCCAACTGTTCTTTGCCACAGATTAACTGCCGTTGTCTGCAAATTGTTAGTGCCGTTATGGTAAGAGGGTAAATAGATCCCGACGACTGTGGCGATGCGGTGCTGATTCACTCCCGATGGCGTGTAGGTTAAGTATACCGACACATACAGGCATTCAACTTGTTTATTGTTGTGTATATTAAGAGCATATTCTTTATCAGCGATTAGTGTAGTTACGTGATAAGAAACGTGACACTGTAGGACTATTGTTTGTTACTGCGAATCGATATTATCGCTTTACAGGTGTGATGTACCATTGTTAAAAATGTTTCACAAAAGTTCCCACACGCTTAATTCTTTTCTACTGACTAGTTTTGCTACGTACCATGACGTAGCCGGAAGAAAACGTAAATATACCAGGCTAACTAACAATGCGGAGAGGGGAGGGGTTTCTAGCAACACAAAAATAATACATTGCCAACGATTTTTATTTACAATAAAAAAACACAAATATAGAAATTTCTATCGAAATAACAAAACAAAATTAACTAAGGTTACTATTTAATAAAACAATTTTACTCTATGGACAAATTCACTAATTGTTCCACGAAATGCGCAATTCGTAGCTAACATGCAATAAATCTAATCAGTACCAAAAAGAATAACGCTGATATTTTCGTATAAGCAGATGGGTTAAGTACAAAAAGCAAAAGCATTAAAGTTCAAAACTTTTCTAGTAAGAATTTTATCAGAACACACATTAGCGTATCTAATATCAAATTGGGTTTATCCCTGGGTATGCTAGAAAAGGAACACAAGTCACATACATGTGTCGGGATACTTATCTTTGTCAGCCATCGGAAGCGAATTGATACAGCATCGCCGCAGTAGTCAGCAACAACCATGCTACAACCGTAATTGCAACGGTTGTCTACATGCAAGAGCAGTTGATTTACATTAAGGAATAATCGGGCTACGCAACAAGCAATTTAGCCTCCAGCTAAGAGCAAATCTACACATTTGATAGAGGAGAAACGTGCATCACTCTTGGAGTAACAGAACGAGTAGTTTTTACACGTGCATGAACGTACAAGCTGCAGAATCAAAGTTTTAAAAAAGTTCAAAAAAACGCAAACTCGAAAAGCAAACATCTGCGTTATCGAAACGCGATTGAAACTGGAAAACACGGTTTTACCGGAGAATGGTAGGATATATTATTTCGGCAAATCTTTAGATGGGAAACCCACTGGAACGCAATTATACGTTATCGGAAGGTATAACGCGCTCACCGATACCTAAACAGGATATTGACTTATTTAAATTTTATCATAAACTTGTTGTTTCCAAGCAAATAGATTTAAGTTGAGAAATTATTTAAAAGCGTGTTTATTGCAGAAAGATAAAATATACAGGATATAAACTATTTTATTGTAGCATAAACTTGTCGTTTTTAAAGCAAAAGGGAATTAAATTGAAAAGTATTAGACAGCGTATTTATTATTAAATAAGTTGATTGATGTGAGAATAGCAACGTAGTTGATTTATTCAAATTATCGTAAAGCGGACTTATGAATTAACAAGGGAAGTTTTTAAAGCAAAATTGGAACGTAACAGTTTATTTTACAAAAGGTACTATGTACAATTTAAAAGAATGTTTGACAAAAGCTCTCGCATGTTTATTTTCTACTGATTAGTTTTATTTTGTGTAAAATACGAGATGCGCACTTCGTAGGTAAAGTACTAAATTGTTCGTATCACATAATTGTTTGCTTTGTAATAGTAACGCTTAATGGTATGTAGATGAATCCCCCCCACTCTCCGCGTTTGGTAGTTAGCCTGGTATTTACGTTTCTTCCGGCCTCGTCTAGGTACGTAGCAACATCATTAGCTTGCAGTTTGATAATTGTATTAACATTAAAATACGCTGAATGATATCATTATTTGGCCCAAATTTCAGAAGTATGGCATCGAATCATAAATTCCACTAATTAAACCATGGTTTTCATGCAGCGAAAGTTTAGAATCACTATAAGGAGATTATCTAGATTTCATATTAAATCGTTTCTAATTTTAATAAAAAATTGTCTCCAACTGGAGAACAAATAAGTTTCTAATGATTAAATTACTGTTTAATGAGTTTTTCATTAAAAAAGAATTAGTGCTAGTGAGTTTCCCCATTCAAAAACGATTAGTGCTAATGAGTTTTTAATGAGTTTTCCTGTTAAAAAATTATTAGTGGTAATGAGTTTTCCCATTAAAAACGATTAGTGCTAATGGGTTTTTTTAATAAGTTTTTCCATTAAAAAACGATTAGCGGCAGGGGCGACAGCGCTGCGCTAGGACCATCCAATCCTACTACGTCTATAATTTGATAGAATTTCCTTTGACTTTGTGTGAATATTTTGTTTTGTTTGTTCCTATTGTTATCGTTTTGGTATCTTCTTAGCCTTTTTGGTTAGTGCTTGTAGTCTTTGTTTTTTTAGTTTAGTTCTTCTATTGCTTTTTGTTTCGGTATTTCTCTTATTACTTTTCCTTTTTTTTGAAATTTTTCTTTTATGCATTGTGTTAGTTGTCTTTTCTCAGTTTTAGTATTTTTGTTTGTATACTGTGTTGCCATGGTGGTATTGTTTGTTTCTTCTGTTGTGTTGTCTTTTGATTGTTTTTGTTTTGTGTGAATTCTTATTGTGGTGAGTGTTGTTATATAAATTAGTTGTAGTTCTTCCATAGTTGCTTCGTTTTGTATTTTGTTTTTTATTATTCTGTTAATGTGTGCAATTGTTGTGTTTATGTTTGTGTTATTTGGTATTTTGTGTATGAATGGTTTAATGTCATTCATGTGAATTCTAGGTATGTTATATCAAATTTTTTTTCTTTTTCTTCGATTTGTTTGTTTGTATCTTGTGCTATTTCATTTGCTAGTTGTGTGTTTATTTGTTTTTCTTTCTGGTTATTATGTTTCTGTGTCTTCTTGGTCTTTTTGGTGTACATTTCTGTTTGGTTGCTGTTTTGAAGTGTTTGTGTTCTTTTATGTGATGTAGTTTTGGTTTTAAGTATTCTGTTATACTTGGTCTGAGAGTTTTTATTATTATTATCAGTACGACTTTCAACCAAGGACAATTATACAAACAGTCACAATGCGTTGTCTACTACACTATTCAATACAAAAAATAGTCTACTGCATAAGCTGGCGTATGATTCAGCATGTTAGATCGTTTGAACACAGTGAACATATTTCTAGCATTCCGGATTAGTGCATATAGTTATTGTTGACGAATGACGCAAATTGTAACGGCTGTTACGTGGCCATTATAAGTAATTTTTAATTTCTACGAATTATAAGAAATGATTTGTTGTATACGCAAATTGTTGAAGACTTTAAGATGATTTTAATTGTTTTTTAATGCTATCTGCACTTCCAATGAGTATGCACTGTTAACATTAGGGCTTGGTTATTTTTATGATTATTGTGAAAATGAACATTTAAGTCATGTATGTTGTAGGTTTTTCAAATGAATTAAATCGTAAATAAGTATACTACATACAATATTGAACTTTTTTTTTTTTAATCAATTTAATAATTGAACTAACGAAAGTACTGTATTGTTTAATTGTCTTAGTGTAGGTACTATTGGCGACCACAATTACACTCTTATCTTATAACAAACACCTATGATATCCAAATAACAACTTCATATAAGTAATTGCAGTTTTTATTGATGTCTTTAAAACAATTTTATTTTGCACCAATAAGATTGAGGTTATGTAACTCAAACAGTTGTTTTAGAAAATAGTTTTGGAGAACTATATTTTAAGAATTTCTCTTTTTCGATCATAACTAAAGCATGGCCATGAAATACAGCGAATAAAATACTTTCGTTTACCTTTCTCTGTTGTGTTAAGTATACCTACTATATTAAATATTTTGTGGAAGTTATTGCATTGCTACACATATTAATGACTGCCGAGAACATAATAAATAACCACAAAATCGAATTTAATTTTATTAAATACAAAAGCATATCGGATATTATATTATTATTTTAAATTGAGAAGTCACTAACTTGTAATAATTAGACATATTGTCGTTTATCATTTAATTACTGCTAAACAGGTACAATGCAAGAAAATAGAAATGATTAATGCTGGACTTACCTTCAATTGCATATTTCTCAATTATTATGAATCTGAACCGCTTTTATGAAAACCATTGAAATCAATGATAGGAGGCTGTACCACATAAAATTTCTTTTACATCTTCAATCAGTCCATGCACATTTTTCTGCGTGGAGCATGGACTATTGCCAATATTTGCAATTTATTTTACCAAACGCTCCATCCCTTATCAATTGTGCATGATCTTCATTCTATTTTTTATTATATCTTATATTTTTATTGTAGTGGCCTTTGCAATTCATCATCATTTGGCCTTCAGCCTTAGAACTGGTTGGATGCGTACTTCCATTGTTTCCTATTTTGTGCTAACCTACACATTTCCCTGAAATTTCCACAGCCTACATCTTTTACTACCTGTGTGCAATTGTCTGATCTAGGTCTACCTTTTCCTCTCATTTTACTTTCTCTGCTTGTATATATGCCGCGCTATTCCCTCTTTGCAATTATCCTGTATTATTTCAATTAGGTTAAATTAACGGTGGTACAGAAGGAGATTTAAAACTTTGTGTCCGCGGTATACTGCAATTTCATCGAGTTGGCATATTTTTGGTTGGACATTTTCCTTTACTAATGCCCATAATTTTCTATTTAAAAACTAAGTGTTGAGCAGATAATTACGGGGCACACATCATTTTGCATTAACTGCAAAGGAGTGGTTAAGTAACAATTTTCCTGGCAGATGGATTGAACGTGGAGTAAATGCTCCGGTTAATTGGCCACCTCGATTCCTCGAGTTAAATCCTATGGACAACAGAATTTGGGGTATTTTAAAGCAAAAAGTTTATTCTGAATCTATTAATACTGTTCAGGAGTTAACAGAGAGGATGGAAAATGCTTTTAGGGACTTAGCCAATTCTAGGTTTATTCTACAAAAAACTACTCACCAGATTAAGAAACGAGCCCAAAAACGTATTCAAGTAGGAGGACGTCACTTTGAACATTTACTTAAATAATAGGCGATATGAGCTAATTTCTATTTTGTAGTTTATAGCGACTCTGTAAATTTTCGCTTGTAGAGTCAAATATTCTTCAATTTATAAACACTGACAAGTTTATTAAATGCGTTTTTTTACTAAAAGTATTTGATTTAAATCAGTTTCGAATTCATAAAATAAATCTTAGCATTTTTAAAATAATTAATAATACGCTGTTTTCATGCATGAGTTGAGTATGACTTAATTTGAAATATCTTGAAAATGGAAAGCTCTACAGAGACTAACTGAAAGTACCTTTTTTGTAGCAAATTGTATGAGGAATAATTATGAGTTTTAATGTTTATGAAATACGGGCTGTGCAAAATGTATAGGTCAAAATTGTTTGATAACCCCCTTATTCTGCACCAATGTATTATCCTATTTTATCGAAATAAAGTGTAATAATTCTATTAGTAAACAACTAGCCTGTACCTATTTTCAAGTTAAAGTCTCTACCCTAAACGAAAATATTTTAAAAAACGTGTATTTTTCAATATTCACTTCATCACCTTGTATAACGGAAACGAGTGGATTTACAGGAAACTGTTATCTAACTTTTCTTGTTAATTGGTCAAGTTCTATTATTCTGAATCACCCTATATATATATATATATATATATATATATATATATATATATTGTCGTAGAAATCATAGGTTAAGAAGGGTATACAGGGTGTCCCAAATTGAGTAGGATAGCATGGGTATCTTTCTTATTATTAATGATAGAGATCTGCTTAAATTGGTAAAGTTGTGTCATTTGAATAGCTTATTTAAATTTCGCATAGATACATTCTAAATTCAAAACGGTTTAGAAATTATTTAAAATAAACTGAAAACTGCCAATTTCTTCGAAGTCAAATATTTTTGTTATAATAAAAGATACGAAAAAATGTTTCTTATAAAAGTTACTTAGTTCAATTGTGTGCACTTAAAAGTGATATTAAAATTAAATTCAAAATGGCGGTTATCGAGATATTAGCATCAACTTTCATATTTTAAATTGACGCCATATTGGATTTTTTAGATGGTTAGATAGCATATTTTTTTCTCTTTTCAACGATGTATCACAACATATGTTTAAATGAAAAAATTTACTGAAAATGATAATTTTAATTTTTATCAAGTAGGCATCATCAGATTTCTCTTAAACAAATGAAATTATAAGAAACTGTCATGTTGAATTAGTGTATCTGTTTTACTAATAATTGGCATTTGTGTATTCTCTTTCCCAGTTATAAGTTGTGATATACTTATTCTATAAAATATTCAAATGGCAAATTTTTCAACAAGCGAACAATATCATGTTTTGTACATACATAAAATGTAATAAGAACAGTCGCCTTGCTGCCGAAACATACTTAACAAACTTTCACTGAAAAAAGACAGCCAAACATTAAAATCTTTCAAAGATTGGACACAAATATGCAGCAGTATAGATGTTTAAAAAAACGTACTCGAAACATAAATGGAGACATTGCAGATGAGGTGTTGACACTGGCCTGTGTGGAAGCTAATCCAAACATTTCAACACGGGAAATAGAAACCCAAGTAAACGTATCCAAATCTCAAGCATCAAGAATTTTAAAAAAGCATAAATATCACCCTTACAGATTTCACATTGCTCAAAACTTACAACCAAACGCCTATCTCCGCAGATCAACATTTTGCAGATTGTTTATCAATCAAGTTAAGGAGAATGATGATTTTATCAATCGCGTTTTGTGGATCGATGAGTCTTATTTTTTTAACTGTGGAATATTTAATCGTCATAATGAACACTATTGGGCACAGGAAAACCCCCGCATAACAGTTCCACGCCGCAATCAAATTCGATTTGGATGTAATGTTTTTTGTGGTATATTGGGAAACCGTTTACTTGGTCCTATAATATTCGATTGAACCTTAACCTCTCAACGTTATTTGGAAATGCTTTAAAGATCTTTAGAAGATCTATTAGACGACCTACCTTTGGCACAAAATAATCAAATTTGGTATAAACAAGATGGCGCACCTCCACACAACGCTAGAGATGTTATCACCTACTTAAGTAACCGTTTTGATGGCAGTGTAATCACGACCCACACACCTGTAAAATGGCCGCCTAGATCAGCAGACTTAACACCCCTGGATTTTTATTTATGGGGCACTTTAAAAGATCATGTATATGGAAGTAATTTCCAGTACAATAATGTAGATGAACTACGGGAAGCGGTTATGCAGGCAATAAACGGTCTTAATGGGAATACATTACGACGCGTAACAAAAAGTGTTCTAAAACGTTGCCGATTGTGTTTAAATAATAACGGTCAACATTTTGAACAATTGCTATGATTTATTAGTTGATGTTTAATGTTATTCTAATGTTTTTTTTTGTTTAATTTGTTTTAAAACTGATTTGTGTTGATGCCTACTTGATAAAAAATTAAAATTATTATTTACAGTAAATTTTTTTATTTAAACATATGTTGTGATACATCGTTGAAAAGAGAAAAAAATATGCTATCTAACCATCTAAAAATCCAATATGGCGTCAATTTAAAATATGAAAGTTGATGCTAATATCTCGATAACCGCCATTTTGAATTTAATTTTAATATCACTTTTAAGTGCACACAATTGAACTAAGTAACTTATATAAAAAACATTTTTTCGTATCTTTTATTATAACAAAAATATTCGACTTTGAAGAAATTGGCAGTTTTCAGTTTTTTTTAAATAATTTCTAAACCGTTTGGAATTTCGAATGCATCTATGCGGAATTTAAATAAACTATCCAAATGACAAAACTTTGCTCATTTAAGCAGATCTCTATCATTAATAATAAGAAAGATACCCATGCTATCCTACTCAATTTGGGACACCCTGTATAGGTATAGATAATATAATTTTAACAACTGTGTATATAGGAAATAGAAACAATTTATTTACCCGCCAAATTAATCAGTTTAGATAGTGAAAACGGACGGTTATTAAGATATTTTTATTTCTAAATCAGAATGTTAAAACTGCATAAAGGGGGGAAGCTTTAGGGTACATGAAAATTCAAGGATGCGCATAATTAGTTGTAATATTTTAAATCAAGCGCATCGGATAAGAAACGGAGCTTTTGAGTATAGAAAATCAATAATTTAAACGCATATTTCCATTTAAATAAACGAAACGTTCGTTATACAAATCCTAAGAAATTCTAAAACTCGGAATTATAATTTTAAACGGATAGTTTACTTCAAGGAAACACCTGATCGTTAAATGTCAAGTTTAAAGAACTGAAATATACGTTGGGACAAAATTCTATGGAATTGTATGTAACGGTCTGTGCGACAAGCTGGTAAAATAACAAATGCTTTGAAGATAAAGTGAAATGAAATATCTATAATGTAAAACGGACAAAGAACACGTATAATAAAACGTTGGTTACAATACACGTCTAAAATACGCAGTAGATTGGAGGCCAACCACAATATCGATTTTCTGTAGCTTGAGAGGGTTCTAAAAGAGACAATAAATATGGGTGAAACGAAGAAAGGTAGCTAGGGGGTTGGACGTATACACCGGGGGAAAGCAATATAATTGGTCGAAGGCTAGAAGTTTTGAGAAGCTCGTGTCAGTTAGAGGTGTTGAGCGAATTTCTATGTAACAGCACGGTAAACTTGGAATTTTTTAGACGTTGAAGTTCGTTACGAACAAAATTTTGAGAATCGGTTTGGAAAATAAACTTTTCAATGAAAAGAGGGTCCGTGAAGGGATATTCAAAAGCGTATAAATACACTGGGAGAGGTATTATAGCTCTATGATATATCTCTGATATTTCTTACGTATTTGCTATTACGTGCTCTTACGTTGTACTGATTATTGTTTATTAGTTGAATTATTGTACAACATTCTATTTAGAAGTTTGTAAAATCTGTTAGTAACGTATCGGAAGTGTATTAAAAGTGTGATTTGCACAAGTGGGTGCTGGCTTATTAAAGTTGCTGTTACTACACGATACAATCTGATGATAGGATGGTACTTGGGTAAGCGAATTGAGAAATTTGAAACCAGTATGCGTGAAATGTAGTGGTTATGGAAGGTTAAGTTGGTCAAGACAATTATCCGGGTAGACATACTAAAAGTGGTTGCAGAGATTTGGATAGCTAGTGGACATGAGTTGGATCCAGGTATAATCACGAAGTGTATGGACACAACAATATATATATATATATATATATATATATATATATAGAAAAATTAATGGCAAGTGACTCAAATTCAGCCACGAGGGCATCCTGTCGACGCGTTTCGCCCTAGTTGGGGCTCATCAGAACAGGAGTAGCAAAGTTGTAATATTTAATACAGGAGGTACAGCATCACCTAGCTCACAATTTGTGTCTTCGTGTTATTCCACCTGACATCGCAGGTTTTAGCAACAGTCGGCACGGAGGAGATTCGGCTCAACTGCCTTTTTCCATAGCCAAAGATATAATTTAAAATTATAACTTTTGGCTATGGAAAAAGGCAGTTGAGCCGGATCTCCTCCGACTGTTGCTAAAAACCTGCGATGTCAGGTGGAACAACACGAAGGCACAAATTGTGAGCTAGGTGATGTTGTACTTCCCATAAGGTATTTGTATTAAATATTACAACTTTGCTACTCCTGTCCTGATGAGCCCCAACTAGAAACGCGTCGACATGATGCCCTCGTGGCTAAATTTGAGTCACTTGCCATTAATTCTTTTTTACTATGTATTAATTTAAGACTCATAAACTTACTTTCTTTTAATAGATATATATTACTCATATTTAGACCAGGGTAGAAAATTAAATAATCACATCAAATAATTTTAATCACCGTGTAGAAGCTTTGGGAAAAGGTACGCGTTATTAAAAAACCGTGAAGCATAAAAATTCATTCGTTTCATTAAAAATAAGGGAGTTAAATTATGTACAAGACGCTTGCTATAAAAAAAAAAAGGAAGCAGCATTAAAAAGCTCTGCGTGTAATTTAATTATTCCTAGTAAAGAAACAAATAGAAAATTACGTGCAAAATTTATATTAATTAACTCAATTTTAAGTAACCGGTATTAAACAAAACGTACAGATAATAATTAATATTGGATTAGGAGTCACTAAAAATTAAAGGGTATTAACTTTAATTGAAGTTAATTGAACCAGTAGGAACATATAATACGCATCAAAACTTGTAAAAACCCAATAAAATGCAAATCGTAGAAGTGTTATTTAGAAGTATTATGTTTGAACACCTGTGTATTTTTAAAAAAGCTCATTTTGCGTAAATTTTGCAGATAATTAATGGTTACAGAGAATCTTGGAGAAACCGTAGCTTAATAGGTACGGGAAATGCTAAAGGTGGGTTATTTCACAGTCCACATGGACTGAAATAATCGATAATAAAGAATATCAATTTGCACCAATAAGAACAGGGTAGATAGAGACAGATAATATGCGCAAGACCGAGACACATATAGTAAAAAGCGTGAGTGGAGCAACGTCACGGGGTTGCGATTGGTTGAAAGTAAAAGGCAAACTTAAGAGGTAAAAATAACATTTCTGTATAAAATTTAATTAGTTATTTCCAGACGTTGCGAGCCGTGTCGAAATTTCTGAGATTTAACTGGGGCGAGTGCAAATTTCGTAAAAATCGCATGCCGGGCTGCGGAATGGGAACCTAGCATGCGAAATTCTGAAGAATTGTCCGTTTTGGGGGCAAGACCGACAGACGGGCTAACTTCTATATATACCCAGGTTAATATGAACGAGCTCTCTTAGATTTTCGACTTGATTCAATGCGTTAAACAGTGCTTTTTAGTTTTCCGAGTTTGATAGAATAATTTAAACAGTTTGCTCGTATATTTTGGTGATTTAAAACATTTTGTTTTTTTTTCGTGCTACAATGAAGGTACTTTAGTGCACTTAGAAAAGAAGATACAAGGTAATAAAGTCTAGTATCACTGTACCAATTTGTAAAATTTGCAACGAAAAATGAATACACAAAAGTAGGCAGTTTTGGCGTATATTGGTGAAAGAAGCATGAATTTCTTTGCTATTTTTCGGGGGTGTTAATAATTAAAGGGTTCATAAACGTGTCTGGATCCACAAAACAAGGTTCAGATATACACAGATGAGTTCCGGAAAAGCCCTGAAACAACTTTAGATGAATGGTGGTGGAGAAAAGTTTAAAAGCGTTGAGAATCAGAAGCCGTAAATATAACCCAGTTGGAATGGTGTGATTAACAAAAGGGACGAAGTACATTGAAGCTACGAGTGCAGTAACCTTCGGGTAAATTATACTATTTTGTTTGAACTTTGATGTTTTCGTGTGTGTTGAATAACTTTATAATTTATTTACTTAAAATGGACAGTAATGAAGTTGTACTAACAACAAATTTTTAATTTTAAGGTGAAATTTTCTTGTTTAAGTCGAAAGGAGTATTTAGTATTTATGTTCTTGATGAAAATTTGGGTATGTTTTTGAGCTCAATTAGACGAACCTGGTTAATTAACGTAAAGGGGTGGAAGATGCTCCCTTTGTACTCAGACTCAGGTCTGCATATATTGTTATAGTAATTAGTAGGCATCCTACAAGGACTTTAATTCTGGATGCACATTAAAATGATAACAGATTTAATCTTAAAATTTTCTGATACTGAAATTTATGCTGAATTTTAATTTTGAAATTTTAATGTATTGTGAATATTGATGTAAATAGAGTTAACGTTGATGTTTGTGGTAGGAATGTGTTTGTTTTTTTTTATGAATGAGGATGAAGGTTTAACTAGAGGAGCAGCCGAGGCGATTAACAGAAGATAGTCAATGGACCAACACAGTTAAGGTAATGAATAGCTTTTTGTAGGATTCACAGCATTCTTGACGCCCAATTCGTGAGGCTCGATTCTAATACAAGGTTTCACAGCATACATGGCGCCCAATTCGTGAGGCTGGATTCTAATACAGGAAACACAGCAATATATATATATATATATAATATAAATATATATATATATATATATATATATATATATATATATGTAAAATTAGTAATATTGACTGTTCTGATAATGTATATGTAAGATAAATGTTGGGAATACAGTTAGATTGGGCATGGATCTAAAATAAACTTCGTATAACCATTTCAAGCTTTCGAAAATTGTTTATTTTCATCATCGGGATGCTAAAAGTCTATAATTTAACATTTTTATAACAAAATTGTGTAGGTTACTTACGATTATAAAATTTACAATTATACAAACATAATATGACATCTATATGACATGGACAGGTTTTTGTTTTTAAGTATACATTTAAAAGTTTCTTATAAACATTTGCAAAATCAAATTTAAAGTTATTGTATCAAAGATATTAAATGAACCTTGAGTAAAATAGCTATTATAGGGCTAGTTGATAAAAATAAAAATAGAAACTAAAATGTGTCATACTAGGTTTTAAAATTACAACTAATCGAATTGTACCATAGGTGTTATAAATCTGTATAGTGTGGTAGTTTTATAGAAGTTTGAAATTATTGTTATTCTTTATTATTGTCATAAGGTATGATTAAATATTGCCTAAATTTTGTGTGTCGATTTTTTATGTATAGGGTTATCTTCTAGAGAAATCGCGATCATTTCAAGAAATAAACGCTTTCTGTAGTTTGTTTCCCTGAATATAATTCTGGTGTCATTATAATTTATTGCGTGACCAGTATCAATTAGATGGAAAGCTAGCGCGCATGTTTTGTTGTTAAGATTGCAATCACTTTTGTGTAAGGTTAGTCTTGCAGATAACCAGTGAAAGTTGTACTGCATTTATTGCAGAATGGAAAGATCGTAAAACGAATATAAAATGTAAATTCATAATCCATTCATCTCAGCCGTGTGTACAAAATTATTCTATACCTTTTAATAACAAGTTTTCAATGCATTTACCGTAGAACGTGTTTAAAATAATATCAATTTGACGCATTTATAAAACAAAGCACATTTTCCATGTGTAGATATATTATTTAAAACAAAAATTAAATATTTATTCTCGTTAAAAATACCACTCTGAGTTTTAAATAAAACATATCTTTCTTGCAAAGAAGTTAGTTTCGAATTAGTTCAGAAGGTTTGAGCATTTACGTGATTTAATAAAAAAATACGCCATTTTTCCAAGAAAAGCTCTAAAACCAATTAAATAAGCAAATTAATGAATAAGCGCCTCAATTCAAAGAAGCGCTAATATCAGCAAAAAATAAAATAGATAACGCGTCTAATAGCTCAAAAAAGAGAGGTAAGAACGTCTGTGCTTTGATGCATCAACAAAGAATGGAAGACGCTTTACAATAGCTATAAATTATAACGGCCGCAATCGCTTTATGCTAATAGCTCACTAAAACGCAAAATCAGGATACTTATTACATCATCCGTAACTAATCTTCGGAAACATAATCTAGAACGGAATGGAAACAATGACATATTTAGAATTTTAGTATATAAGACGGAAATGAATCAAAAAGGGTTATTCATTATAATATCAAGCAACATATAAGTTTCGAGTAAAGATTCATTTTTTAATTTATTTTACGACATACAATATGTAACAGAAGTTATCAAACGTAATTATTCGATAAAGTATAATGAAGATTTATCACTATAATATAAATAAGCTTGATACACGATCACAACTGCTGATTTTAATTGATGAAAAATAAATGCACTTTGCAAACTGATATTTCAACGTCAAGACGGGTTATAAATGGAGATTTGGAATGGAACCAGGAAATATTCGATGTCGTTAATTTTTATGAACGCTATAAAGAAATATTTAACAATACAAACTGCAAGTATAATTTTGTTTCGTTTTTTGTAATCTAATAGGATATTTGAGTAAATTAAGCTACAATTAGATCTTAATTTTATAAAAATTATTTATCAAGAGGATAATTTCCAAGCCAGAATTTGAAGCATTTTGACCTTTATTACATTTGTCTAGTGTCATTAGCTAATTACATTGACAAACGGGGTAATAAAAAAATAGATAAATTATCCCGGGAATTTTAAAAAGAATTTGTATAACTCGCATAGGAGGTGTAATAGTTAACAAGGATTAGGTAAGCATTATTTTAATAAATAAGTAATCAATAAGTCAAATTTTCCGTCTAAGTTCAAGCTGTAAATTGTTTGTATAAGCGTTATTTATATGTGTTGAATATAAAAGATTCTTTAGATAGTGTGCATAAAGAAAATATATTTTTGAATGTTTAGATGACTGTAGATGTTTCTTGCAATTTTGGTGTTTTATTTCTTTTTGATAAAATCCACAACATACATATTTTCCACTAAACTAACCAGGCAAGGAAAAGGACACAGTGAAATAGTAATTTCATATTTTCTGTGGCATCCACATATTAATACAATTCGGCTGTATCCAACTTACAGCATTAATTTCTGTCTCCCAAGTTTAGGCCGGGGTCACGGCATATATATATATATATATATATATATATATATATATATATATATATATATTAATATATATTAATATATTAATAAGTTAAGCAACATTGAGCAATAGCAGTTGTTATTCAGTTGTACATTTGTACTTAAAATAAAAGTTGGTTGGGTTCAATGATACAACTCCAAGTTGGTGGCTGTAGATCTCACTCAAGCATACCAGGTCTAGTGATGGAAGACTCTAAAACCCTAAATTAACAAAGATGTCAATGTTGCATGTAGCTAAAATGAATATAATCCAAAACTTGTATCTGTAGATACTGATATAAAAATGTAGTTAGGTTTTTAAACGCTTGTATTATGTTATTGTGTTGTAAATTTAATATGTTATTGTTATTGTAAATCAAATATTTAGCACCATGTTATTTAAATTATGTAAAGTATAAAACCAGTGTGGATTTGAAGTCTGATCATGTTGATCAAGACAGCAGTTTGAGACATTTGCAATTGAAATAGTGGGCATTGGTTTTTAAAAATTACAGAAACCATGGTGATATGGAAAATGTTGACAATAGTGACCAATTAATTTTTGAAAAATAATTTAGTTTCTGTAGAGCAAAAAAAAATATTTACATATTACATACTACCACATACAAAGTAAAAGTAGGTAGTTGGGGTAAAGTTATATATATATATATATATATATATATATATATATGTATATATATATATATATATATATATATATATATATATATATATATATATATTGACGTGATAAGGAGATCACAAGAGGTCGTATAAATAAAGCCTACCTAAATAGAAGGTAACGGAAGAAAATTGAAATCTTCCAATATTTATTGTTCTACTCTGTATAAAAACAAGCCGTGTGTGTAAATAAAATTATTATTAAGAAAGCAGGGTAAAGTATATTTTTCCGTGTGTGTAATAAAACTATACTTAACTAAAACCTGAAGTTCATTAAAAGTACTAAAAATAACTTAGATTTATGCCATAAATCAATAATACAGCCAAGTGTACAAATTAAATTCTTCTATGTTTAGTAAAAACATGAATTTCAATCTTTAAAAGATATAAACTTTTTACCTTATGCAAATCAATCATTTTAAAGCGTATTGTAAATACTTTGGAAATTAATATTCTAAATGGTGATTTAAAATAAGATGAAGAATCTAGTAAACTGAGCTTTTGATATCAATTTAAAATAAAAGCAGAGAGGATGTATTACAATTGATCCTGGTCAAAGGAAGATTTGGATAAGCGCTATTTGATTTTGCAAGTATAACTTTTAGATTCCTTTGTTTGTAACTGATATTTGAGTATTTTGTCATTTGAACTTAAGGTAGATTACGTTCTTAATCCTATCATATACTTTTTCGTGAGCGGATAATTACCTGAAAATTTTGAGTCAGAGTTCGAAACATTTTGACCTTTAAACAGACTGTTTGTCAAGGATTTTTGGCCAAACACTCTTACAAGCGTGGGAGATAAAGACAAGTAAACTATTCATATAAAAAGAGATTTGAGTTCTGTAAATTTTAACAAAGAGTAGGTAACTTTCCAATTTTCATTAATATTCCCGGAAGTGTAATTAGTAAATACATCAGCCGCGAAAGCTGAAGAGATAGGTTTCAATCCTGTCTGGGACCTTATATTTTCCGTCTTTCACTGTCTAGTTCGATTTGAAACGATCATTTGGGCTTTGTATTGAGTTTAGTTTTAAGGTGTACTTGGTAGTTGGATGTCAGAGTGCATAAGTGAATAAGGTGCAAGGGGTTTCTGGGGAATGGTTATCACATGGACACTACATTTGCTTTTTCAATGCTTCACCCGAAGGTACTACATTGACCAGAAGTTTTTTTAACGGGTACTTTTGAATTTTGTTGAACCTTTGCTATTACAAGCAAGGTAGGAATCCTTAACTTGTGTGACAACACTCACACACACCAAACCTACATTTTACCCCTCTTCCTAACGAGGGCATATTTTTCTGAAAAAAGATCGCCTAATATTTTTCAAAAAGGAACCATGTCGGGATTCGAACTCGAGATCTTGGGCATAGTAGCCACGCGCATATCAAGTATGTCACGGAACCGCCTACCGCGGGGATAGTAGGAGATGGAATTAGTTGAAGTTGGTGAAGTTTACTACAGAAGAAGCCGAATCCGCTGAGGAATTGAATGGTTATTGGATTTGAGAATGGGATATGCGGTGACGTGTCTAAGATGGTAAGGAAGACATCAGGAGTAAATCTGCCAGTTTGAAACATAATCGAAGATTCTTATCAGGTGTGGAGGATTAGAGTTTTAATTTCTGTTCAAGGGAGGGTACGATATTAAGGTCCTGTCGTGTAGGATGATTGGTCGAGAATTCGTGAAGTTGAGGTTTTGAGTGTATACATGAAGAGTGATTTCTATGAGAGAAATTTGTAACAGGGTTTGTAGGATAAAAGTAGATGTTGTTTGGGCTTCTCGGAAATTGTAAAGAAGGAAGAGTCTGATGATTGTGTTGAGTTTGGTTCTGGCTTAAGGGGGAATTAAAGAGAGCCAAAAGTCAACAGAATTACGGAATATAGATATAATGAATCAGTGGAGTATGTTTCTGCGGGTGTAATTTGATAGGTGGACCGATTTGGGGAGGGAGAGATATAGGTTGAATAGAATTAGTTTAATTTTGTTTCCAAGTTTGGATAAGTAAGTGTTGGTTTTAAAACTGGTGTCGATGTGTAGGCCAAGAGTGCGGAATGGGGAGAAGGTAAAGGGAAATTTAAAATATGAACTTTAGGACTGCATTGGATCTCTAGAAATTCTTTCAATACTATCATCTTGGATTTAGAAAAAGGAAAGGGTTGCTCATTAAGGAGAAACCATGTTTCGACGTATTTCAATGGAATGGCGACCATGGATTCGAGTAATGCGCAGGAGTAATAGTCTATTAGGAATGCAAAATTGTCTGCGCAGGAGTAGGTGGATGTATTGGTGTTGTTCAAATCAATAGGTGGGATAATGGATAGGTTTCAAAGGGTGAAAGTGTGGATCCTTAGGGCAACCTTAAGATAGTGATTTGGTATGGTAGTAATTGATTCGATATAGTGGCTGTTTGGGATGTAAAAAGTGACTGAATCCAATGCAATAGAGCGAAAGTCATTAAACATGTGATCACAGAAATTCTAAATTTTAAACTAGCATTTTCAAGATTCGCGTATGTCCACATATACATTGTGGGATCATTAATCGTATCAAAGGGACACCGTTTTACAAGATGGCCAGCGTTAATACCTCTGCAAAGCATTAAGCCGAAACGGCAGCCAGAGCATTCATAAAACATGCTTTAGTGTACCACTCAGAGCTACAACGTATCAAGGCTGTCAGTTTAAATCGTAACTATACTAACAAGTTGATCTTGATCGGATTTACGAGAATCTGTACAGCAGTATATCACACGCAGTCAAACGGCATAGTAGAACTATTCCACTGACAATTAAAAACTGCATTGATCTGCTACGGAGACAGAAAAACTGTCAAAACCTCTATCTTTAATTCTACTCGGAACCAGAAATTTTTGGAAGGAAGAACTAAAAAGTATAGCTGCAAACCTTACATTTGGTGAAACGCTACGCCTACTAAAAAATGTTCTTACAAGTTCGAGTAGATCAACGGACCAAACACTTGTTGAGGTACTTGCAAACGAGCCATTCTACCACTTTCAATGACTGCAATCACTCCAAAGCAAAATATATACGATGGACTATACAAAGTAATCCACATGGACGACAAAACGGTCAACATAGACAAACACGACAGGAAAACAACTGTTTCAATCGACAGGATTAAACCATTATACATGAAAAACAAACCCTTAGCAACAGTCATCACGAGTCCAGAAAAACAAAGTTGTACTCCACAAACAATTACAGGAAGCGGTAGGTACATTTCCCAAAGTAATATATCACTTGTTATCATCACTGGTATGTAGCAGTATGCGACCAACCATACTCCTAACTAACTGATTAAGAAACACGCAGCATGTAAACAAACAGCATGCACACTTAAAACACCCCTCAATAATAAACTCGTGCGAAACCCCTCGAAATACAAATAGGATCGTCCAAACGTACAATACAAACAAACCTCGGTATAAAAGGAGCTCCAAACGCTAGGGCAAATCGCTTCTTATCGTTCTCTTTTTAAGAAAGTCACACAATTTATTGGAGAGAACTTAAGAATAGTGCAAGACGGAAGTCACCAAACTCCTCGTACACTAAAGACATTCTTTCATTATCTCATTGTGACCATTAAATCTAATGAGATAAAGTGAAGTGAACTCACAACGCTATGCACAAAGTCTTGCCAAAATTTGAACCGAACTACTTTTACATCTATCACAGCATCAGGACCACCTTCTAGAACACTTGACGCCAACAAACACGTCTTCAGCCAGCTTTCATTTTGTAACATTTTATTTTTCAAGTCGTAATTTAATTACATTGAATTACACGTTAAGCACGCTAAGCGTATATTGTTCCTTAAGGATCTAGTTATATTAAGATATCTGTGTCGCATAAAGCTATTTCCAAGTACATATCTATTTGATTGTTTTGTATTCCTCCCTCTGACGCGACCGTTCGGCTTTGGTTTCAATAGGGAGTCGGCCACGGGCTACGGCTTTGTTAAGATGTATTTTGGCTAGAGGCCGGCAACCTTCGAATCAATTATCAATTGTGGAGATATCTTCTAATAACGGTTGGTAAAGTATACATTATACGAACTAATTTAAGTTGAGGTAATTTATTTAGCGCGACAGAGTAGAAGGCGACCCTTAGAATGTGACAGCAACCTTTAGAATGCGAAAGCAACCTTTAGAACACGACATAAAATATAATGCTACAAATATAATTCGACAAGAACAGCCGATTTAAACTTTGCCTAACAAGAAATTTGTCTGGTAAGGAATTATAGAAGTTAATTTGGATGGAGTCGTTTCAAATTAAAAACGCTGTTAACTTTGCTTGAAGTACAGATTTCCCGTCTCAGTTGTTGTGATGCGGCTAATGCAGTTTTTGGTTCGTAATTAGCAATAAGATCTTTTTTTGCATGTGTTTCAAAGTTTAGAGCATGTTAATTTGCTTTTATGTTTAGTACACGTAATTTGTATAAACTTCAAATAATTGTTGAGCTGGTTTTACAAGCTGTAAAACGAAATTTTGTTGAATTAGCTTTCTAAAAAAAACATGCTTTGTTCCATATGAACCGTCGATAAATTCAACATGTGTTTTCGACGTCATATTTTTCTATTTTGTACAGTTCACAGATGTTGTCCTGAAAGCAAACGCTTTGAGCAGCTGTAATACAATTTAAACAAACATGCCTATTCTTGTGACCAGCTTTATCTATATTTAGATTATTAAACGTAAATTTGAAAGCTCAAATTCTCATTATGTTAGGTTCAAGTAATTTGTTATCTACCTGAAAAGATCTGCCCAGGTTAGAATTTAATTCACTGTGTTAGGCTTACCAATCATTATTACTTTAATTTGTATAACAAGTTCATGTTTAAAGTAAAGTTGCTTGATTAATGAAAAAAAAAGGAAAGTTAACACTTTAATTTTGATGTAGTTGATTATGACCATTTTTTGTTACAAGTTCCAATATTTTAAAAGAGTTTTTTAGTAAACATTTAGTCCGAAATCTAAGATTTTTAATTTGATCAAGTACGATCAAATCTAATTACATAAAGCTAAAATTAATCTGAGTAATAATTTGATGCCAATATTATATTGGAAATACTTTTTTATTATTTCTTTATATATGTTTATACGACACAAGTGGTGTTCTATTTTTTTTATTTATTTAACCATTGTAGTTTCTTACAGGAGCTGCGTCTTATTTTGTTAAGACAGGTTTTTGTTAACGAAGGCGATTATTTGTTCTTTGGGTTTCCACGTCCGCCCTTAGAACTGTGCTTTGCAATTATCGTCATTATCTCAGGACATGGTGGCGCCTATTTGATTTAGCTTAACTTTGGTTTGCAAACAGAATTCGACTTCCCCCCCCCCTTCTCATTGCTCTACCCAGGAATAGACCCCTAGCTTTGTCGGAAGACTTTGTTCTCTAGCGCCTTAATATAACAAAAAGACGTTCCAGTTTTTTGTAAAACAAAAGTCGTTTTAGTGGCACCCATCCAACGTAAGGCCTAGCAAAAATAGTTACTCTGGCGTCACAACGTGAGCCAGCCAACTTTTAAATTCGTATCAATTTCTGCCACCAAAGGACGCCTCCGTACGCCAGCGTCTCCGCCCACCAGCCGCAAGGTACTAAATCCGACTGCAATCATCACCACGAGGTGTGGTATCGCATTCAGCGTAATGATGAATATCATCATCTACATGGCATATTCAGGTCTTATTCATGAAGCTACAACATTCAATTCTTCAACATAGGAACACGTTCCGCAACTTCAAAACTAAAGTGTTTTCAGTTCTAGTGCCAGGCATTGTAATTTAAATATGGACGCAAAGACATGTAAATATTTCCTGTGTGTGTGATGCTTTTAATGTTGCTGTATAATAATTTAACTTGTAAATAAATGTCTGTTGCCGCGAAGCATTAACAAGGCGACCCCAGACAACCATAACTCCACAAATCTATCTTCCACAACTGTCATTTTAACATGACAACTGAATAACTTTCCAACGGTGGAATGTAACCGCGATCTAAAATTTACCGACTCGAGATACGTCAAGACCCAGAAATCGTCGAATTATCAACCTTCCGTAGGTTAATAGTGTGTCAGGCTTCCAATTTCTCGTGTAATTTGTCATAAAATGCCATAAATTTAAAAGCGCAGTAAAGCCTAGTAACTTTCCATTTTTATTTTTAATATTAATTAGTTTGCTAGTTTTATTTAAACATTTCATTATTTGTATTTTTTCAGTTAAAGTTGAAGTTCACTCCAGCAGCAGTGGAGCAGGGTCAGACGAGAATCTATCCTCATCAGATCTATCAGAAAGGTCCGGTGATCACGATCATGATTACGAAGACATTTATCTGGTAAAAGACGAAAATAAGAATAAACCTAGGGAAAATATCTCAAATGTACGTTCTCGATCTCGTGATTCCGGCTCTCACAGCCGTTCCGCTTCTCTAAGTTCTGCAAATTCTGGTTGCAATGTGATAGTCAAGCTATCCTCATCAAAAGAAGCAAGTAAATCAGAGAAAAATATAAGAAAAGCTAACGAATTTCTTCCAAAACCTCAAAAATTAGAAAAAGTTGATAAAAAGCCGCAGAAGAAGGATTCTGCCGAGAGTGGATTGAGTTCATCACCGTCGACGCTTAGTTCAGAAGAAGATTATGGAAAGAATAAATTGACTTCAAGGCATTCTTTGCCGCCTAAAAATAATGGCGGTGGGCGGTTACTTAAGAGGGTTACATCTGCTCCGATAGATGTAGCAGCTATTGCACCTCCTCCACCACCTCCCTTACCGGCAACAACTCGTGAAAGCAACCACACCTACGAGGAACCCGAAAGGAGAGGAGCAGAACTAGTCGAAGTAGTGGAAGAACCTACACTTAGGCCTTCTGCAGTTGCCAAAAGTATGGTTAGGAGCATGTCAACTTTATGTAAGTACTAATTTTAAATTAGTGAAAATTACTAGCACTTGGTATTTTTTTAAACCATATTAGAGATTTCCAAATGTTATTTTGCTTACCTAAATTGGTTGTATTTTTGACATTAATAATCTTCGCGTTTTGTGCATTTAAACAGCTCCGCCATTAGGTAACGCATAACTTACAAACATAAAGATAATCCTAAATTGTAATTTTAATATCATGGAAATATCATAAACGACGACATATATATATATATATATATATATATATATATATATATATATATTTCTGTGGTTTTTGAAAGGCTAAACAGCTTTATTAACTCATTTGATATATTTAGGTAGTGATCCAGTATGTAGAAACAAGCATCTGTGATTAGAAACGTTTTTCAATTTAGTTTAGGGTAAAAATTTAATAATTTTTCTGAAGTTTCATCAAAACAAAAGTTATTTTCGCATAATTCGTGTTAATGTAAACGTCCGAGAAATATAGCAATGGTGATATAGCATTTCAAAGGTCAAACTGTAAATAGGATATGTATTTAAATCGTAGGTCATAAATGTAGAGATAATTTTTAACATTATCGATTTTATAATTAGCTTTAAGACGGAGTTATAGCAAGGAGAAATAGTGTATCATAAACAATCTATTATTTGTTAAATAGTAACATTTAAATGCAAATAGTCAAAAGCTTTTAACTTCATTCTAAATGGCCATGATATTGTTGGTTAAAAATGTTGTGGAAAGAAATAGATTCCTAATAAAACAAATTTGACCGTTGAAAGTTTTCTAACAATTTTTAATGAGGAGCGTTGAAAATAAGACACAAATAACAAAGCAGTTCTCCGAAGGGTAGCAGGTGTGTCAATTAACAGGGATCGATTGTCTGAGTGGAATGGGTAATAATGTAAACGGCCACAATGCAGGTGTCAATACGGAACGAAGAGAGAATATTACGTTTATTGTATAGATAGAAGAAAGATTAAGTGTTTGTTTAACATGAGGGAAAGCAAGAATAAAATGGAATATGGAAAGTGAAGGATGGAAATACCACGTATTAATATAGACATAGTTTAGTGGGGCAATTTTGGTCGGTTAGAGATACAAGTGATAAAGAAAGATAAAGAGGGATTATTTTAGGTAATATGAGTGAAAGAAAGAGAGACTGCTAGTGGGGTTCGTGAAGATTGGGGTTCAAGGCAAGGTAGTGGAAGGAAAACCAATTGGTGGTTAGACAAAGTGAGAGATAGGAGTTTGGGTGCTTATGTTAAAGGCAAATAGAGAGAACAGTTGAGGCGTCTTTAACGATATCTTGTGACAGTAGGGATTAGTTTTCAGGGAATACCAAGACGGTTGGAAAATAAACGTAGAATTTCTTAGATTTCGATGACAGTTGATGTTCGCGTACAAAATTTCAAGGAATTTAAAACTGTTGAGAGTGTTTTTGTTTGTATTAAACGAAATTTTAGGAATTGGCACGTTTTAGGGGAGTTGATAAGTGTATTTAAGCACCGGGGATTGGTTGTGGGTCTCTCGTACATTTTACGTTCTTCGTGGTGAATTAGCTTACAGCTAAAAAGTCAACTTTATAATAAACACACGATACAAGTTGGTATTGTGTAGCAACTAACTAACAGTAAAGCAATTTATAAATGTTAATAGTGAACAAGTAAGTACAGACTCCTTGAGATTATCTAGTTGCATGGAGTGAGAAACTTGCTCTTAAAAAGAAGTTGAAGTCTGTGGCGGAGTGATTTAAAGTTGATGGTAAAGCCATGTTACTTTATTTGGATAATTATTAATCTGGGGAATATGTGAGTTAGAAATGTTTTTATTTTGAGAAGGGAAATGTATGTAAATTAATTAATATGTAAATAAGGAGTTGTTGAAGATGCTTTATGAATCTATAAATAAATCTAGGTGTGTTGCCGTAGCAGCGTGTGTTATTTTTAGTAGAGTAGTTAGTTTTATTTTTCAGAATGCAGAAAAGCAGTCCCTGCAATTTTAGCAGTGGAGATTTCAGAGAATTTATGTCGACCCAACAGGTGTGTGGGTTTAGTAGTAAATTCGTAGGAATTTATGCCACTTAATCGAGGGGCTAACTTTGCAGTAATTATAGCACCCAAATTGTGGGGCTCGTTCAGATAATTCAAAGTAATTTATGACAACCCAAAACGAGAGGCTTTTGTGCCCGATAAACTTCAGATTATAATGACGTTTAAATAATGGGGTTTTAGAGACATTTAAACTTCAGAGTAATATATATATATATATATATATATATATATATATATATATATATATATATAGAAAAGATTTTGTTTTTGGTTCTTGGGATAAAGTCGCTCATAAATTAAACACAAAACATTAAATGTGTATCATTTGTATTAAATCGTACGTTTCGGTGATAATTTACACCTTAATCATCGATCTACATGAAAAAGTATATAAATAGGTAATTCATATAGCAGGTAATATATGTTTAACTTACTTATTACTTGATAAAATTATTTTATGTATTCACCCATAATAAAAGTAACAGAAGGAAGCTTGTCATATTACTGATTAAGAATTAAAATTAATTTTGAATGAAATGTCAGTTCACTTATTTGACAAAAATGTAGGATCAAGGATGACATCAAACAACAAATTATGACACTATTTGATTATATTTTTTTATTTAAATAGTAGTATGTGGTTTATTTGTAAAAAAATTTTTTTGTATGGTGGGTTGCATAAAAATAGTTAGATTTTAAAATCATATATTTTTACAGGTGTAGTAAACAGGTTGACTTTTGACTTAAATTAAATAGAATTCTGTGTGTAAGCAATATCATTATAGTTAGTATATTTTTTTTGAATTAAAAGTGTATAGGTATGAGTAAACTGTATGTAAATTTAACTACGCTCAAGAATTATCAAGAACCTTTTATATATATATATATATATATATATATATATATATATATATTGCCGTGGTACTCGGGTAAACTCCTCACCAACCATAAATATATTCAAAAATATTTTTGTAAATATTTCCAATTCGAAAATAGAAAATTTTCCAAAAATTAAATTATACAAAAAAAAATATTCTTACCCGTTTTTGACTCTTCCTCGGTTGAATGGTCTTCTTCAACCGCTTCCGGCTAGCTCATTTGGACCTTCTCTTGGATATCTAATAAAACCACAAAATACACAAACATACAATCTTTTATTTATTCCTATTTACAAATGCAATTTATTATTGTCCATATTTTATTATTCACGTTACACTTCAGTAACTCTTATTTTGTAATGTCCTTTATTTAATTTTAAACTCATCAAACACATAAAAAGTACGCGGAGTCAATGGACCTTGAATAATACCTTCTCTAAAATTCCTTCATTATAATTTATTTATTTATTTTAATACTCTAAGTAAACTGTGGGGTATGGTGAGCTCATAATAACCCAATTAATGTATGCCCTTCTACTTTACATACTCTAAAACCAAAAAAAAAAAACAAAGCCATGTACTCTTCACAAAATTTCACGTTCTAGTGGAACGTTTAAAAGCTTTCTAGACACCTTCAATTTCTAGTTGAATACCGTAATAAAGTTATTTACACAAATTCTGTTCAATACTCAAATAATTCACACTACCTTGAAAACACTCTCATACTCTACCCCAATATTTACAGTTTATAGAAATCACAATTTTAAATCGTTACCTGGAAACTCCGCTCTGTAGATGATGCCATGTAAATTTTCTCCCTGGTCTGCAGGTCGTTTCTCGCTATGACTAGACGAATTCCATTTAAGTTGATCGGCCAACGCCTCCTTCTCGGTGTATCCAAATTCCAAATTTCATTTCACAGTAATCTACGTTACTTAATGTCCCGACACGAGTTGATTAAAAATTATAGGTGGTACCTCAATTAAATAATCTCGGTACACTAACCGCGTTTTAATTTATTTAGAGACTACCACTAAGCAATACTATTAAAATTTATTTGTCAATACTTACAACTCATGTTAACTTTTATACGTGCTTTTAGGACGATCGAAATAATAAGGCATGAAGTTAAAAGACAAGAGAGCGAGTCCTAGTTCTCTAGAGTATTTATGTCTTTCGACTGTAACCTCTCCAGGCCCCCAGTTATCCGAAATCCCGCTCATAACAACACATTCTCACAATTTTGCACTCAACCCCAATTTCAAATCTGCGAATTTCCGTACCTTGTTATAAAATTTTAAGAAACTTACGCTACACTATCCTCGTGTCTATGTCAAGTCAAACTAACCTATCGACCAATCGTAGATTTAATGACGTTTCTCAAATCCCTCCTCTACTATTGTGGTCTCATGCTTATACGTTTTCTATGTCTCATTCTAACCTTGCTTGAGTGGTAGAAAAATCAATATTCTTGTTTGTTCACTGTTTGCACACGTGGACTGTCTATGTGAGTTAAATAACTCCCTCATTAGCATTTCCCGTGAATATAAGCAACGGTTTATCCGACATTCTCTGTAACCATTTGTTATCTACACAATTTAAGCAGAACTTGACCTTTATAAAAATACGCAGGTGTTCAATCGTAACATTTTAAATAACACTCCTACGAGTTGGATATTCCACGTATTTTAACCCTCTTGATATATTTGTACGTTAGCAATGCGCCTCATCTTGGTATTACCGGGTTTTTAAACGCTTTTATGCATATTATACCTCAATATTCGTTCAATTAAATTCAAATTAAAATAAAATAAAAAGAAGCAGAATTAAAATGCTCAACGTGTATTTAATTTAATTGTTCAAAGAAACAAATAGAAATTACGTGCGAAATTTATATTAATTAATTCAATTTTTAAGTAACGGGTATTAAACAAAGTGTACAGATAATAATTAATATTTAATTAGTATTCGCTAAAAATTAAAGGGTAGAAGTCAATGCCATTCATTATTAGTTTAATTGGAGTTAATTGAACCATTAGTAGTACATAATATGCATAAAAGCTTTTAAAAACCCCATAATACCAAATATGAGACGCGTTACTAGCATACAAATCTATCAAGAAGGTTAAATAAATGGAATATCCAAATCGTAGAAGTATTACGATTGAACACCTGCGTATTTTTAAATATCAAAGTTCTAATAAATTTGAATAGATAAACAGGCAGCTTCTACGTATATTGGAAACGGTCGAATAAACCGTAGCTTATATTAACGGGAAGGCTAGATACGGGGTTATTTAACTCAAATAGGAAGCCACGTGGATTAAAATAGCCCATAATAAAGAATATCGATTTGTACCACTCAGGCCAGGGTAGAAAGAGACGGATGAAACGCGCAAGGCAGAGACGCGAATAATAAAAGGCGGGATTTGAGCAACGTCACGAGGTTTACGATTGGTGAAAATAAGATGCAGATATGAGAGGTGGAAACAACAATTTCGAGATAAAAATTAATTAGTTGTTTGCAGACGCGTTGCGAGTCGTGTGGAAAGTTCTTAGATTTTCAACTGGCGCGTGTGCAAATTTTTAGAATCGCTGTGCCGGACTGTCGAAAAGAGAACATAGAATGCGAAATTCTAGAAAGTGTCCGTTGCGGGACAAAACCGACGTGCAAGCGAGCTATTATATAAACCCGTGTTTATAGGAGTTTCGCTCTCTTAGATTTTTGATTTTGTCGAATACTTTAAACAGTTTTGCTCTTTTAGATTTTTGATTTTGTTGAATACTTTAAACAGTTTTGCTCTTTATTTTTGATTATTTAATACTTTAAGTAGAATACGTGGTGATTACGTGCTACAATAAAAGTTATTAGTGCATTTAGAGAAGATACAAGGTAATAAAGTCTAGTTATATTTGCGAGTATTACTGTACCAATTATCCAAATTTGTAACGATAAATGAATAAACAAAAGTAGGCAGTTTTGGGTATAGCGTGAAAGAATTATGAATTTCTTTGCTATTTTTCGGGGGTGTTAATAATCAAATGTTATTCGTAATCATGATTGGATCCACAAAACAAGATTTAGATATACATAGATGAGTTCCTGAGAAGCCCTGAAACAACTTTAGATGAATGGCGGTGTAGAAAATTTTAAAAGCGTTCAGAATCAGAAGCCGTAAACATAACCCAGTTGGAATGGTGTGATTAACAAAGGACGATGTAAATTGGAGCCACGAGTGCATTAACCTTCAGGTAACTTATGCTTTGTTGTTCGATTTTTGATGTTTTGGTGTGTGTTGAATAACTTTATAATTTATTTGATAAAAAAATGGACCGTAGTAAATTTGTATAAACAACAAATTTTTAGTTTTAAGGCAAAATTTTCTTGTTTAAGTAGAAAGGAGTATTTAGCAGTTTATGTTTTGATTATGATGAAAATTTGGGTCTGTCTTTGAGCTCAATTAGACTAACCTTTTAATTAACGTAAAGGGGTGGGAGATGCTCTTTTTTATTCAGACTCAGGTCTGCAAATATTATTTATTTAATTAGTATGCACCCTACAAGGACTCTAATTCTGGATGCAAATTAAAATGATGACAAATTTTAACTTGAAATTTTATGATGCTGAAATTTATGCTACAATTTAATTTTGAAATTTTAATGTATTATGAATATTGATGTAAATAGAGTTAACGTTGATGTTTGTGGTAGGAATGTTGTTTGTTTTTTTTATGAACGAGGATGAAAGTTTTAACTAGGTGAGCAGCCGAGGCCGCAAGAGGAAAGAGGCAATTCAACGGACAAGAGAATCAAAGCAATTCTAGGCGCCCAATTCGAGAGGCTCGAATGTTTTTTTTTTATTACTCTGGTGAGTTTTTTTTTGTAGGATTCACAGCATCTCTTGGGCGGCCCAATCTGTGGGGCTCGATTCGAAAACCGTAGTTCCCGCAAGAGGGGGAGGATCACAGCAATATATATATTGTAGTGGATTTAAATGGTTTAATTTGGGATAAGCAATGCAATTTCAAACACCCTGTATAAAGAAAAGAACATAATATTTACGCACAAAATTTATTTCATTTATTTAATATAAAATAACAAAGATTGACGTATTGTTATAATTAGGGATTAAAAAGTAATAAGTTTAGAAAGAAAATCAGTTTTATAAGCTAATAGAAATCATTAATTAATTTAATTTTTTTTATTTAAAGGGTAATAACGTCAGAAAACGCATCAAAGCATGTAAAATCAATAATTCCAAGGTGAAAAGCTTTCGTAACGAACAAACAGACATCTGTTATATAGAATATCGTAAAAAGAAGCTCCGAGAATTGTTATTTTAAACGATCATTAATTAGGCACACCTGCATGTTGGAAAGGTCATCTTCCGCTTATTTGTGAACATAATAAAGCGAGTTTCATAGAATATTGTTCAACCGCCGTTTGCTTCGCATAAAAGCTAACAAAAGTTTCTTAAAGAGCGAAAGTCATGCAAAATTAATAATACGCTACAGATAAAGATGAGTATAACAACATTTGATTTCATACAGCACGTACTCAATCCACGTGGACGCGGTCAGCAATATCGATTTTCAACCACTCAAGTAAGGGTGGAACGCGACATCCAATATGCATAAGACGGAGATGCAATATTACAGGCGGAGTTTTAGGTCGACGTAGGACTGTGTCATTGGTTGAAATAGTTAGTTTTACAACAGACGAACACGCGACAGGTGGATGTGATAGTTTGTATGATATAGCGTGTTGACGAGGGAATATTTCTGGAAGTTGAAGACGGTTATACAAAATTTGCGGAAATATTATTTCCGATTAAGTATTTCGCGTAAAGAGTGGCCAGGAGGGGCCCGTTGTTATTGTATAAATACGGGAAGAAAATTAATAGAGCTTTCTTTAATTTTGCATCGCTTAACGACGTATAATAATCAACTGACGAGGCTTGTGAATATTAAAAATTTGTAAAATTCAGTAAAATAGTATTAGATTATTTGTGGTCTTTAAAATTAGTAGCGCGAATAGTGGCAAGTAATTTAAATTTAACTTTAACAAGCTCGTAAATTAATAATACAGTAGTAAACAAGTGTAATATACATGGATTTGGAAGTTGGAATTGATAGTAAATGGACAGCACAAGCTCAACTTAGATTGTGTTTTCATCTATGAATAGCTGGTGGAGCAGCGCGCATAATCACGAAGCCGAGGGGTTCAGGTATACAAAGGCATCTTCAACGGAGATAGAATTTTGAAGTTTTTCCAGGTAACGCATTTGAATTTGCTGTTTTTTTTATAAACTGTTGAAATTATTTGTGATGTGTGAGTGAACTTTGATGGTTATTTTGGTAATTTAACGTATTGAAAGAGATACGTATAACTGACTATTATTATGGTATTTGGAATATAAAACAAAAGTTGTACATAAAGCTTATTAAATTTCTTGATGAATTTAAATTTTATTGTTAAGAGTACATTAATAAACTGGGTTATCATGAGCTCACCATACTCCAGTGTGCAGTAATAAATAAAGATAAGGCATTATTTGGGGCCCATTTACTCCCGTTGCATTAAATGTGTTTGAGATTACAATTTTAAGAACAAGGACTTTACAAAGATAGTATTTATTGAAGTGTAACTAGAGCACCGAACTGTAGATATCTATGAATTATTATCTGTATATATATATATATATATATATATATATAAATATTTCCGTGGATCTTTCTAAAAAACATAAATTGCCGTGGATCTTTACTTCCTCTGGACCTCGCCAGTTTTTAAAACATATTAATTTTCAAAATTATAAAATTTTTACAAAAATTTTCTTACCCGGATTCTGCTTCATCAAATTAATCTCCTTCAGCAGCTTCCCTGGCTAGCTCAACTGTGCCTCTTTTCGTATACCTAAATTTACTATCATTCTCTTAATCCTTCACACACCATTTAAGAAAATCGCAAATTAATACAACAATCATACAATATTTATTTACCACTATTTACAGATAATAATTCATAGATATCTACAGTTCGGTGCTCTAGTTACACTTTTGTGGTATATATATATATATACATATATATATATATATATATATATATATATATATAGATTACTGCGAAGCCTCAACTCTGGCAAAATTCTACTACTACTGCCTCACGTTTTTAATTCTGCGACCCTTATAATACAAAACGGCCCCACGGCTGGGTGTTTATTAATTACTGCGTGATCCTCACAAAAGCTTCACGACTCTAGGTGTGGTGATGTGTGTGTGTGTGTGTGCGCGCGCGCGTGTGTGTGTGTGGGTGGGTGCGTGTGGGTGGGTGCGTGCGTGCCTGCGTGCTTGCGTGCGTGCTTGCGTGCGTACGTGCGTGTGTGTGAAGTGTGTGTATGTGTTGGACCGCTTTAGTCGTGGGTAAGTACGAGGAGCAAACAAAAAAATCAGAACAATAAAATCATTAGAAAACAAGAAATCGTAAAGTTCAGAAATCAAGTCTCAAGGAAGGGTGGAGTCGGCATAAAAATTGGGGACATAGAGGACTAGGACTGCGTCGCCAGTAAGAAAACGAAGTAAGATCGAGAACATTAAGGTTTTGCTGACCTACATCCTCAGGTTCTGAATCAACATAAAGTATTTTCCGGTTTTGTGGGTTGAGGGACCGGAGCAAGGGGTTGTATTGGTAGGGCGGTTTTCCGCAAAACAGGATTAACAGTGAGGTAGCAGTCGCAACATGCAGTTGAGAAGATGATGGCGATGGTGCAGGTAGTTTTGGAAACTCAGTACGCGTTATGTAAGAAAGCCGTTTGTTTTTAGTATTGGTTGTAAGTGTATCAACGTTAGAAAAAGGGACACCGATGGTTGTAAAAGTATCAACCTCAAGAAAATGGACAGAATCAGATAACACTTCAGCTACGTTAGACAAATGAGCAGAATCTGATAGAACTTTGTCTACATTACCTAAAGGAACAGAATCAGGTCGAACTTCATCAAAAGGTGCAGAATCAGTTAGAATTTCATCAACCTTAGATAAAAGAGTAGCAGCAGGCAGAACTTCAGCCACAATAGGAACGGTTTTTTAGACAACAGCAAATACAAAAATAGAATCAAGTAAAAGTTGATCAACATTAAAGAAAGCAGCAGAATCAGGAAGAACTTAATCAAAAGGAGCAGCATCATGTGAAACTTTGACGACAACAGCAATAGGCATTAAAGTTACGGGTGGGTTCACTAATTTCAACAGGACCTTTTCTGTCAGTATTAGAAGTTGTCGTCACTTAGCTACATCGGCTATAGCAAGTACGGCAGGAATTTCTTTGGTAGAATCGTGTAAGAATGCAGGAACACACTCTTGAGTTGCTATTTGTAAGTCATTAATTTGAAGTATGGGCTTAATTCGTGGAAGAGGCACAGTCTAAAATGAAAGTGAATACGTAGGATCCATTTGATCATCATTTGAATCGCAAAGGACAGAAGAAATTTGATACTTATTAGTAGGGGTTTGGTAAGTAGGGGCGTGATAGCCGTAAAAATCAATATTGTAGTTTAAAGGCTCATATGGCTGAAAAGGATATGATGTGATGGTAATAAGGCGACCAGGAGGAAGTACAGAGAAGAACTTGGAACTAGAGACGCAAGAAATCTAATTCCTACCGTTAAGGACAGAATTCGGAGCATTGTTTGAAGACATATTTGACGAAGAAGAGCATGTTTTGGTAATAGTAGTAGGATGACCAGGTTGAAGTACAGAAGAGAAGGTACAACTAGAAGCAGGAGAAATTTGGTTGTTATTAGAAGTAGGATGACAGTTCGGACAAGTAGAAGTAGACACAAGAATAGGAACAGCAGATCACAGAAAAAGTATTTGATCTACCCGTATGCGTAGGAGAAATCTTAACAGTTCTGTGAGTAAAAATATTTTTCTCAATCGTAGCGGATTTGTAAGCAAAATTCGGTTCAGCAGCAAAAGTATATTGGTCTTGGCCATGTGGTCCGTAACTATTGATCCAATCTTTTCCGGCTTCAACTTGAGATATTCGTTCTCTAATTCTTATAAGGAGCGGACAGTTGGTAAATGGATTGCATAGAATGGAGCAAGGTTACGAAGCCCATTATCCAATTGCATACAAACGGGTAAAGAAGAATACCGACGTAACATGAAAGTTATACACCCTAGATAGTCAACAATACTTTCCAAAGAACCTTGCGTCCTACGTAAGATATCATCAAATGGTCTTCGTTTATCATCAGCCACGAATACTACAGTCAACAGAATAGTATCACCAACAGAATTGGAGCAAGAAAATATAATCCAAGAATAGAAATAGAGCACCGGTGTTTTCAAAAAATCGAATTGTCCGCGAAATCACCATTTTGGTAACTCGGCCTAAATCAAAAGTCGATAGTAATTTCAGTGGTAACCTAATCTCTTAACATTTTTATACAGCTAGGTGTTATTAAAACAAAAAACGGTTAGTAAAAAGCGCTCTAAACGCATTAAAATGTTATATAATAATTTATAAAATTAAATACATAAGACGTCGCGTGATAAGCGTGCATTAACGTCGGTCTGCAATTTATTGCGAAATTAGTGAAAATAATGTATATTTTCTAAAACAGCAAGCCAAAAAGGTACGAAAACAGAAAAAACTGTACCTTAGACTATCGGTTTCGTCCTGGTATCATCTTATGGATAGAAAAATGCGGCTGCATTTCTCTATGGGCTGGATGGTTGAACCACCAACGTAACTTATACTAGCACAGAAAGCATTGAAAAAGCGCGACTTTACAACATATCTCTTTGCTAAGAGAATGTTGTATTCAAATGTACCGTTTTCAAAGCACGGTCTCTATTTTATAAGGAAAGAACCATGTATGGGGGTAGATATTTGGCTTTCAAAGATATCGCCGAAGAATCAAATGTGTAGAATTGTCAGACGACAGCAGCTGCAAAAATTTATAGCTTGCCAACAAGCCGATAACGTATTAACAAATGGATTTTTAAACAAAAGAAAGCAATCTTATTACTTTGAAACATCTTTACAGCTGCAAGATAACAGATAACAAACCCATCGCAAGTGTTCATTTACTAGACAGATAGTTAAGTGGCCCTATCTTTTAGAAGAAAACCCGGCATTTATGAACAGCGTTAATTAAAATGTAGACATTGCAGGTGGTAAAATATTGCAACCTCACATTAATTTTCTGTTGCCATTGTGTTCAAACCTCTAATCTAAAATTAACCATAGATTGTTTACGCATCGCAAAGTGCATTCAGTTGTTGATTAACCGAGCTTGTCCTTCTGCCACTCTCACAATGCTATCCTCAATTCCCACCCGCACCTCGACTTCCACATCTTGATCCTTTTAACGACCTTTCGAGAATGCTCGGGACCTTATTCTCAACGAAGAAATACAACCAAAACGCATGTGTCACGGCATTTCTATGAAAACTTATGTAACATTTAAACAACTTAATGAAAACTGTTCTAACGCTAAAAAAGCGGCACACTATTATAAAAAATGCGCCATCGTTGGTCGCCAAAAATACTGTCACGGGTAAAGTGAGCGTTACATTATAAACTTAAATTTGCTTTGAAGGGATGGGGACCCCGTAAGAATTAAAAGGGTGTACTGGCTAACTGCATTTGAAATTACTGAAATACAAAACTACGTTACTAAAACCACTTACCCTGAAAGGTTTTTCTATTGTCGTAATTAAGGGCCGCCAAACCGTCTTGTCTCATCAATGCTTCGATATTTTCACTACACGAAGAACGGTTATTTTGAATAGGCTTTCTTTACTTTTGATTTTCTAAATCTATCACATTATACTTTACCTTTTTTACGATACCCTAAAAATACTCATTAAATTTTATCATAATAAAGATATTTTTAAAAAAGGGCCTATTCCAAATACAATTTTATCCCTCGGTATCCTTTCACAAATTTATCTATTTTTACCTAGTACATAAATAAGTCCAAATAAAATTCAACCTAAATATAACTTCTAGTAACATAACATAGTTGCAATATCAGTACATATATTTTCCTTAAAAACATAATTTCCTAACATCAAACTGGCCTTGTATTACTAAATGAAATCTTAAAAGAAGAAAACATTAAAGCAATCGATAATACTAGCAGACCATTATTTCAGTTTTCAATATTGATATACATGACTGTTGAAATCCCATTTTTGGAAATGCTCTTAATTTCAATATATTGAAAACATAGAGCAATACCAAATTCTCTTTTCATGATTCAATTGTCCTAAAAAGGACTTTAAAATTCAATCACATTTATTTCCTAATTCTTCGAATGTTCAAACTGCATTGCCTACGAAATATGTTTTGTCGCTCTTCCATAATCGAACAAAATAATCATTTTCACATTCTGGTAATTTTCACCTAAATTGATACCAATTATATATAACTTATATTTCATATACACATGTATATAATTAATGAATCATAAACAAACAGGGTCATATTTTACTCACGGCTTAGATGTAGAAATTTAGGGATATCCAGTAATACCAATCTTTCTTTCACTATTTTCCAGCTAACAGCTGAACTGCAGCTAGGCGACTCCGTGGCGTAGTTAGTATGCGTGTGATTACTATACCCAAGGTCCCGGGTTTAAATTCCGACACGATCCGCTTGAAAAATGTTAAGCAAACATTTTTCGCAAGAATACGCCCTGGTTCAAATGAGAGGTAAAATGTAGGTCCTGTGTGTGTGTGTGTGTGTGTGTGTGTGTGTGTGTGTATTGTCAAGCACGTTAAAGATCTCTACATGGCTTGGAACAGCAAAGGTTCGACAAACTTCAAAATTTTCCAGGTAAAAAAACTTGTGTAGCCTATGCAGTACCTTCGGGTGTAGCATTGAAAAATCAAATGAAGTGCCCCGCATGTACAAAAGCGCTTTATTACCGGTGTCCGTGTCCGCGTACGGGTTAACATTCCTTGTCAAAACTTGCAAGCGATGTTAGTCAAAAGCTCGCGCACCGAATTTTTCCCTTTCGCAGAAGTTGATGTCTACATCTTACAGCTGTGTTCAGTTTTAACCTCTGTATTTTATTTCAACTTAACTTTTTTTAATTTTATTTACTGATTATTTAACGTTTCTCCTTTTTGTAATTCATGCTAAATGCAGTCAAAGTTCTGTTCCCACTATGTAACATATTTAATTTGTTACGTACAACTTATTTTGTGCCATAAATTACATAAAAGTTTTTGTTCTCTCTACTATTGTTGTGCTATGGTATCGTTTGCGTGTCTTTATGTCAGGATGGACAACATGTCTTTTTTTAATTTATCTTTCTATGGGAAACGCATACGTAGCGTCTTGTAGCATTTAGTCACTTTACCTTTGCGATTATGGATTACTACGTTAACCATGTATTTAAGAGATATAAGTTAGAGCTTTGAGGTTGAAGTTTGTTATTTGAATTACCTTTATAGAAACAAAAATTTGAAATAACTATTTGTGAAGTCTAAATATACATGTTTCATCTACATTTACTCTGTGCATTTAAAACTTAATTTTTTCTTTTTTATCTGGTGTATATTTAAAGTAACGCTATGCATTAGAGGTAGAAGCGACTAACAAATGCTCTTCCCTGCTCCAAAATAAAAAAGGCTGTTTCTCCCTCCAAGAGTTGTTTTCGTACCTTTCTATTTTTCTGTGATGCAAATTCTACAACGGCAAATTTTCTGTAATCTACTGTAATTGACATTCCATTCTCTGCGTCATTTATGGTTTCTTTCAAGTGCTCTTATATCCAGTATCCTTTAAGTGTCTTTCTAATATAGATTCGAACAATAAAAAAAAATGAAGAATTAGTTTATAGAAACGGCTTGGTTTTAAACTAACAGTCCGGGCGCGAAATTCCCGTAAAAAGTTGCACACATACGTAATAGCTGGTTTTTTTCTTAACAGAATTCCTGGTATTAAAGTAAGTTTGTGTACTTGTCTGGTATTATCAATGACCTTTTCCTATATAACGTACAAACGTTAATAAACTAGAATCGCAAAAATATTTATAATAATTATATTTTTTGTTCTGAATAGACTTACATCTTAAAGAAGTTCCTGATTTCCAAAACGGGTAAAATGGCTTGCGTGTTTCAGTGAACTAAAAAGCCCAACGATAGATTTAACCAAATTAGCGGAGTCTTTAGTGAGGAACTAGATTAAGACAGGTCCTCAAAAGAGAGCAGCAGCTCTTTCGGTACTTAGAGTGGCAGAGACCTTAAGGGTCAGTATGACACTCTAAGACGCACTACTGCGATGTGGAAGGCAACGGGAAACCACCACATTACCTCCCAAGTACACAGCGTAATTAAATTGTTATTTAACATGATAGCATCTTCTGGAGTAAAAGGTGCCAGAGTTAAAATTGTTCCTCATTCGAATCTTTGGAAGGGGAACATCTTGAGAGTTGGAGCGTGAAACGTTAGAAGTATGAAGCAAGTAACTAAGCCACAGAATTTGAAAATTGAAATGGATAGGTTAGCATTATACATAATAGGGATTAGCGAAGTTCGATGGCTAGAGGCGGGGGATTTTTGGAGCGGAGATTTAGGGTAATTCATACAGGATCGAAGAAAAGAAATGCGGTTGTGGGGATAGTTATACGGAAAAAGGTAAGACATTGTGTAGAAAATTACTTGCGACAGAACGTAAGAGTACTCAAGGTTAGGCAGAATCTCAAGCGGTAAATACGGTAATAATACAAGTTTACATGCCTACCTCTAGCTACAGCGATGAAGAGGTAAAAGTAATCTACAAAGATATCGAAAACATACTAAGATTCGTAAGAGGTCATTACAATTTAATAATTACAGAAGATTCTAATGCAGTGGTAGGTGAACATAGGGAAGGAGCGGTAATAAGTTTATTCGGTTTAGAAACGAGAAAGTACAGAAAAAATAACGTAGAATTTTGTAACAAAAACAATTTAACCATCACAAATACATTATTTCAACATCATGCTAGAAGTCGATACACTTGGAAGATGTCAGGAGACAGTGGGAGATATGAAATACTTTACATTCTTGTTAGACAACGTTATAGAAATCAAATAAAAGATTACATAAGCTACTCGGAAGCAGATATGGACACTGAACACAACATAGTAATTATGAATACCACGTTTAAATTTGAAAAAATGAGAACAGAAAAAGGGACATTAATCTTAAGAAACTAAAAGACAAAGAAATTCCGCCAAAGATTTGGAAAAAAAGGCAAACGAATTGTTAAAATACAGGTAACTTTTTGATAGTAAGATACTAGAAGCAGAATGTCATAACATTAAATCCAACTTAGACATTGCAGGCACGTATATTCTAGGGTATAAAGAAAATAAAAGAAGAAACCATGGGTAACAAAGGATATTTTGAATTTAATAGAAGAAAGGCGAAAATACAAAAACAAACCAGACGGAGCAGAGAAACAAAGATACAAAGGCATAAAATGAGTAATTAATCGCAAATTCAGGAAAGCTTAAGAACAATGGATTGAGGAAAAGTGAAAAGAGGTACAAACCAAGATAGAATTAGGAAAGACAGACGAAGCATACAAATTAGTTACAATGAATTTTAGGAGAATAAAACCGCATAGAAAAAATATAAAGGGCGTGGAAGTGTAACAATTTTATTTTTGATTAATAAATCCCTTCATAAAAGTGCGAAAATAATAAAACACTTTTATTAAAATAATGGTAAAATACATTTAACAACTAAGGTAATACGTTAAAGCAGCATCGTCCTTTGGTATTCTATTTGTGGTTAAATATCTGTGTCTTCTACAGCTATTCGCAGGCGCGTTTTGGTTTGACAGTCCCCTCCTCGGACGCCTCGGTCGCCCGAGCTAGTTTTGTAATCAGTCGGCCATACGTGGAAGAAGCGATAAGATGTACCAAAGACTGCAGGCCGGCAATTTGCGTATCAACTTTGAGGAGTCGGGACACATCTTTGAATAGCGGTTGGTATCGTATGAAGGTTATTAACTTGTTTAATTTGAGATAATTTATTTAGTACGACGTGAGGAATGCTACAATTAAAAATGCAACTTAGAAAATAGGAAATTTAACCCATTTTATGAAGACCACTTTGTTATACGACGTGAGGAATGCTACAATTAAAAATGCAACTTTGAAAATAGGAAAGTTCAACCAATTTTAAGAAGACCACGTTGTTATACAACGTAAAGATGCTACTTTGGTGAGGCAGCGTGATTCAACATCCGGATTGCAGCAGCTGCCGAATGTATTGTGACCGTATTTGATTCTACACGTGGAACAACTCCATTTGGTAGAAGTTGTTTAGTATGAGCGTGGTTCACACTACATGCAGTAATCTTCGCATGAAATTACAAGTACCTCATCAAGGCGAGAAAAGCAGTTTTTGGTTCGTAGTTAGCTTTAAGTACTTTTTTGGTGTTTCACATTAGAAACACGTTAATTTGTTCTAATGTGTAAAAGCATGAATATTATAAAAGTTTCAACTATTGCTGAGCTGGATTTCCAGTGTCGAAATTAAAATTCACTAATTTGATGTTTTGAGAAACAACACGCGTGGTTCATTATGAATCGTTAGTAACAACAACAGGTGTTACTGACGTCACTTATTTTTCTGTAGTATACTGCTGACAGATGTGTTCTTGAAAGCAAATGCTTCGAACAGCTTTAGCACAAGTTATGTAAACAAGAGTATTTTTGTGATCTGCTTTTTTAGAAACTAAAACTAGTACATGTAATTTAAAAAGGAAACTCTTGAGTAGTAACATTTTTAGATGTAACCTGCCTGAACAGATCTGCACGAGTCGGAGTTTTTTTGTGTAACAAGTTTACAATATACTGTAAAATGTTTGATTATGAATAATTTAGATAAACCTGAAATTAAAATTCACGAAGTAATTCAGTTATTAATTAAATTTTTGTTGCAATTCATTTTATTTTAAAAGAGATTCTTTTTAGTAAATAATTGGTTCAAGATTAAAGTTTTTTATTTTGATCAAATATGATCAAACCTAACCACAGAAAGCTAACATCCTTAAGAGTAGAATTTTGATGCCAACTTTATATTGAAAATATCTTTTTAATACTTCTTTATGTATATTTGCGGGACACAAATAGTGTTCCACCTTTTTTATTAACCTAACTATTATAATTTCTTACAGGAACAGCGTCTTATTTTATTAAGACAGGTTTTGTCATCAAAGGCGATCTTTTTTCTTTGGGTCTCCACGTCCGCCCTTAGAAATATGCCATGCCATTATCCTGAATAAGTCCGGACTTGGTGGCGCCTATTTGTTTTAGATTAAGTTTGACCTACAAACAGATTTCGACTTACCCCCCATTTCTCATAGCTATACCCAAGGAATAGACCCCTAGTTATGTCGGAAGACTTCGTCTCACTAGCGCCCATGAGTGGGGCAGGAGCCTCTAAGGAAAAACCGTTGCAGAAGGAAGCATCATCATAGAAAATGTAGAGAAAATAGTTAGATGGCAGGGATATATAGAGAATCTATCTGTAGGACCATAACTAAAAGAACTAGAACAGAAAGCAGACATGGAAACGAATGACTCGGGTGAATATTCTATACTTAGAGACGAGTTTAAACTAGCGTTAAAAGACCTGACGCCGGGTACAAACAAAGTGCAAGCAAAAACTCTAAAAGCTGTTAGACAAGCAGTAACAGGACGTCTCTTCCAACTTGTCAGATATATGTACGAGACAGGCGAGGTACCCAAAAATTTCAAACATAATGCCATGGTCACTATACCAAAAACAGGGGATCGGATAGATGTGAAAATTTTAAAAATATTAGCTAGAATAATACAAAGACAGATGGAAAAAAGGGTTGAAGAAGTACTACGAAAACAGCTATTTGGATTTAGATTAAACAGGGGATCACGGGAGGACATTTTAGCTTTAAGGGTGATAATGGAGAAAACAATTGAATAAGGAGAATGCGTGTATAGGATTTGTAGATCTGAAAAAAAGCATTCAACAATGCAAAATGGGAAAAAATGTTCGAAATACTAAAAAAGATAGAAATGTGTTATAAGGATAGACGAATATAGTTCATGGTTTATACAAATAACAAACAGCTGTAATAGAATTAGAACACAAACATAGTAGATAAGTAAATATTAGGAAGGGTGTGAAACATGGATATGCCCTATCCCCGTTAATTTTTAACTTGTACATCGAAGAGGCAATGAATACCGTCAAATGCAAAAAGACATTTGGAATTATTATGCAAGTATAAACGATTAATATGCTCAGATTTGCAGACGATATAACGGCATTAGCATCTGGCAAGGGAAAGTTGGAAGCAGGTCTTAATGAAATGGAAAGAGTACTAACAGAGAGATACGGTATGAAAATTAACAAAAGTAAACTTAAGATACTAGTATGATAAGGAGGAGAAAATAATTTAAAACCCGAATACAAATAGAAAACTAGAATTTACAAAAAGTTAAGAATTTCTACTAACTAGGAAGCTAAATAACTCAAGATGAGAAAAGTACAAAAGATGTAAAACAATTATTAGTACTAGGTCCTGCTGCATTTAGCAAGAAAAAATAACTACTATGTTCGAAGACAACAAACATGGAAACAAGGAAAAGACTGCTTAAAGCGTATGTGTGGAGCATAGCACTGTACGGCTGTGAAACGTGGACAGTAGGAGAAGCGGACAGGAAAAAGATGGAAACCTTGGAGATGTAGTGCTACAAACGTATGATGAAGATATCACGGACAGACAAAGTTGAGGTACGAGAAATGGTAGTGAAGGAAAGAAATATATGGAAACAGTAAAGAATAGGAGAGATGATAGGACATGTTCTAAGGCATGAGAGAATATTGCGGGATATATTAGAAGCAGAGAAAAAAAAAGAAGTAGACCTAGATTATACTACTGCGCACAGATAGTGAAAGATGTAGGCAGTGGGAATTTCAGATAAATATGTAGATTAGCTCAGAATAGGAAACAATGGAGGTACCGTCCAACCACTTTCGGTACTGAAAACCTAATGATGATGATGGCTTATGTTTTGCAGTGATAATACAAAGTGCTATTAGTGACATTATCATAAATCGTAAACATTATTTTCACATTTGTCAATTATCGTTAATTGTTAATTATTGGGTGTATGTTTAATTATTAGTTACTCCGTAACTAAAATCCGATAAAGTTCACCCATGTATCAGCAGTTCACTGTTCTTTTTATCTCTAGTTCCTTTGTCTACGCGTATCTGCAAGCCTCCAATTAGAGCCACTGCGCTAGAAAAGGTTTACATTGAGTAATTTGCTACATTCACTTACGACGATAAATGAAAACTGTATCCTGTTATTATTCACATCAATTCCGTTTCTACTCTTCAATACGCCAACAACATCCTGTATATTCTACTTGTTCACAATAAATACGTTTTCTAATAATTTTCAATTTCAAATCTATTTACTTTAAAACGAAAAGTTTATTCTATAAACTAAATAGTCAATACCCTGTTTTAGGTATCCGTGAACTTGCTACACATTACGATAGCGTATAATTACTTTCTAGATTACTTCAATCTAAAGACTCATTGTAATAATGAATTCTATTTCACCGATAAAGCTTGTTTCAAATTGCTAATCACATTCGTATATTTGATAACACCGGCATGTATGTAAGTTGGTGCTATCAAACGAGTTAATAATTATTCTTTTTCGTTTCCGTTCTCTGGAAAATTTTCGGCCTACTTCTTCTTCCGGTGGACCTAACTGTCCATTGAATTGCCTTTTGTTATAGGAGGACACCCACACTGCGGGATCTCAAGCTCCTCTGCTCCGCCCTGTCATTAGGAAAGGTGTGACTCAAACCTACACCGCGGACGCTCGAGTGAATGTTTATGCACTATTTTCTTGTATAGGTTTTGTGAAATTGATCGAAACAGTATATTTATCAGGCTCCACATGATGACTAAACTTAGTATTTTTAAAATAATTATCGTCAAGTGAGATGATATTTATTATTAATATTGTATTTATCGTGACCATCCTATATGTTTAATTGTATGTTTACGAGTATGAATTAGAACTGTGGATTTCCTTTTTTTTGGGTAGTTGAAACATCGTAGTGTTAATGTTATATGTGTACCTCTAGGTTTACGATGATAATTTAGAGCTGGTGTTTTTAGAGTCGTATTTTTTTTTTATTTGGTTAATTAAGATTTGTAGTGACCTAGAAACCGCAGCTCGCCATGTTATACAGAATTTTTTGGTTTGGGTTTTTTTTTGCTATGTGTACAATTGTTGTCGGGTCAACACGCTTGTTTAGTTATTATAGTTATATTTGTTAAGGGTAGGCGGAGAATAAAACAAATAATAGTAGTTAATGATTTGATTGATGTCATGTAAAAAATTTGTATGGTATCCAAATAAAACTTTAGAACTTTAATTGATTATTTCAAAAACGACACAAAGCGGCGATCAACTTTGGAGTACTAAGAGAGCTAACACGGGTAGTGTTTAGTCTTGCTGGTGGAACATTTGGCGACCGTAACAGGACGACGCTTTGTGAAAGTTTGTTTGAAATTTCTATCGCCACTCCGAACTAGGGAGGTCATCGAAAACTCGATCAGTAGAGCTGAAGTAAGTACTATCCCTTATGGAAAAACTTAAGAACTCTAGGTCGGTTTTGCGTGGTATTTTCACGAAAACTGCGAATCAGTTAAGATCACTATTAGAAAGCGAAACTATGTCCGTACAAGATTTGAAGACAACATTTGACATGTTTCGGAAGAAACAATGCTCCCTTGCGGAAGTTGACAGTAAAATTTACGACCTTATGCTAGAAGCTGACGTAAACGAGAACGATCTTGTACAAGAAGTAACTTCATCTGATGAATATTTGGCGATATTTACCAATTTGTCCGTACGCTATACTGATGCGATTGTACACGAAGAAGCAAGATCTGTTGTCAAAGGCGAACTCTCTTCAGCTGTACAACTGTCAAGTCTTAAGCTACCCCGAATTGAGCGCAAAAAATTCGGGGGAGATGTTCGTGATTGGTTGCCACTTTGGAGTCTATTTAAAAAGATCAACGACAATTGTGACATTGATGCTGAAGTTTCAGTACTTAATCCAAGCAACAGTACCTCGATCAAGAGCTCGCGAGCTTGTAGAGAGTTTTCCTCCCGTAGCAGACAATTACAAAAGGGTAATCGAGAGCTTGAAATCGCGCTTTGGTCGTGATGAGCTACAAGTAGAGGTATACGTATGGGAATTGTTAAAATTAGTGCTAAACAAATCCTTTTTGAAGGATGACGTTCCCTTGATTGGGTTATATGACAATATCGAAACTCAATTAAGGGCGTTAGAGATCCTGGGTGTTACTACCGAAAAGTGTGCGGCTATGTTATATTCGCTGGTTGAGTCGTGTTTACCAGAAGACCTTCTGCGGGTATGGCAGCGGTCAATATATTTTACTTCGAGTGAAAGTAACGAAACAACCAGCAAGTTGGAATGCCTCATGAAGTTCTTAAAAACTGAAGTTGAAAGCGAAGAACGCGTACGAATAGCGGCAGAAGGTTTTGGAGAAAGTTTTAGTACTGAAGGCTCCAAGAAAGCAAAATCTAAAGGCTCTGGGCACAGTGTCTCGACGGCTGCGAATTTAGTAAATACGCAGGTCGGACAATGTTTATTTTGTGAAGGCGTCGACAGCAGCGGAGATTGTTTTAAGGCTCAGAAAATGTTACTGGAGGAAAAACTAAATGTGTTAAAAGCCAAAGGTTCTTGTTTTGTATGTCTCAAATCAGGACGTGTTAGCCGTAAGTGCCGTGCACGGGTGAGGTGTCACTGTTGCGGTAAGCGATATTTGGTTTTGTTGTGTCCCAATCTGCCTAAAGAAACTTGCGAAAAATCGGCACTAGAAAGTGAACAAAGATTACCTGAGAAAGTTGAAAATATTTTAACGGTAAAAACTACAACCCACGTTTTCCTACAAACACTAAGATGTAAAATCAGAAATGGGTCTCAAGAACACGAAGTACGCGCGTTAATAGATACTGGTTTCCAATTGTCATTTGTGCTTGCATCAACAGCAACAATAATGGGTTATCCAGTTAAACGAATAGAAGAGATTATTCATGCGCTCTTCGGCGGCACACATTCTGCTAAGGAAGGTCACTTGCTACGATATACGAGTTGTAAGTTTAGACAGAAGTACGCTTGTCGTTTCGAAGTGTTTGACCAAACAACTATCTGCGACCACGTTTCTGTTGTGTATGATGGTAGTTGGATGAAGGAACTAGCAGCAATGAATATTCATCTAACAGATGTGCGTGATTCTGATAAAATTGAAATGTTGATTGGTGCAGATGTTGCTGGTAAGTTACTTACCGGAAAACGACACCTCTTGCGGTGTGGAGCTGTTGCCGTTGAGACGTTACTAGGTTGGACGCTTATGGGAAAAGTCCCTAAGAGGTGGAGTCGGACAAGCTCGACCGCCATGACGGTTACATCCTTGCTTGTGAAAGAGCTGGATGTTTCACAATTATGGAGGTTAGATGGAATTTCAGATCCGTTTGAAAAACAGTCGAGGAAAGAACTTGCAGAGTCAGTTAGCTTGAATTTCCTAGAAACTATTAAAACCGATGACGACGGAAGGTACCAAGTACGATTAATTTGGCGGGATGGACATCCACCGTTACCTTCAAACTTTGCTATGGCGAATAAGAGACTTGAATCGACGTTAAAGAAACTAAACAGCGAAGGAATTTTTTCCGAATATAATGATACGTTTGAACAATGATTAAAATAGGTTATAATAGAAATCGTACCAGAAAGCGAAATACGTAACCCAGGTCATTACTTGCCACATCGTGCAGTAATAAAACCTTCAAGTGCCACAACCAAAATTCGACCGGTGTTTGATGCTTCAGCTCATGAAAAGGAGCAACCTTCTCTCAATGCTTATTTGGAAAAAGGACCAAATCTATTAGAAAATATACAAGGCATGCTAATGCGTTTTAGAACTGCACGATTGGGAGTAGTTGCAGATATAAAGAAGGCGTTTTTACAAATCAGCCTACATACTGACGATCGAGATTTTCTGCGTTTTTTGTGGGTTGACCGACATGGTCAACTGCTTACTTACCGGCATAGAAGAGTAGTTTTTGGAGTTTGCTGCAGCCCGTTTTTGTTGGGAATGACTATTCAATATCACTTGGAAAGGATAATGGGACATTCTAGCTACTCGAAGGACGCAGTAAAGAAATTGAAAGACAGTTTCTACGTAGATAATTGTATGATTAGTGTCTCTACCGAGGAAGAGCTTAACACGTTTATTCGAGAATCTACCCAAATCATGGCCGAAGCCCAGTTTGAGTTGCGAAACTGGGAAAACACGTGTTTTGTGGAAAATAAGTCAGCAGAAGTGCCTGTGCTTAGATTGACTTGGAATACGTATAAAGATTCTTTTAAAGTTAGTGGCCAATTTGTAGAATCATCTGCAGATTTTAGTGGGGGTTGTACCAAGAGGCAAATTCTTTCCCTTGTACAAAGCATATTCGATCCCATTGGATTTACGTGTCCAGTCACGCTGCTTCCAAAAATTTTACTTCGTCGGATTTGGGAAAAGCAAATAGGTTGGGATGCTCCTGTGGAATCTGAGATAAAACAAAGTTTTATCGCGTGGGTAGATGAACTTTCATTCCTTAAACAAATTGAGATACCTAGATGCATTCATGCCACACGAGAAGAAGCCGAAAATATAAGTTTTCACGTATTTTGTGATGCCAGCAGCGATGCCTATGCGGCTGTGATTTTTATTAGATTTTAAATGAGTGGCAAGGTTTTTGTTCAAATGGTATCTGCCAAATCAAGAATAGCACCTCTTAAAAAGATGACCATTCCATGATTAGAATTGTTAGCAGCAACGATTGCTGCACGTTTATGGAAAAGCGTTCGAGAAAATTATGAGGTAGAAACAGAATGCTATTTTTGGAGCGATTCTACAACAGTACTTTCATGGATACAACAAGAAGATAATTGGGATACTTTTGTATGGAATCGGGTGAAGGAAATTAAAACATTAACACCTGCTAAGTCGTGGCGACACATTTCCGGTTCATTGAATCCTGCTGATCTACCGTCGCGAGGTTGTTCTCCGAAATGTTTATTGCAATCTAAATGGTGGGAGAGCTCCGAGTGGCTCTACCATTTTCCGAATGTTGTGCTTGACCATCATCCGCATTATGACAAAGAAGAGATAAATAGCGAGAAACGAAAGCTTGTAATTACCTCAGTGTCAACAAAGGTTACTTTATGGTATCAGCGCTATTTTTCAAAATATCGACAAATTGTGAGGCTGATTGGGTGGATCTGTCGTTTTATACGTAACTGTCAAAAACGACGTTTGATTAAAATTGACGTGCTGTCTGCCAAAGAACTATCAGTCGAAAAATTTAAAACGCAGAGATGCGACTGTTGCGACTAATTCAAAATGAATTCTTTAAAGGACTAACTGATACCAAGATAGTGACACTACAACCGTTCTTAGACGAAAATAATGTAATTCGACTGCGGAGTAATGTTTCAGAAAGAGACGATTTTAAAGATTTTCGTTATCCATAGTTTTGCCGGGTAGTCATCCGGTAGTGGAACGGTTGATTCACGACTGCCATGTATCACATAGTCATGTCGGTGTGCAGAGTCTCGCGAGTTTATTGCGAGAACATTATTGGATTCTTGGGGGTAGAAGGCCACTTAGAAGTGTAATATCAAAATGTACACGTTGTAAGCGTTACCGCGTAAAGCATTTTGAAGCCGAACCATCGCCGTTACCATTAAATAGGGTACGAGACACATGTACGTTTGACATAACAGGAGTAGATTTAGCGGGTACTGTCTTTCTAAACGATTCATCAAAGGCATGGATTTGCAGCGATGTTTCTTCAAGATCTTCGAGAAAGCGGCGTGCCTGACTGTGACCAACTAGACTGCAAGTCTTTTAATAAAAGAATACGCTATCGGCAGCGACTGCGCGAAGTTCTACGATGTCGGTTTCGAGACGAATACCTAGGTCAACTTCGCCAAGTTTTCTATAAGAAACCAGATCGATCAGTTGTAGTTGCCGAAGTGGTTCTTGTAAGAAATGATGATAAAAAACGATTCGACTGGCCCTTGGGGTTGGTAGTAAAGATATTACCCGGAAAGGACGGCAAGGTTCGTTTGGTACGTATAAAAACGTCGCAAGGATACATGTTACGTCCAGTGCAGCGGCTATTTCCATTGGAATGTTCCAGTGAAGACATACCGGATCAGACCGTCAAACTCGCTCCTAATGTTCAGAAAGGGAGTGAAGTCAACTGCGAAAATAAAGAAGATCCGTTAAGGGTCACGCGCAGTGGTAGAGTTGTGAAACCGCAGTCGAAGTTTAGTACAACGTGAGTGTGTTTTGTTTTGTCGTGATCATTCACGCCAAGGTGGGAGGATGTCGCGTCAACACGCTTGTTTAGTTATTATAGTTATATTTGTTAAGGGTAGGCGGAGAATAAAACAAATAGTAGTAGTTATTGATTTGATTGATGTCATGTAAAAATTTGTATGGTATCCAAATAAAACTTTAGAACTTTAATTGATTATTTCAAACCCGACACAAAGCGGCGATCAACTTTGGAGCACTAAGAGAGCTAACACGGGTAGTGTTTAGTCTTGCTGGTGGAACAATTGTAGTCATAGATTTTTCGTCTTTGGGTATACTACGCTTTTGTGTCTCTCCAAAATGTGACTTAGATTAGTTATAAGTATTAATAAGTATGTTTAATTTCTTATTTTTATTTCAGTCTTTCCTTTAATTTTTTTGTATCGGTAAACCCCCCCGTCTACTCCCCGATTGAGCCCGGTCATTTTTTCGTTGTCTTTTAGGCTACGTCAATGTACGTAGCAAAATTTTTTGCGCCTGTTTAAATCTCGTTCATCCCCCGGCGAATTTACTTACTCAAATACATGAGTGTGTACATATACGCCATTCTAGCCAACTGGCTCATCAAATGTATTCTTGATTTTAGACATCAATTTTGATTTAATTGTACGGAGTCACATTTTACAAATCATAAAATAACCGTCTGGTACCGTTTTCATTCAACAATTTTATACTCGTATAATTGAAAATTTAAATAGCCCCAGCCCAGTATAATTTATGTTAATAACATAAATTGTTTGAAAATGTGAACCACATCTTATGTAGGGCGTGTATAAAATTACGTAAAATTAAAGGACCGAAAATAATTTTGATACCGTTGCTTTTGTTCTAGACAAGCTAATTAAAACAGCATTTAATTGTAATGGTAGTGCTCTGCAATTTTGGATAAGTATACAACACACTTATGTTAGACACTCAATTATTTGTAAATTGAAGCGTTATAACGTTTCTAGTCTGTCGCATAATAAATAATGGGTATTTTTTGTACTGACCCGGTAATACCAGTTCGGATCGAATTAGCCAGAAGTATGAATGGTAAACGGCAGTAAGGTAAAAAATATTTACGGTTTAACCTGAGGTATATACCTTGCGGAGTGCTCAAGGGTCGTGGAATGATAATTGTCATACGAAATGCAAAGGTTGCCACAATACCTCGTAAACAAATTAATCCTAAAAAGATATCGCTATCAAACACTAAAATGAACCGAAGTCACTGACCGAAGTCACTAATCTGCAAAAAAACAAATTAGCATGCAATTGAGATCACTCTTCGTATCTCGCAATAATAAAAATATATAACAGTGAGTACATATATTTCTGCGATCTCTAGCTGGTTTGGGGTCCCATATTCTTGGCGACATTCATTGCTACGACCTCGGTCCCTGTATTTGGGCGTTATTAATTGCTACGACCTCTGGGGGCTGCTACGACCTCTTCTGTTGGTGGTGAAGTGATATATTTATTTCAAATAGTACCTCTGCTTAAAAAGATTTGCTACGGCTGCTCTGCTGCTTCTTGAAAATACAACTAACTACTCAAAAAAAATACAGCGACGGTAAATAGCCTACATTTATTAACACTCGAAAGGAACTATACAGGCCAACATCAAAAATAAGACTTTTCTTTCATTCCCTATTTACACGTTATTTACACCCCCCTTTTTGAATACTACCATAACAGTACATTTCAAGATAATTAATTCCCCTTGATAAATATTTTCAATTGACTGTATACAAAAATTTATTTAAAGTAATAGGGCTTTAACACATTTCTTACTTTACCTTGTTTTAATACGAGCTTAGTATTAAAACCTAAACTCTTCATGCTAATTTTTGCATACCAATAAAATTAGACCCTTTTACCTTGTACATAATAACACATATTTCCAATGCCATAAATCATTCCTTAACATAAATCCCCACAGAAAATAAGATACAATGAACTCGAATTAAAATATTCATCATAAACCTTTTCCCAGTTTGTCGTTTTAGTTCTTAAAATTATACACCCCAATGCACTAAGTCATATAGCACATATTTACACACATTGTAACAAGTTTATTTTTTAGCTATATTTTCACAAATACCTAAATTAATTAATTCATAAAAAGTCAATTTAAATATAATATCTCTACACCTCTACACAATCTACGTGATAAATATTACATATTGTTGAATACAATATAAGCTTTCGAATTGAGAGCATAAAATTATAAATTAAGCGGTGACAGAAAATGCCATTTGTTAGCGTCACTGGAAGGGCTCCCTCCTTTTGATGATTGCAAAAATCGTAACTATTGTCAGACGGCAGCATACGTCAATAGAACACTTCCACCTGAGCTGTTGTTAGAGAAGGTCAACTGTTCTTTAAATAAAAGAACATGGCGTTGCAGACCACATGTTAGAAGAACCGAAAGATTAAAGTCAATTTCATTTTGAAATCGTCTCGGAGAAACTGATTATATGTCCACGCTTGGCAGGTATTAGTTCGTATAAGACGGGACGTTAAATTGTTCTGATTAGCTTTAGGATAGCAGTAAGTATTACCGAGTTTTAAAGCCCTTAGTAATTTGATATTTGCAGTGCAACTTACTTTAATTTAAGAAAATTTATAGAATTTATTTAGTAATCAATAGAAAATTTATTAGCAACTATTTGAAATTTAACTTAATGCGGTAGTCGGTCTGGCGTGGTTCATTTGTTCGAAGGCGAGCGCCCGTAACGTTGTTGGATATTCAGTATCTAGTTTATTGGATTGAGTGGTATTGAAGATTCCTAACCGGTAAATGCTGAAATAAAAAGCTTTCAGTTTATTAATTATCATTCCGGGTATGGCACTAATACCTTGCAAGTATTCTTCTGATGGATTAACATCTGGTATGTAATTAGTTTTTTTAATACGTCAGCTGTAACCTTTGGTATGACAGAAAAATAAGTTTTGTTTGTTCACGTGGAAATTTCCTAGTTCATTATGTGAATGACAAACAAGTTATTTTTAAACTTTGGTGAAAGGAATCTATAAAGCTTCACTTTTAATCTTTGTATTAGTACTAACAAAAAATGGTAGATGGCGATATAAAGTTAGAAAAGGTTAACTTTCAGAATTAACAAAAATTAAGGCTATTCTAGAGAACTAAATTGTTTCATTTTGCTTTTCATTAATTAATAATTGGAATATTTTACCATTTAATGTGAAGTCTTTGTAGTACTACCAAGACCAAATAAAGTTGTAATATAAATTTAATTAATCCAAAAACTCAAATTTAAAAATTTTTAAGAATAAATTCTTGTTAGACTTTACTAATGTAAAAACTACATTGTTCTATTTTTGAGAGATGCTGATTATTACCAAGTACATATGTACATATTTTTCATTATCATAATTTAGTCAAATTTTTAAAGATGATGTTTTGATTATAATTTTAAACTGCAACTTAAAGGAATAGATATTCATTTTGGTCAAGACTATGATTATTAGTTGGGACGAATGACTTTTGATTCTTATTAATTATGAATTTTTTGAAATGAATGCACAAAAGGTGCTAGCTTTGTTTTAATCTGTTTACAGGTGTAGCAGTGCATCTTTAAAAGTCAATATCGTGCCATAAGGTAAGAAAACTTTAGGGATTGGGTTCTCGTAATATTTTTTGGTGTAGCAGTATTTGAGTATAGGTTTCCGCATTCGCCTTATACAAAAGACTCATGTTGGGTCTTCTTACTATACAAAAATTCGGTGGCGCCATATTCTCTATATTTTGGTCGCAGTCCAACCCCGACCCAGAGCAAATCGCTCGACTAGCCGCTTAACCTTTGGAGATTTCCTCATCTACGAGCCATTTTCCACCGAAACTAACCGTGGGCTCTTTACATCTTCAGGAAATCCTCGTTATCTTTTTATTATTAGAGTTGTCAGCTTGTCGAAGACTAATAGCGACGTACACTTGTTGAAAACTAAGAACGACTTCAGCTAGTAGAAACATAAGAAAGAGCCCTCAACCAAACTCCTAGGGCTTATATCTATCTCCCCTGTTAATTCTTGACATTTTCTTCAATACAAACATTCAAACATATACAATTCTTAAAATTGCCCTTCCAACCGCCACAATTTTCTAAAACAACCCTCTACCGTGCATAAAATTCCTTGTATTCTTTCTAACCAAAAACATATTCAATAACACTTCTTCGAAAATTACTTGAAACTACCAATCGCGCACACGTTACTAACTTGTTTCGCTGTCCGAACCCCAAGCTAACGTTTTAAACTACGCCTCTTCCTTAACACGTGTTATACCTATCTCACTTATCCATCCATACTCATATTTACTATCTCTCTTATACCGTGTTTTCAAGCTTTGTTGTAACGGACAACAGCTGTTGCCAACCCACATCATTTCTGCGTATGTTCAAGTTTATTGTCGTTCTTAAGAAGCTTTAAATTTCTCTTTAACCTCGCTAATTGACGTCGGTAATTGAAATTGCTGTTGTTTGTCCGACTGTTATCTTTCCTATTTAATATTAATTCACAACACCTAGCTCTTTCAAAGCACGTTCAAAATGCTTTTAAACAAATAATATAACTGCCAACTACTCGGAAAACTAAAACGGTTTGAAATCTTCGAAGCACGTTCGAAAAACTTTAAAAATATTCCTACTAACTACACTTATTAAATACGACCGTTACGTTTGTTTATACCTATAAAATTTAAATGCTGTTTTAAATGCGCTTTATCTTTATGAGTATTTATCTCTAAAGAATTATTACAATTGAGCTTCCTGAAATGCGTTCTGAAAAATTATTAATTTTAAAACTATTTAAAAATAAAAGCGTTTCAAAGTTGTTTGTTGTAATTCCATATGCTGACTCACAAATTAAATTGCAAATGAAAAACTAATACCCTTTTAGCCCCCAAATATCACAGTAATATATATATATATATATATATATATATATATATATATATTGATATGATAAGGCCGTACTCGGTGTCAATGGACGTTTTCTACTTAACTCCACCTCTCTGTGTTTTCCTAATCAAATTTAATTTTACTAATTTTTATTATGCCACAGCTAGCTTTTATTAATCTACACAGAGTGCACAACGTTACGATAAACAATTTTTTTTTCTCCACCCCTTTCTGATTACCTACTCGTTTGAATTATAAAATGAAGTCAATTAATTCCATATAATGAAAAGAAATATTATGTACAAGTTTTGAAAATTATTAAAATACACCCTTCAATCACTCAATATCATAAGTCTTATTTATCCCAAAATTTATATGCTTTGCAATCAATCTAAAGTCAACAAAAACTACCCTTTTTATCAAAGAAACCTAGAACGTTCTAAACCCCTACATAATGTTACGTACTTTTAACCTATGCAATGTTTGTGCTGACTTCGTTACACTTTTATGTAAATTACGTAAATTCAAATTTAAATAGAAAATATGTCTTAAAACTAATTAGATCTGACCTGTTACATTGAACCCCTTGGTTTCCATAAATCGCTTCTTGCTTCTTTGTTTTATTTGCATTGAATCTCGCAATTCAAAATTGTCCCAAAATCGTCGACGCTGATTTGAAATATTATTTTAATCCATTTAAAATATCCCCACATTCGAATTATCCATACATTTGAAATATTATACCATCAATTAGAATTTTCCATGCATTTAAATTATTATACCATCCATTATCAACCAACTAGGATTTGAATTATTCTATCTATCTTCGAAATATCCATCCATTCAGATTTATTACATTCGGAATTATTATCACCCAATTAGGACTACCCATACACTCAGAATTATTATCACGCAATTAGGATTTGAATTATTAGCATCACATTCGAAGACCTATTATCATATTAATAGTTTAAATAAATCACCCCAAATTCTACTCACGTTAAACGGCAACACAAATTTTCATATTTGTAGCATTTATCTGTCACTATCTATTTTATTAAACATTTAAAATTACGCGTGACTTTATGATTCAGAGTGGCGCAGCTTTGCCCTCTTGAGTTAAAACTGAACTCTCTTATCATTCCTCGCTGTTAAATATAGGCTGATCCCACTTGCATGTGGGTTGGGTTTTCAACAAGTCTGTAGCTATCTTAACCAATAAGGTCTTTGTATATCATGCATCTTGAAGTGGTTTTCTGATGTAATATATTCGGTGTTCCGGGTGATGGTTATTTGCTTATAGATACCTCGTTATTAGACTATACGTTGTTTTGTGTAAATATCGCGTTTTTCATATTATACAAAAATACATGATGTAATTTCAATTTTACTTTCGTCTATTTTATGCGTTTTTGAACTGCATTTTCTTATCAAAAATGTTGATTGTTTTTACGCACTTACACAAGGCTTCGTTAAGTTTTATCTCTTATCTCCGTATTATATTATAGCTAATTAGAACCCTTTTCAATGCGTGTTTAATCACATGCATTATCCTTTCCTCTAAGTACGCGTACTTTTACTGAAAGATATTGTTACTTGCATTACTTAAAATTAATAAAGCTCTATATACCGAGTGTTAAATACTTGTTATTTACCTAATGTATGAATTACCTATTTCTATGCTAAATATGCGTCCTATTGTTGTAAGATGTGTTTATTTGCGTCGTTAAAACTAATTATGCTGTATATACAGGGTGTTAAATGCCTACTATTTACATAATTCAAATTACTTAATTTTCTGTTAAATAAATGCAGTTTTTTGCTTTCTATTGCGATTTATGGTTACTATACGACCCTTGCTATACAATACACCCCTAAACAACGCCTTATTACAGCAATATATATATATATATATATATATACAAAAGCCAATATGTAAATATATATTGATGTGATAGAGGTCACGAGAGGTGATTGAAACAAAAATTCCAGAAAGAATTGAAATTTCCGAAGATTCATTGCTCCATCCTGTATAAAAATAAGCGAATTGTAAATACAAATCCATTAAAATAAAAAGCATATTTTTCCGAGTATGAAACAAATCTTATTACTTAGTTTTCCGCGTGTGTAAATAAAAATTCTACGATATAAAATAAAAAGCCATTTAAAATTCATTTGCGTTCCAAACAAACGATATTTTCGTGTATAGATAACATTTAACTTTATTGTAAAAGTATTAAATAAATGCAAAATCATAAAGAAAGCAATTGAAGCTTTAATTATACTGATATATGTGTTTTTATTAGCATTCAAAGCAATTTTAAGCTTGAATTATTTGTGTGTAAAATAACCATTTGCAAAGTATAAACAAACCCTTGTTAACGAATAATTTTGCCTGTCATGGAGAAAGTAATTCGAGCATAGGGGTTCGAAATCAATATATAAATTGTTGGTTATTTTGCAAAAGACAAGCCCGTGACCGGTTTCACTGTTCTTGCAGATCATCAGACGGACGCATATCTTTTTGCAAAACAACCAACTAAGTTCTAAAATAATACACAAATTAAAGTGTATCTATAGTGCAAATATTTCTCATGCGCTCTCTATACTCGAGAATAAGCAACTAACTATCGAAGACTGTTTCCAGTCTCCGACGTAATAGTGTAGATGGCATTGCCAGACAAAATTTAAATAGCTAGTCAAAAGCACTGGGTGTAGTACCTTCTTAGAAGGTCCGCCAGTGCTAGGTAGGTTACAGGTCATTTGTTTATTTAATAAACCCTTATTACTTATTTGTGTAGATACAGCATTTGAATTCATTATGTGTTTCAAACGAAAATATTAATCAGTAATCTTCTTTGTTCTGAAGAGAATACGTCAATTAATAAGAATTGTCATTAAATGGATAAACGTTTATTAATTCAAAGAACTTGCGCGCGATTAAAAACCTATAGTATCAATTTTATAGTTTTCTGCATTACTATAAGATAGCATACGACGCAACGATTAATTGACTCTAATTAGTTTATTAAACCATGAAATTCTTGTAAATTTTTACATCAGCAGTGACTAGAATTCGAGGTAAATCTCGGACAATCTGGAGAACGATGATGTAGTTAAAATTTGAATATAAAGCCGGAACTTGATGAGAAGGGTTCATTCATTAATTTGCGATTTGTCACCAAATAATATGTAACTTTGAATAAAGATTGGAACGTACAAGTTCGAGCAATTTATAATTTTACGATATGCAATAAGCACCGTAGAACTGTGCCCAAATATAAAACATAAATTTGAGTAGTTTTAAACACAGAAGTTATCGAATGCGATTATTTGATGAAGCATTATTTGTTTTGTGAAAGTACTATAAAGATTGTACATTCTTCGATACTAAAACTGCTCTAAAGTTAATTTATTAAAAATAAAAGATGCACTTTCGCAAACTAATATTCTAAAAGGAGATGGGCAAATTGGTAAACTGGGATTCAACATCAATATAAAATGGAATCAGAAGCTTTTAATACCGTTAATTATTAGCTACACAAGCGCTATTTGATTTCGCAAGTATAAATTTAAATTTCTTTGTTTGTTAATTTTGATAAAAATAATTGAATGTTTTGTAATTTAAGTTTAGAGTAGGTTCTCATTTTATTATTTAAAAAGGGGAATATTTGAACTGAATTTTGAGGTTGAAGTTCGTAGTATTTTGATCTTTACTAAATAGACTATCTGTGAAGCATTTTTGGCCAAACACACAAGCGTGGAAATAAAGAATAAGTAGATCATCCGCCTATTTGTGTATCTGTTAGCAAATATTACTAAGGATTTTAATTACTTTCTCTATAAACTGTAATTGTAAATTATTTTATAAATGTTTTGTATGAAAGAAAAATGTTTTTCATTGTATAGATGTTTTCTTGATATTGCTGTGTTTTATTTCATTTTGTAAACTCCATAAGTTCCGTTGAGCTAGCCAGGCAAAAAAAGGAAAGTAAGATAATAATTTCAAATTTACAATTTGTTTAGCGACGAGCCAAAATTCGATCGTATCACAGCACCCTTTTAGTGACGCCCAACCTGAGGCGTTGACACAGCACTCTTTTAGTGGCGCCCAACACGAGGCGTTGACACATCAATAAATAAATATATATATATATATATATATATATATATATATATATATATATATTGCTGTGAATAATCGGGTACAGCCGCCATGACCAATATTAAAATGCAATGGATGCTTGCTTAATAAAAAGAGTATGAATTTTTGCTCTTTTCCTCTTTGGCTAGCTCAGTGACAAATATCCTGTGAATTTTACGAAAATGAAATGAAACAAAAAGATCTCAAGAAACATTCTTTACACACACAGGCATCAATAAATCTTATAAATACAATTTACAGCTTAAGTTTAGAAAGAAAAATTATCTTATTACTACTTACGTATTCAAACAATCTTCGTCTGATTCTTGTTCATAATTAGAGAACCCCAAAATATTTTATCTGTAAGTCACAAAATTTTTTTTAAAATTCTCTAGATAATTTACACATTCTTGTATTACCCCCGACAACACTCACACACGGGATCTCTATTTTACCTGTCATCCGAACAAGGGCGTATTTTTGTGAAAAATGCTCGCCAAACATTTTTCAAGCGGACCGTGTCGGGATTCAAACCCGGGACCTTGGGCGTAGTAGTCACACGCATACCAACTACGCCACGGAGCCGCCGGTACCTATGCACCACCGAATCTCAATGTGAAGAACATGTACTGCTAACACCTGGTGATCTGATCAAAACCAGATCACCAAATCAATACCGGATCACGGGGTCAATATCAGGTCACCAGGTTACCGGATCAATACCATGTCACCGGATTAACACTGGGTCATTACCGGATCATCTGTCTGACCCAGCGATCCGGCAAAATAAGTGACTTGTACAGCAGAAAGACATTACGAGAATTGAATAATCTTAGACATAGATAGTTCTGCTACATAAGTTACTTTAAATTAATTAATTGAAAGGAAGATGCACTTTGGTTAAATGGAGATTTTAAATAATAAGAGCGATCTTGTAGCGGGGCTTTTGACGTCAATTTAAAAATAGAAGCAAAAGATATTTAGTACAATTAATTACGAGAATTGAATAAACGTCTTTCGATTTTGCAAGTATAACTTTTAGAGTTCTTTGTTTGTAGGATGAAAGAGGTTTGCGAATGTTTGAGAGCTGAGGGAATAGGAATTGGTTTTCAGGAAAGAGCTTATATGGAAGAGGCGAAAAAGGAGAATCCAGAGACCAAGAAAAAGCAGAGTGTAGGAGAGACCCAGGAATCAAACCATCTTATTAAGTCTAAATCAAAATACGCTGTAACAAAAGGAAAATATTAAAGCAATGAGTGAAAAGAACGAGAAAGGTATGAAAGAAATGGGTGACAAGTTTAATAAAAATACTCAGGAGTTACGAGCGGAATTTGGAGAAAACATAGCAACATTAGGGGAAGGTTTAAAATAAGAAAGTGAAAAAAATGAAAAGAAATTTAAAGAAATAAGTCAAAAATAACTTTGGGTTTAAAAGAAACTAAGAAAATCATTGAAAAAATGAGGTTTGAAATTAAAGGAAAAGCAGTACAGGGTACAACAGAAGAGTATCAAACCATTCGTTGATAATCACAATGAGAAAATTTAACAGGCTTATTTATAAATCTAATTTATATTTGCAGTAAGGGTATAAAAATAAAGACAAAAGTGTAGCACAATTATAGTTCTCAAACGTATCTGAATAATTTCTTGATTTACCATACCCTTAGTCAAACGTGAATAAGCAATAATTTTTAGACGCATACAATACACCCACATGGTTAAGGCGCGTTGGGTGTTGTAATTATTATAAGGCGTTGCGTGAAGGTTGAAATCGCGATAACAGCAATTCAATGTACTGTATACAAAGCGTGTTGCCTACAAGCTATAAATTTACTATTGATATAAATTACTTAAGACCTATTAAAACAAAACAGACACAATATGTTATCATTTTAGCCAACTAGCAGAATTAAATATCCCTAAAACAATAATATTATTTGGATAATTGTTTTTCTTATTTCATGAGGTTCGTATAATTTGAAATAACATAAAAAGTTTGCAATTGTTTAGGTTAGAAATTTTAGGAGTCATTTTTTAATAAGAAGTAAAATAAGGTAATTGGAATTTTAATTTATATACAGTATGCAGAAATCTATCGATTTCGGAAATTTAACGTAACAAAGGGCATAATGAAGTGCCAAAAAAGATATTAGATATTAAATTCTAGAACGTTTTTTGGCTCTTGTTCCGCACACGCCTTGAATTTGGCTGTTAATGACGCCGCAAAAATTTGACATAAAACGGTTGATTTTTTTGGAATAATCCAAGAATTGTATAATTTTTTTTCGGCTTCAGTTAATAAGTAGAATTTATAAGAAAGAATGTATCGCAATTAACCTTGAAACCACTTTCAGCACTTGTTGGGAAAGCAGAATTGAAGCCATCAAACCCGTTAGATTTTATCTTCCTGAAATTTACGATTCGCTTTTAGTAATAGTTGATAGTTGAAATGTCAACACCTCGGTAGTGGCACAATTCATTGCATTAAAAATAAAATCCTTTAAATTTACGTTCCGCAGTAATTTGGTACAATATTTTATTTAATGTTAATATAGCAAGTAAACCACTACAAAAATCTGAGATAAATATTGTAAAATGCATAGAAACTTTGGATAATCTTCTACAATATTTGCAGCAATGTAGATCAGATTACAAATTCAACACTCTTTAGTAGATGCTAAAGAAATTTCTGAAAGTTTAGAAACCAAACAAACATTTTCAGAAGTTCAAACAGTCAGAAAACGTAAAATTAAACAACAATTTCAGTATGAACATAAAGATCAGCCAATTGCAAATCCAATAGATAAATTTAAAATCAATTTTTATTTTTGTATTTTGGATACAGCTATAAATTCTGTCCAGGAAAGATTTTCTGTCTTAAAAAAGCATGGTGACACTTTTAATTTTTTATATGTCTTGGCAAGTTAATATCTACGGTTAAAGTTACCTTGTAATAATTTTGTAAAGGAATACAAATTAAATTAACTGATAATAATCATTCCGATATTTGTGATGTTGATCTTGTAGGTGGGATTGGAACATTCCAAAACTTTTAACTGCTGAAAAATACTTATTAGAATTTATTTACAAAAATTACCTAGTAGTACTTTTCCAAATCTAGCAACTTCTATCCGTATTTTACTGACAATGCCCTTATCCGTTGCCGAAGGGGAAGTCTTGTTCAAAACTAAAAATAATAAAAAATCATCTCCGTTCTAGAGTGAATCAGGAAAGAACGACAAGTCTGGCTACTATTTCAATCGAATCTGACCTTTGTAACGAATTAGACATAGAAGAAATAATAATGAGTTTGCATTAAAAACAAGACAAGCTATTTTTTGAATGTATTATTTTATTTCCGTAGTGTGGCTGTAAATAATTTGTATTTTAATTTTAGTTCAATATTTCATTATTTTCGTTAGTATATAGGTATAATTTCATCTGGTTCATTGATATTAAAATGAAATACTTATTAAAATGCTATGAAGTTTATTTGATATTAAATTACTCATAAGTACCAACAAAATATCGTATTTGATGTTCGTATTTATGTACTAAGAAATTCCGAAAATTGCTCAAAAAGATCAAAAGATATTAGGTGCGTGAAGTTAGCCGCAACATTTTTGAATATTTTAAAAATATTTGTCATAATTAGGCGCCAATTAGGCGCCATTTTGTGCCGCTAAAACTAAATTTTGCGCCGTCTTGGCAAACAAGTTATTGATAAAATAAGATTTTTCCGGCCAAGTTCACGAAGCCGCACTTTTTTTCAATTTTCAAAAAATCTTTATTCCATAATTTAGCGCCAATTAGACGCCATTTTGCGCCGTTGAAACGAAATTTTGCGCCCTCCTGTGTATCAAGTTATTCGCAATAAACTATTTTTCTAAACTACCTAAAAACGTGAAGTTGGCCGCGACTTTTTGAATTTTGAAAAAAATTTTGTACCACAATTAAGCGGTAATTAGGCGCCATTTTGCGCCGTTGAAACAAAATTTTGCGCCCTCCTGCGTGACAAGTTATTTGAAAATACTATTTCCCCAAACTACCCAAAATCGTGAAGTTGGCCGCGACATTTTTGAATTTTTAAAAAAATTTTGTACCACAATTAAACGGTAATTAGGCGCCATTTTGCGCCGTTAAAACGAAATTTTGCGCTCTCCTGTGTAACAAGTTATTCGAAAAAAACTATTTCTACAAACTACCCAAAATCGTGAAGTTGGCCGCGACTTTTTTGAATTTTGAAAACATTTTTGTACCAAATTTAAGCGGTAATTAGACGCCATTTTGCGCCGTTAAAACGAAATTTTGCGCCCTCCTGTGTAACAAGTTATTTGAAAAAATAAACCATTTTTTCGAACTGTATATACATTCATATCTTGATTTATACTAACGGACACATCTAGTAAGCGAACATAATATAGTTGGCCACCAGCGGTGTCCTCTTATCAGAAATTAGCTGTCGCCCGCCTCTTCATACTTGAAGAATTCGTAATTTGCATATCATTTTTTATCATATTTGAAAGTATTACCATGGAATTACACCACCTGGTTAGGAGTAGTTTTACATAATTTAAATACTTGATTAATAATATATTTTTATGAAGTTTCAAGTTAATAACAAGAAATAAAATTTTCATACCAACTTTCATTCTCTATTCTACACACTTAAGAGTTTTTTCTTAAAAAACGCTTATACAAGTATTTTATTATTTAAGACTAAGATCCTAAATGCCGATTTTAATATCTCTAACTGAGATTTTGTGAAAGTCAGCAGCGAATTGTATTTCACTTTTATTTATTTAATTCTTGGCTCCATATTATGCTTAAATAAATCTTGTCTACTCAGCAAAATGCAAGACGCTACTGGTTATAATGTATTTATTTGCTTAGACTACAATAATATTTTCTATAGCACATTCCTTGTATGTAAGGTTTTAAAATAATACAATTATCTCTCAACTACGATGCTTATTGTAAAGAACGGTAATTTCAACATTGAAGACACGCGTCTAAGATAGCCAAAGAAAGTTTTCTTCAAATAAATTGTTACACGGGGTGCGCAAAATTTTGTTTCAACGGTGCAAAATGGCGCATAATTATCGCTTAATTTGGTATAAAAATTTTCCAAAATTCAAAAAAGTCGCGGCCAACTGCACAGGGCGGCTCCGGGGCGTAGTGGTATGTGTGACAGCTACGCCCAAGGTCCCGGGTTCGTATCCTGACACGGTCCGTTTGAAAAATGTTAGGTGAGCATTTTTTACAAAAATACACCCTCGTTCGGATGAGAGGTAAAATGGAGGTCCCGTGTGTGAGTGTTGTCACGCACGTTAAAGATCCCTACCTTGTTTGGAACAGCAAGGGTTCGGCAAAATTCCAAATTTTCCAGGTAAAAAAAAAACTCGCTTCCTGGCCAATGTAGTACCTTCGGGTGGAGCATTGGAAAATCACATGTAAGGCCAACTTCACTATTTTGTCTAGTTTGGAGAAATGGTTTTTTTTAAATAACTTGTTACACAGGAGGGCGCAAAATTTCGTTTTAACGGCGCAAAATGGCGCCTAATTACCGCTTAATTATGGTACAAAATTTTTTCAAAATTCAAAAAAGTCGCGTACAACTTCACGATTTTGGGTAGTTTGGAGAATTAGTTTTTTCCAAATAACTTGTTTCACAGGAGGGCGCAAAATTTCGTTTTAACGGCGCAAAATGGCGCCTAATTACCGCTTAATTGTGGTACAAAATTTTTTCAAAATTCAAAAAAGTCGCGGCCAACTTCATGATTTTGGCTAGTTTGGAAAAATGGTTTTTTTCGAATAACTTGTTACACAGAAGGGCGCAAAATTTTGTTTTAACGGCGCAAAATGGCGCTTAATTACCGCTTAATTGTGGTACAAAATTTTTTTCAAAATTCAAAAAGGTCACGGCCAACTTCACGATTTTGGTAGATTGGAGAAATAGTTTTTTTCAAATAACTTGTTACACAGGAGGGCGCAAAATTTCGTTTCAACGGCGCAAAATGGCGCCTAATTACCGCTTAATTGTGGTACAAAAATTTTTCAAAATTCAAAAAAGTCGCGGCCAACTTCACGTTTTTAGATAGTTTATTGCGAATAATTTGATACACAGGAGGGCGCAAAATTGGCACTAAATTACGGAATAAAGTTTTTCTGAAAATTGAAAAAAAGTGCGGCTTTGTGAACTTGGCCGGAAAAATCTTATTTTATCAATAACTTGTTTGCCAAGACAGCGCAAAATTTAGTTTTAGCGGCACAAAATGGCGCCTAATTGGCGCCTAATTATGACATAAATATTTTTATAAAATTCAAAAAAGTTGCGGTTAACTTCACGCACCTAAAGATATTGGGGGACGGCAAAAAGGTCCAGCGCGATCCTGGCGAGAACACTTAGATTTGGTCTTCTATCAACGTTACTCTATTAAATTCAAGCAAATATTCTCATACACAATTATAATATCCGTTAACTTCTTTTAATTAACGACTAATCGCATCGTTTCACTAGTACACTTAACAAGTAAACCTTAACATTCCACTAAATGCAACGATCTTGTGTCCATCGCACTCGTTAGTATTTAATATACACAACATTAAAAAAAGATAGTTTTAAAGGTGAATACCCTTATTTTCATACATGCCTTGAAGTTTATTAAAAGCCTTTCTCTTTTTTGTTTCAGCTGCATCGAGACGACACAATTCTTCATCGTGCTCAGACTTAACAATAATTAGTCTCGGTACAGAAGCTGAAGTGAACGGAGATAAACCTACGCGAAACTTGGTAAATAAACAGCGTGTTTTGCCATTTGTTCCTCCGAGCTTTCCGGGAAGTTCCAAGTCCAATCATTTAATCAAGCCTTCGGAATATTTGAAGAGCTTGAGTGATAAAAGGTCATGTGCTTCTTCGGTGCGTAGTGGATCGGATTATGAAGATGCGTTGATTATCGCAGAGGATAACAGAGATGCACCGTTTGTTAAATGTCCTCCGCCACCGCCTCTTCCAGATTTAAATCACGATTTCCAAAATAATTCAAAAATAACAACGCCGGAAGTTCCGACCGATTCTATTAAGAAGCAGCAGCAACCATTATCGGCTATCAGTATTCAAGATCTAAATTCTGTACAATTGAGACGAACGGATAAAATGATTGCTTCGAAAACGATGTCGGCGCCAACGAGAAGTGTCAGTCTTCAATGTCTTCAAAGTGATTCTTACATTGCTCAAAAAACGGATTTAATAGCAGAGCTGAAACAGTCTAAGGATATAACGGGTATTAAGAAAATGAAGATTGAAAGGGCCAAGTGTGACGAACAGTACGAAAGACAGACATATTCAGAAATAAGCAAGCAATACACAGTTACTAACTTTGTAGAAAAGGTAAGTTTTTTACGATATCATACAAGTATTTTTAAGAATGTTTTAATTTATGCTACTAGTAAACAAAATGCTCAGCAAATGCAGGGACTTATTCAAAACAAAAAATATAGACTTTCCTGGAAAGCAACTTTCTTAGAAGTCTTAAAATTTTATAAAGACCTAAAAAATATTTAATATTGTACCTGTAACTTGCAATATACAGGATGATTCATAATTTATAGGTTATACTTTGACAACTAATAAATTATGTCAAAATAAATCGATTTGTTCTTAAAACGCATAAATTTCACGATGCATTAGTCTAGTTTAAGAATTATACGTTTTTCTTTAAATGAAATATTAATGTATTAAATTCTCTAATTGTCTTCGACCTTTACTTTCAAACAAATATGTTTAATGTATTTACAGAGTCTTGTTTACATCAACACTAGCTTAATCACTACTTGAGGCACTAATTTAATCTTCTAAGTACGACGAATTTCAACACTGTTATACCACTAAACTTACTGATAACTTATTTATCTAACACATGTATATTACAGAAGCGAATTTATGTTTACATTAATTTATGTGCATCAAACGTTTATTAGGACCGAGTTCAAAATAATACTTCAGTTTGTATGCATGTGACACTAAACCTAAGATCATTCTGCGACCGTATGTTCAACAGTGCAGTTCATAAGCGAATTCATTGATATAAAATACGACCTCGAAAATAATAATATTATCAACAAGTGTTAATATCAAAACAGGTATTGTTTTCTAAACATTCCTTATCCCTTCAATAAAATCACAATGAATAAACCTAACCCAAATTACTTACTACAACTACCTGAAATGTATCCTTTACCAACAACAACACCCTCAACCATATATTATTCTTTCAATCAAACAAGAAACCCACATATTCATCAGACAACAAAAGAAGCGACATATTCGAATACACTAAAATCCAACGCACCAAACAAACAAACATGTGCAAGCAGTTTCCCTTCAAAAGAAAATTCTATTATACTAAATTCTTTATCAAACACAAAGCTACAAGATTATCTTAAAGCAATCGCCAAAATAATAGACCTCAAAAACAGTACCTTTGCATCAAGAATAGCAAATAACCGGATCTGCATTTATTTAACCACAAAAAAAGACGCCGACTAACTTGTAAATTATCATCCTATAATAACAGTAAATAATACAAAACTTGAAATAAGTAAATTACCAACACCCACAATAAGGATGATTATTTCAAATGTGAGCCCATCCATACCACACAATATAATAGAAGATGCTCTTATAAAGCTAAATATAACTTTAACAGACGAGATGTCATTTATAAAAGCTGCATTATCAGAAACAAAATTTAAACACATCCTAAGCTTTCGTAGACAAATCTATGTTAAACAAACGACAAATTTAGATATTCCAGAATCAGTAATAGTATTATTTGAAGAAACCCCTACAGACTATTTTTATCTACAGAAGGATACTGCTACACATGTAAACAAACAGGTCATTCAACCTCAAATTGCAAGGAACGCAATATTCAGAGTGAAACAAAACAACCTGAACAAATGACAAACCTAAATGAAACTAAGTAATAAAAGACCTAATCAGTCATCCGAAAGTACACCTACAGAAAAACTAAACGAAACTTACATTGAACACTAAATAAAAGAAGCAGCACAAAAGAAAAGACAAGAAACCAGCCAAGAATCAACACTGGTTAATTTATCACAAACCAAACGGACAAACAAAAAACAAAAAAACGGTTTTACAACTGCAAGAAAATACTTGGAACAAATCGAATCCCCAGAACACAAAACAATAAAAGAAATCATAAAAAGTGAACCAGCCAAAGACATTATCTCATTCAAAGAATTTCAAAACTTTCTAGAGAACACTATTAGAACACCAAAAATACTACAATTAAGTAAGAACTATATTGAAGATACAAACCAACTTACACAAATGATGCATGACATCCAAAACAATACTGATGACAAAAAAATAAAAACAATAACAAAAATAACTAAAACAATGGAAAAACAACAAATTGAGTCAAGAAATGTCCGATTCCTCAGGTTATAGTCAATAACATGAACATCATACAATGGAATTGCAATAAACTTCAATCCCATAAAGCCGAATTTCAAAAACTAATTGTCTTACAATTTAAAACTTCATAATTACCATCGCGCAAGCGCGGAATAAGCGACGCCACGGACAGGTGGAAGCTCCAATTTTACACCAGTTTTAGCGCGCCCATCTGTCAATGACGTCACCAATATACTAATTAAATGCGCAATTTGCGGAAAAATATATATTAAATTAGCGAACAGATTAATCAAATAAAGTACTTACATAAGAAATCCGACGTCCTGCGGGGTTGAGTTAAAGTTGGCTTCTGTTGGCGTCCATCCGGGCTTTTGATGACCCCTTTTAAGGCAATTAACGGAGGGTACGCCTTCCAAATGGCTGGAGCCCCCTTTAAGATAGTTAAAGATGGTGACTTCTCCGGTTAGCTGTTAGCGGAGTATGGACATCCGGCTCGTTCTAGGGTCGTGGGACTGCTCCAGGGTCGTATCAAATTCCTATATGTAGCGGGAACGATAAGGAAACAGGTTTATCAGGTAAAGTCAAACAAAGATAAGCAAAAGGAAATCTACATAATAAAAATAAAGATACGATACCAGACACGACCGCCCTTCTCGATGTTCAAAGGCAAACGGCCACGTTACAGAGTTCACCGGAAAAAACCCCACTTTTTCCCCTTTCACGCGTTGGCGCGAAATTATTCGTCCAACCCACTTTTGACGTACCGGAAATACACGCCAAGTCTTTTGAATTTTAAGGCGCGAAAACTTCCGCACATCAAAATTAAGCTAAAAAATGTTTAGTGCCAATTTGGCACGTAACAATCGCGACAAAGCCATAAAAGAAAAAACTTAAAAAAAGAAAAAAGTCTGTTAGCACAGTAACAGCTTAAAATCTAAGTCCTAACTACCCTACATAAAAACTAACTTAACACCTACAAAATGTTTATATAAGGCGCCACCTGGTTTTTTCGACCGATAACACGTCTACCGAATTACCAGGAAACGGAAAATGTAGCCCCATTGTCTTTGACTACACTAATAATTGACAGCACAAATTTGTCAAGGAGCATGAAACACTACTTAAATTAAAACAGATGCGACAAGTCGCCTAACCTATCTAAACTAAAGCTAACATTAAAGTTTCCTACATGCAAACGCACATGAGCGTTGCATCAAAACTATTCTTTGTTGGCAAAAGTGACCAAATTTTAAATGTTCATCAGAGTGAGTCACTCTACACTCTAGCAAATTTTTGTTACTGGTACCTTGGTTTACTAACGATACACATCAAAACTTGTCCATGACATAGTTGTGAATCAACAAATTTACCAAAAGTACCACCCTACTAAATCCTTACATCGCTAACCTAACAAATTACATTTCTACATCAGGTTAGCTTTTTCACTTAAATTCAAGAAAAATAATTCCCACGTCTGGTCATAAATACCAAACGTTAGGAAGATAAAAAGATAAAACAAGATCTCAAATTGTTGTTAAAGATAATAGGTAAGATAACGATATTAAGCTTTAGTTATTATTTGAGATACTAGGTGAGATAACGCGATATTAAGCTAAAGTTATTATTAGCGATAGTAGGTAAGGTAACGCGATATTAAACAAAAGTTATTACTAAAGATAATAGGTAAGATAACGCGAAATTAACTAAAGTTATTACTAACGGTAGTCGGTAAGAAAACGAGAAATTAAACCAAAATTATTACTATATGTAATCGGTAAGATAACGATATTAAAACTAAGGGTATTATCTAAGATAATAAATAAGATAAAGATATTAGCCTAGTTATTATCAAAGATAATAGATAAAGATAACGATAGAGTGGCTCCGTGGAGCCGTTAAATGGGCATTTCTCGTACCCTCTAAAAAGAGCGACCTGTGAAGCAGGCCCGTTAGCAAGAAACGGCACGAGGGACCGGCAAAGGCATTTGGGTGCATCCCTGCACCCGGCGTTAATCGATATCGGTGATACAATCACCCGATACCCACACGGTATATATGGTACCTATATACACATCCACTCACACATTCACACACTCATACATACCTTCACCGCCAGTGCCCATGCGCTGACAGCGGCACCGCATGACTTCACGAAAGATTCCCAGAGACGGGGTCCAGGTGTCTGTGAAAACCTCCCGCGCAACCACACGGTGACTAACGGAAATGAAAAAGGCCGAGAAATAGGAACGGTAGAAAGAGGGAGGTGGTTATTTGGAATGCATAAGAGGCACTTCCAGGTAGAAAAAGTAGAGGAAGGGCTCGCATTGAGCTAAAGAGACAGAAAAAGGTGGATAGCAAAGCGCTACTCAACCAGCCAATGTGGCCAGTAGCCCGGAGTGAGGGAACATCACTCTTATGTGGCAGACGGGTGTTCCGGGACCAGAACAGGTCCACCGAAAGAAGGATAAGGCATAAACGGAGACAGCGGGATATGAAAAAGTACAGTTTTTGGACAAGCGTCCGAGAGAAGGTAGAGAGTTGTCCCTATTTAAACACAGCGCAGTCTGAAGGACCACCTGCGATATTAATCCGACAAGATAAGGTATATACGTTTAAAATTCACTAGACTGTTAAGAGAACTAGTACGATCATTTTCCTAACGAGTGCATCCACTACGATAAGAAAATCAGACAAAAGTTGACACAACAACTCAAAAGTATCATTACAGATACAATCACACGAAAACCCAACTGTTTCAAGGTAGTTTTTTAAAACGGTAGCGCCCTAAACACACAAAGATGCCTAATTATAAGCAATTAAATGCTGATACACTGTCACAATATGCTAAAACAACCGAGAATTTAATAAGATATCAATAAGAAGCAATAGCGCCTCACCACGAAGTTCAACAAAAAACAATGAAAAAATGTTTATAAGTTATGGTGATTTAGTAGAAAAAGAAACAAATAATGATATAGTATAATGTGGGCGACTGCAATAATTCAGAGGAAAAACACATGGAATAGGCAAACCTAGTTTTTTGCAACTGCGAATATGAACTATTTCTAACAAAGGCATAGGCCGCGACTCCTATGTAAGCCCAAAGAGTAAAAACATCCACTCTAACATCAGCTAAAACCAATCATAAAAATTCAATGAGTTATTACAACCAAAGTTACGACAATTACCACACAATTAAACGATGTAAGAAAAATACTAAAAACCAAATAATATGCTGTAAGAAATCTAGAGGATTACTTAAATGCAGCGACAGGGTTATACTTGAAGGTCTAGAGAATAAAGTAGTATACAAGTAACGGTATGATCAAGGAAAAGTCAACCGAAAAGAAAAAGATAGCTAATTTAAGGTAAGTAAAGTTAAACGTGTAGGAGGTATACACAGTACAAGAGAGGAAATAAGCGATTAAAGTTACTAATTGATGGTGAGAACAAAAAAATATTAGGTAAATTGTGAGGAGAATGGAACGTGAAAAACTTAGGTAGCATTTGGGTCAGCAGAGAATGGCTTAAGGTCTTTAATATGCCACCTGCCTTGGCGTTGAGGGGAAGAAGATACAAATTTATATAATCTATTATTAGTTACACGAAAGGTAGGAAATTTATCGGGATTGTCAGAAACTTTTTTAATCATGTTAAGATACCAGGTATCAGGAATTAAATTTGGAATGTTAAGAGAGACAACATCACGAGATAAGGCATCAGTTACGATATTTAATTTGCCAGGCCTATGCCTAACGTCAAAAGTGAATTGAGAGATATGCAAGTTCCATCTTGCCAAACGACCTGCGGGTTGTTTTAAGTTATTAAGCCAAGTGAAAGCTAAGAACATTAAGTACATTGTCAAAGAAGTAAACGTGAAAAGCTTTTAGATATACGTAGGGTTAAACGATTTTAAAGATAATTTTAAGGCATTTAAAGAGATTTAAATCGATATGTGAAGAGATAAGAGTAATCAAGACTCGATTCACTAACAAAATTGTTGAATAACAGAAAGATATCTTGTAAAACATATATTTACTAGGATGGGAAGCTCTCGTTCGAGTTTTACCCAAACTAATAAAGAAAAATTTCAACATCATTCTTAAAAATGATTCACAAATTCAAAAACGACAAACTTACCATGTAAATTCCGTCTAGACTTATAATGCTTAACGACCGGTCCTTGGGGTCTCGTTCTAGACTTACAGAGCTGGACGACCAATTCGAATGGCAAATCTCGCTTAATGGATCTTAAAGTTCTACGTTAAAATATCGATATCTAAAAAAATGCAATCAAGACAAAATCATACTCGCTACACGAAAGAAGCATTCCACGATACATGTACAAAGAAATAGTATTCCAAATTGTTGGAATATTCTTTCGATATTGCGGGAGTTATCAACAACTATCGTAAATGAGTTTAAATAATAAAACGTTAACGACAATTCCTTTATTTCAGTATTAAAGGAGCAGAAATAAAGAGATCCAGTTTATTACAACATTTTGGAAGGTAAACGATATGGTTAGATAATTTCGTTAACTATATATAAAGGCAAAAACGTCTTTAAAAGGCATTTATAGGTTATACTGTTTAAAACATTTAAGGGAACACTTTTAAAACTATATCAAAGCAAGATAATATTTAAGAAAAAAAAATATATGACGGTTAGGTTACAAAAAGACACTCCAAATTATAAAGAGGTAGATAAAATGTGTTATTTAACAAACACAACAAGATCCCGTTAGTCTAGCGTTTTAAAAAAGATATTTTAAGGCTCAAATCGTTACGTTATATGCTTTTAAACACAAAGTTTCTTGTAAAGGTAATTCGAATATCATTAATTAAACAGGTAAATTACTAAAAGACACTCCCAAACTATTAACACACCAGACAGTGTTGATTTACGGTTTCAAAACAGTTTTTTAAAGTCGAAAAAACAAACAAGGGTTATGTTTTAATCTAATACAAAGTAGATAACTTTCGTAACAAACCGTGTTTAAGGCATGAAATTACTTGAATGCTTATTTATTAATGTTTAAATGTACTCACGTGTAAAAAGTAGGGTTAAGGGATTGATCCTTCCTAAAAAACTTATATTTGTATCTAAAAACAAACTATGCACTCAACAATATAACTGAAGTCAACAAAGGCATACCACATTCAAAATTGAAAAAACATTAAATTAAAACACATTCCAAAACCAGGAGCTGTATTTCAATTTCAAAATGGCGGTACCCCCTCTAAGTTACCATAACAATTATTTTTGACATCTAAGCAATGTAGTGCGTTCCAAAACAGCAACATAGGATTTTAAGGTCATTAGATATTAGATAATTGATTGATTTTTTTTAGTGAAAAAGCTATAAATAACATTAGTTAATACATTGTATGTTTATAAAAGAAGTATTACAACCTCACACGTTAAAGGCGCAATTCTTACAATTTAAAAGTTCATAAGTACAACTCCGCAAGCGCGGTTTATTAGACACCACGGCAGTTGGTAGCGCTAATCTTTATACAGATTTCGGCGCGCCCATCTGTCAATGACGTCACCAATATACTAATTAAATGCGCAATTTGCGGAAAAGAATATATTAAATTAGCGAACAGATTAAGCAAATAAAGTACTTACTTAAGAAATCCGACGTCCTGTGGGGTTGAGTTAAAGTTGGCTTCTGTTGACGTCCATCAGGGCTTCTGATGGCCCCTTTTAAGGCAATTAACGGAGGGTACGCCTTCCAAATGGCTGGAGCCCCCTTTAAGATAGTTAAAGATGGTGACTGCTACGGTTAACTGTTAGCGGAGCATGGACATCCGGCTCGTTCTAGGGTCGTGGGACTGCTCCAGGGTCGTATCAAATTCCTATATGTAGCGGGAACGATAAGGAAACAGGTTTATCAGGTAAAGTCAAACAAAGATAAGCAAAAGGAAATCTACATAATAAAAATGAAGATACGATACCAGACACGACCGCCCTTCTCGATGTTCAAAGGCAAACGGTAACGTTACAGAGTTTACCGGAAAAACCCCACTTTTTCCCCTTTCACGCGTCGGCGCGAAATTATTCGTCCAACCCACTTTTGACGTAACGGAAATACACGCCAAGTCTTTTGAATTTTAAGGCGCGAAAACTTCCGCACATCAAAATTAAGCTAAAAAATGTTTAGTGCCAATTTGGCACGTAACAATTGAAGAAACACACCCTCATTTCATATGCTTACAAGAAACACGCTGCAAAGAACATCGAAACATAAATACATACAATTTTATACAATATAGTAAGGGCAGACCAAACACAAATAGCTAGCGTAGGGGTGGCAATTATGGTAAACAACAAAAAACATATAGACGAAATAGCGCTAACAAAAAACTTAGAAGCAATAGCTATAAGAATCTTGACACTTAATAAAACTAAAGTAACCTTATGTAATATATATTTACCACCACATCCAAACTGCAATCAATAGTCCTTTGAACATCTATTAAAACAGTTACCCCCTCCAATCATTATACTAGGTGACAATCGGGCACAATATAATATGGGGTTCCCAACAAACCGACAAAAGAAGAAAAATGATAGAAAAAATAATAAACGAAAGTAATCTCATCATACTAAATGACAACTCGGCAACACATTTTTGCTCAAAATCAAGTACATTTTCAAATATAGACCTAACGATTTGTGACCCAAAAATTGTACCAAATCTAGAATGGAAAGTAATTCAAAATTTATATGGTGGTGACCATTTTCCTATAATTATTAGCACACAAGAAAGTCATACAAACCTCAACTCCCATACATCATACTCAAAATGGAGAATAGAAGAGAATAAGTGGCCCCGATTCTAAGCATTGCCAACCAACAACACCAAAAACAAACAATATTCCAGCATAAACCAAAACATAAACAAAATCATTGAATCCTTTAGGCAATGCATAATAGAAACAGACAAACAAGCATTCAAGTTATCCACTAGAAACCATAAAAAAGCAGTACCATGATGGAACAAGGAATGCGAAAAAGCAGGCAAAGACAATAAAAGAGCACTATACAAATATCGCAAAAACAAAAACATAGAAAGCCAAATGAAACTTAAAAGAGCAAAAGCTATTAGTAGACGTACAATAAAACAGGGCAAGAAAAGCTCATGGAGAAACTATGTTTCCTCCATAACCTGTGATACGCCTGATAACCAAATTTAAAACAAAATAAAAGCAATTAAGGGGATAAATAACATCCCACGTGCAACAGATGTAATATTAATAGGACCCACAAAAATTATTTTAGACTCCCAAGAAATAGTAAACAAGTTTGCCAAAATATCAAGCAATTTAAATTATAAAAAAGAGTTCATCAAATTATTAAAATTGAAGAACAAAACAACCCATTAAACAAATCCTTTACAATGGACGAACTAGAAAACAGTATTTCACAACAAAAAAACAAAAAAAGTTCAGGGCCAGACCAAATAATTCCAGAAATGATCAAACATCTACCAGATAAAAATAAGAAACACCTACTAGACATATATAACTTCATACGGAACAACAATGTATACCCTATAGAATGGAACAAAGTCATTACAATACCAATATTAAAATCTTCAAAAGATAAGACAAACCCAGCAAACTATTGACCGATAGCACAGTATGTATTATCGAAAATAATGCAAAAAATGGTAAATAAAAGGTTAAAATAGAAAATAAGGAAATATTAAGCATTACCCAATCAGGTTTTAGGACAGGTACAACAACAACAGATCAAACACTTAAACTAAAAATAGAAATAAAAAAAGCGTTCGAACTTAAACAACATCTAGTGCCAATATTCTTAGACTTCCATAAGGCATATGATACCGCATGGAAATATGCGATAATATAACATAACATACAAGGAAAACTATTACGCTACATAAAAAACTTCCTGGAAAACTGCTTTTTTAAAGTCAGAACAAATGGATGCCTATCAGAACCAAGAAAACAACAAAATGGAGTTCCACAAGGGGAAGTACTTAATCCCACACTATTTCTTCTAATAATAAACAAAATAACAAAAATTGTGGCGAAACCAACACAAACACTACTTTTTACTGATGACATCGTATTATACCACAAAGGCAAAATATCAATACAATACAAACAAATGTACAAGAAAACATAACAGAAATATAGAAATGGGCAAAAGAAATAGGTTTTACATTCTCGTCAACAAAAACAAAAGCAATACATTTTTACAGAAAAAGAAAACAAATATGGATCCATAACTTTTAATAAACAAATCCCAAATAGAATATACAGGTAACATCAAATTTGTGGGCATTTACTTTGATAAAAAATTAACATGGAGAAAGCACATAACAGAATTAAAAAAGGCCTGCAACAAAAAATAAATATCTTTAAAATGCTGTCAAGCACGAATTGGGAGTGCACACAAAGCAACTATTAAAGATATACACAACTACTATCAGATCAAAACTTGACTACAGTTGTATCACATACAGCACTGCCAAACCTTATAATATAAATCAGTTAGACACAATTAAAAACACAGCTCTCTGATTAGCAACAGGTGCCTATAGAACAAGCCCATAATAGTCTACAATGCATAATAAATATACCACCTTTAGATATAAGAAGAAATAAATTGAACCTAAAATGTATTGTAAAACTAGCATCAAACACGAAAAATCTTCAAAATTAAACCATATAATACAAAATTAAATACCAGTACTCCAGCAGCCATACATATAAAAAACAATGAAACAACTAAAACTATCCCTGCCAGAAATCCTTCCATAATATTTATCTATATTCCCACCATGGACTAGAAAACATATAACGACAAATGTATCACTATCAAATTATTTAAAAAAACATACAAGCAAGCTCAGTATCATCAACGATTTACAGAACTAAAGGAACAATACAAGAGACATAAATTTATCTACACAGATGGGTCCAAAAACTACCAACATGTAACCGTGGCTGTACTCAGTCAAGACAAACAAATCAAAATACCACTACACCCATAAAAGCAGTTATACAGCCGAAAAAGTAACAATTTTAACAGCCATCCAAGACATAACATCAAACCCAACATACACCAAATATGCAATATGCACAGACTCTTTAAGCACTATTAAATCACTCCAAAAATGGTACACAACAGATCCAATAATGAACAACATACATGATGCTCTACACAAAACAACAGAAGAAACCGAAATTGAAATAATACTGATTTGGTGTCCAGCTCACGTTGGAATCCAAGGAAATGAAGCAGTAGATAAATTAGCTAAACAACAAATAACTAATACCAACATCCAACTCAAAACTCCAATAACAAACATCTATACAATTATCTCAAGCAAAATAGACAAAAAAATGGGACGAAACCTGGAAGAACACCCAAAATAACAAGCTTAAACAAATAAAACCAAAAACCGAACCGTATGCACATATCTCAAAATCAAGAAGACAACAAATAATATTAACAAGATTAAGATTAAGACACATTGCATATACACACAACTACTTGATGACAAAAGAAGCTCAACCTATATATGAACGATGTAAAACGAACCTAACAGTAGAGCATATCCTAGCGAATTGTGAAAAATATCAGCAAAACAGACTCTAATACAACATACAATGATATGTACAAGCTATCCTGAAAGGCACACCTAATATTGTACCACTGCTGAACTCTTAAAGACATAGAAATCCTAAATCATATATAAAACATACAAAATAAGCATGTATTGTAGCATAGATTATAAATAATACTTCCACTAATAACTGTATAAAGGTGGAAGCAGATAAAAGTAAATTAAAAAAAAAAACCTAATACTTCCATTGCAACAGGACTCACACTTATATACAATAAGCCTTTATTTTAATAAAAACAAAAATGATCAAGGAGATAATTTTCGAACAAGATATACACTGATTCCATCGAATTTGACAACTGATAAAGAATGGCAATATACCAAGTGCGATACTAATTAAATTTACAAATTATCGCAGTAAAAAGTTGGTATTAGCAAACAAAAAAACGCTGAAAGGACGAGTCTTGGAATAATGGAGGCTTTAACCAGAATATGAGTTGAAATTTTCAATAAGGCTCGAGAATTTTTTAAAACAGTGTGAAGTATGGATGGATTGATTTTCATTTGAAACTAGGAACACGTCCACAAAGTCACTATATTGACACAATTAGAAAGTTTACAAAGAAAGCTGCTACAAAACAATCAATATAAGAAAGTGGGGCGATATGGTAATGTTTTAGGGAATTTTTCTACTTACTTTTCTTGAATTCGAGGTTTAAGGCAAACTTAGTTTTATATATTTAATCTAGAATTAGTTTATTTTATGGAATTTCTTTGTTAAGATAGAGTAAATTAATTTATACTCAAAATTAATCTTATGCAAAAGGTTTGAATATATAAAGGAATCGAATAATCTTAATTTTAACCTAAAAGAATCTTATCCTAAAATAATTAATTTCGGTGGGAAATTTAAACAAGACAATTGTGCAAGACTAATCAATCATAAATATTTGGCAACAAAATATCCATAGTTTCAAAAAAAATTTCAATGAAGTAGTTAGCTTGTTAGAAGACTTAAGACTAAATAATATTGAAGCAGAGGTACTTGTATTAACTGAAATAGATCCACACTTTTGTAGTCTATCTCAATATACTCTTTTTATAACTTTGCAAATTATAATCAAAATGACGGTACAGTTGTGTATGTAAATAAAGGTATTGATGTGCAGCATTCTTACTAATAATATAATAAAGTAACATACTTGAGACTAAATTTTAGGAAAAATAACATTACATTTGGGGTAACCTCAACTTATTTTCAAGAGACAGTTTTCCAATATGTCGAGATTGTAATTGGGGACATTAATATAGGTATATTAAAAAATACAAACATAGAAACGGCTTAGTATTTAAATAAATTAAAGGAATACAATTTTTTGTCATCTATGAATAAACCAAGAAGAGTTATAGGTTAGCCAGATATTTACAGTTTGGTTCCCCTTCTATTGTTTTATAATCTTTGACTATTATATGTGTTCAATAGTTTAACCTAGGTCTACATCTACCTTTCAATTTTCCTATCTCTGCTTCTAATATATTCCGCACTATTCCCTCATGTCTTAGTGCATAGCCTATCATCCTATCTTTCCTATTTTTTACTGTTTTCTACATATTCCTTTCTTTTCCTACTATTTCTAGAACTTCTTTGTTCTTAACATTGTCTGTTCATGGTGTCTTCATCATACGTCTGTGCACCATATTTCAAAGGCTTCTATCTTTTTCCTGTCCGCTTCTCCTACTGTCCAAGTTTCACAGGCGTACAGTGCTGTACTCCACATATATGCTTTCAGCAATCTTTTTCTTGTTTCTATGTTTATTGTCTTTGAACACAGTAATTGCCTTTTCTTGTTAAAGGCAAGACGACCTTGTGCCAATCTTTGTTTTATATCCTTTGCGCTTTTCCCATCTTGCGTTATTTTGCTTTCTAGGTAGCAGAAATCCTTAACCTTATGTAAGTTCTCCTTTGCTGTTTGTATTCTACTTTTTGATTTATTTTCCTCTCTTTTGCATATTAGTACTTTAGTTTTATTTTTGTTAATTTGCATACCGCATCTCTGTGCTAGAACTGTTTCCATTTCATTAAGAGCTGCTTCTAACTCTTCCTTGTTAGATGCTAATAAAGCTATATCACTGCAAGTCTAAGTATATCAATCGTTTGTCCCTGCATAGTAATTCCAAATATCTTTCTGCATTTGACAGTATTCATTGCCTCTTCGATATATAAGTTAAAATTAATGGGGGTAGGGCACATCTCTGACTCACCCCTTGTCTAATATTTACTTCTCTACAGTACTGCTATAATTCTATTACTACTTTTTACTCTTTGTATAAGCTATGTACTATCCGTCTATCTCTAAAACTCATTTCAATCTTTTTGAGTATTTCGAAAAAAATTTCCATTTTACATGGTTCAGTGCTTTTTCCAGATCTACATACCTTATATACATGCTTTCTCCTTTTTCTATTGTCTTCTCAATTATCACCCTCAAAGCTAAAATAGCCTCCCGTGGTCCTCTGACGCACTTTCACCGAAATTGATCTTCTCCTAGTACTTCTTCAGCCCGTTTTTCCATCCATCTTTGTACAATTCTAGTTAATATTTTTGACACGTGCTGTCAAACTTATTGTTCAAAAATTTTCACATCTATCGCCGCCTCTCCTTTTTGGTATAGTGACTATGATATTACATTTGAAATCTTTAGATATCTCGCCTGTCTCATATATATAGCTTACAAGCTGGAAGGGACGTTCTCTTACTGCTCGTTCAGCGGCTTTTAGAGTTTTTGCTTGCACCTTATCTATACCCGGTACCTTACCATTTTTCAGTCCTTTTAATGTTAATTCAAACTCATCTCTAAATATAGGATATCCCAAGTCATCGTTTTCAATGTCTGCTTCCACTTCTAGTGCTGTTAGTTCCTCCTCTGCATATAAATTCTGTATATATAGTCTTGCCATCTAACCACTTTTTCTACATTTTCTATAATAATATCTCCTTCCGCGCCCCTTATATTTTTGCTATACGGTTTTATATCGTTAAATTTTATTCTAATTAGTCTGTCTTTCCTATTTCCATCTTAGTTTGTACCTCTTTGCACTTTTGATCAATCCATTGCTTTTTAGCTTTCCTGCATTTGCGTATAATTTCCCATTTTGATGGCTTTGTATCTCTGTTTTCTAGCTTCGTCCGGTCTGTTTTTGTATTTTCGTTTTTCTTCTATTAAATTCAGGATATCCTTTGTTATCCATGGTTTCTTTATTTTCTTTTTATGTATATCCTGGTCGTCATGTCTAAACTGGATTTAATGTTATTTCATTCTGTTTCTACTTCCTTAGTATCAGAAATTTTCTTGATATCTGTCAGCAATTCATTTGACATTTTTTTCAAATCTTTCGTGCATATCTTTATCTTTTAGTTTCTCAAAATCAAAGTGTCTTTCTCCGCTCATTTTTCTCAAATTTTTAAATTTAAGAACGATCTTCATGATTACAACGTTGTGGTCAGTGTCTATATCTGCTTCTGGGTTGCTTTTACAGTCTGTTACTTGATTCCCAAACCGTTGTCTAACAAAAATGTAATCTATTTGATCTTCCTATATCTCCTAGTATCTTCCACATGTATCGTCTTCTAGCATAATGTTGAAATAATGTATTGGTGATGGTTAAATTGTTTTTGTCATAAAATTCTATCAGCCTATTTCCCCTGTCGTTTCTCGTTCCTAAACCAAATAAACTTACTACCACTCCTTCCCTACCCTCTCCCACCATTGCATTAAAATCCTCCGTAATTATTAGATTTTCATATCCGTTTACAATTTTAAAACAAGCAATTAATTGTAAGGTCAATTTATGTCTAGAGATAAAACCAAAATCGCCATTTATAGACCAATCTCTGTAATAAGTAAAGTAGCTAAAATTTAAGAAAAAGCAATAAACGAGTTTTTAGTAAAAAAAACAATTTATTGTCAAGTTCACAATATGGTTTTTGGACACAACTGTCCATAGAAAATGCCGTGTTTCAGGTGACGAATGACATTATTATCTCTTTAGACTCAAACAAAAAAATTAGTAGCTTTGATAGATTTGGCAAAGGCAGTTGATACCCTACAGCATAACATTTTATTGCAGAAACTATATCAAATAGGTATTAGAGGAATACCTTTGGATCTTCTTAAAAGTTATCTAACCGACAGAAAACAGTGAGTAAAGTTAAAAAATGTTTTGAACCATTTGGCGAAGATAACATGTCGCATACCTCAAGGTATGGTATTGCCACTACTTTTTTAATATACATCTATAATCTGGGCGACAATAAACACGCTACCAAAATAATCTCATACGCAGATGGTATAACTTATTTGGAACATAAATTGAAATATAGAAAAACTTTAAACCAAAGTCATACAGTAACCATGTAATTCTATAATTCTTTTTTATTCCACAACTATAGATACTAATGTAGTCATTTTCAAGTAAACTAAAACACTGTAGAAAACTGGAACGAAGTTAGAAAGGTATAGAAGTACTGACCTTAAACACAACACCTACATGTCCCATAACAATAAAAAACAATTAATTTAAGAAAAATGCAGTTAAAAATACATAACTGCAGTCAAAGTTAAAAATCAAGTAGAAATGTGCCTTGTACAAAGGGACAACCTCCTTTGTTCTTAGGTGCAATTGCTTCTTGTATGATTTCATGCTAAAAAAATTAAGAGTCATTTAGACCTATTACTATTATACAAACATGTAGAAAATGATTCACAAATGTATATATAATTAATGAAAATAAATTGAAAAAAAAAGTTAAATCGAGAAAACATCTAGAATATGCGTCATCAAACCTATTGTATTACGTCACCCATTAATCATTCTTCTTATCGCTAGACAGATATAATTGTAATACAATACCTATGAATCATTGCTCGCTATCGCTAAACCGACATGAAGCCACTTTAGTAAAAGCTGAATAATCGTATCTTCCAGAGTGTGCTGTATACTTCCTAATTACTGTTACACTGCCCCCCTTCTAAAACTGTTGTCCCAGAACATTTTCCAGCCCGGAAGCTGGAGTATGTGCCTGTGACGATAGGAACAACTGGAGCCACTCTTACTGTTTCGTTTGTATTTATAGTTAATTTACTGTTAGTTATAACATAATTATAGCATATGAATAATTTATAAAAATGCACAATGTGCTTTGGAACAACCTTATCTAACTGATAATTGATTTTGTTATGTGTTTCAATAATCCCAATTTGCACCTGAGTTCAATGTTAGATTGCAGGTAAACTCGCATCCGCCTTGTGGACATTAAATGTCAATAGATTTGTCGCGATTCAGCCTTTAAGCTACTCTGTGTTATTGATGTACGGCTAAAACTGAGTTAAAAGTATGCTGTGCATCGCAGTGGTTTTTTGTTAGACAGATTTGACCTCCTGTCAGAAGTCAACGTTTTTTTACTACTAGTTCTTTGAACACCGCTAAACCTAATAACTTAGGTAAGTACTTGAAGGTTGCCGCTATTCTTATTGTCGTATACGTGTCCACTTATCTCACCATCATTTTGATAGAAATAGCAATCTACACTCTTAATAGCGGGTGCCGTCCCATTTGATGGCATACCGGGTTTTCATTTGGTCGCTCGCAATCTGAATATTCTTTCTTACGTTTCTAAGGATGTCATGCATTTTCCGCTTCAGCCTCTCAACATAATTTCTGCCTACAACATCATCTCCAGGCTTCCTACTGAACTTAAGATCACATGGTAAAAGTATCTTGCGTACCTACATAGCACATAACACCAGTCTGTTCCGTACTCTCGTAAACCGCAGATCAGAAAGACAATAAAAATAGGTCTATGTATTGGTCCCAGTCCTTTTAACGTTCAGAGACTGCCATAGAGAGATACTTTCCCAAGGTGCAGTTCCTGCGTTCTACCATGCTATTCAATTGAGGGTGCAATGGTGTCATTCAGGTCGTTCTCATCTCCAGTAAACTCCTTGAAATAGCACCGACTGAAAATTTCTGCCTTGGTCTGAGTGCAATACCAAAGGTTTCCAAAACTGCAAAAAACTTTTTGACTATGTCAGCGACGGTTGCTGCTTTCTGGTTGGGTATGACATATGGCTCTGTCTATTTTGTAAAGTAGTTCATAGTCATTATAATTTGAATTAGGGCCGCTATACTTGCGGCCACGTCCCCAATGCTCCACCCGGAGGTACTACATTGGGTTTAAACGCGAAAAATAGTCGTGCTCCTAATTTATTCTTACTTCATAGTTGATTCACCCTAAATAAAAACTAAATAAAAATCTAACAAACCTAAAAATCTAACAAACCTAACAAACTCTAACAATCTAACAAACCTAAAAATCTGACAAAAACTGGAACAAAAACAAAACAAAAACTAAAAACAGGGTTGTAAATAATGGTATCCCTAGCGCTGACTTTCGAGTGTACCCGATCAACAAGCAAAATGAGAGGGAGGGATCCGTAATACCGGATAGCAGACGCCGGTTCTGCTTACCAGTGCGACCTGAAGGGTCGTCTTAAAACTATCCAAATCTAGCTAACTAATTTAAATCCATCCCTAGCTTTCCCTATCGTTCCCTAACTGATTTACATTATGATTACAATCTTCGCAATTCTGCTCAACCTTCCCAAATATATACTGCAACCAAAATGGCGACAGAACGTCAAACAAAACAAATAAGCCACATAATACATGCTATATATAAATAAATATAAAGTGTAAATATAAAATATAAATAAATATAATTATGTAAATATATAAATAAATGTTTAATAAGCGTTAAGCATATAGCAGTGCACAAAATAGCGAAAGCATCACCCTATTTATCAGGTGCACTCGCACAAGCATTATGTCGGCTAGCGCCTTTACACACCAAACGTGCTTCTTAAATTATTTCAAAACTACTAATTAATGTAAATCAATGCTTGTGCAGTACAGCCGCCACAATTTAAGTCTTACCTCGATAATAAAATTCTCCAGCATCCGAAGATCTGGTCGTCTGTAACTTACTTCTAAAGGTGGGACGGGGTGCACTGCTAAAGTCCTGGTGGGTATGCACTAAATGTTCTTGGGGATCACAATCACTATCACTATCACTTCACTTTCAAGTCCTGGGGATGCGCGGTTGCGCTCTGTTTTATTATCCTTGTTTACTTTATTGATTTAATTTAATGAGGGTTTATGATTTATTTGTTATTGTTTATTTGGTATTATTTATTCCCGATTTTCCGCACATAATTATGAAGATAGGCAGTGATTGTATTAATGGAGTGGGGTTTCTCGTGCATATTGGACATTTTGGTATAATTATCTTTTTTTTTTTTTTTTTTTTTTTTTTAATTATTTAATATCAGGTTTTGGTTATGCTCGTATCCTTACTTACGCCAAGTCAATCTAAAATTTTTCAATCCTCCCACCAACCCCACCGAATTTTTACACGCGGTCGTCATTGATTGTCTAATCTCGCGACCCTTCCCGCGAATTCTTTTAAGGCTGTCCAGAACGCCTTCTGGTTAACCACTTCCCCGACTTCCTGTAGGCTCTTTGGCCATGCCAGACCTAGGATAGCTAGTTTGCTATTAGCCAACCCTCGATTTCCCGCCTCAAGCGGGCAGTCGAAGAGCACGTGCTCTGCGCTTTCCGCGCCCTCACCGCATTCGCAGCGGTCGCTGTTGGTTAGACCGAACCTTTGTAAATACGCCTTCAGGGCGCCGTGCCCTGTTATCAACTGCACCATTTTGTGATCGAGCTTAACCTCGATCTTACCTCTGGCTTCTATGCTCGGTATGAATTTGTGGGTCAACCTGCCCGTGGCAGCGTTGTTTCACCTCTCTTCCCATTGTCGAATTGATTTTTCGCGCAGCTTTCTTTTGATTAAAGACCTCGGTATCGACGAATGTGATATTCGAAAGTCGCCCGTCGCGGCCTCTTTAGCTAATTCGTCAGCCCTATCGTTTCCTACGTTACCATTGTGCGACCTGACCCAACAGAACTTTAAACGTCGAAACTCGAGCGCCGTACGCGCTATTCTCCAGACATCCGCTTGGAGATCTGTCGAGGTGTTCATGTTTGTTAAAGCCATTAGCGCCGATTTACTATCACTGATTATATAATACTCGTCTCTGCCCGTATGGTTTATTACGTAATCGATAGCCTCTCGTATGGCTACCAATTCGCACTGGAAGATAGTGCACCAGTTCGCGAGTTTGGTTTGAAACCGAAACACCTCCCTTTCCTGCTTATACACGACAAACGCCGCGCCTGCTTGCCCATCGTCCATACGTGAACCGTCCGTATAAATTCTGATACCCATCGCGTCCTCATCACCTTCGACAAACTCGATCCCTCTAATATCAGCCGGGTGCCCTAACTCAGATACAACAATCTTTCTTGCAATTTCCCTATTACCAAGATTAAGATCTTCGATAATTTCGCGCCCTTTTCCTATATTTATTAATCGCCTATCTCTAATCTCCCTAACGACATATTCGATAGGGAGAGTCCTACTGATCACCAGGACTGCCTCCGTGGAGGTGGTCCTGTACGCCCTCGCCGCTTTTACCGCGGTTATGCGTTGAACGCTCGTCAATTGACGCATCTCCCGGACTTTACAACCTTCTGCCCATACAGAAGCTGCGTACAGTATTGCCGGCTCAATTGCTCCGGCATAAACCGTCCTTAGCGATTCGCCCCTGAAACCCCACTTTATTTTAGCCGCCGCCATCATTTTATTTGATATTTGTAGTTCATAGTCACCAAGATGTATTTATTTTAACCGTTGGTTTCAGGGAATGGGTCTGAGATGTCAATTGCCACTCTCTCAAACAGGCTTCCTACGTTGTATTACCTCATGGGCGCTTTCCGGTTATACCCAAAGGCGCATAGCACTGACACTTTCTGCACCATTCACGGACGTCCTTCTTGCTGTTTACCCAATAAACTCCTTTATGGAAATTCCAGAATTATTTTGACGCCGAAATGTCCTTTCAACAGTCCATTATATACATGTCCTAAGACTTCTGACACCCATCTCTTGGGAATCACCACCGAAGCCTACTCACAGATTCATTTTCCTTTTGCAGACAACGCACCAACATGCCGTCCTCTAACTTCAAGGAATCCCACTGTGCCCAATACAACTTCAGTGTGTTACTTAACGGTGTTAACATTCTGCCACGACGGACGTCCTACTCTGATTTTCCAGTCTATAACGACGCCTAGGTCAGGGATGTTCTCTTGTTCGGTCCTCAGAAGCTGTGGCTGCCGAACATTGCATTTCGTCTCCAGTCATGAACAATGACTGCAATCTTCAGGACAAGGCCGTCTCAACAATCCTTCTGCGTTACAATGATTTGAAGCCGTTCGACGTTCAGTGTCAAAATTGTATTCCTGTAGCCTTTCTATCCATCTCACGATCTATCCTTCTGGACTCTGAATTGCAGCAGCCCCTTTAGCACTGAGTGATCTGTTCTCAGGGGAAACTTCTAACCATAGAGAAACTTATAAGTGATCTAACAATTTCCCTACAGCCAATAGTTCTTTTTTTACAATGCATCACTTTCTTTCTCATTTTGAGAGCGCCTTGCTGAAATAACTAATCACTTTTTCTTGTTCGCCCTGTATCTGAGACACACACTTCCAATAGCAATATTACTACTTGCGTTCGTATGTAATATGAATTTGCCTTCCGACTGAGGGTGACTTGTTTAAGCTGCTGGAACACATTTTGACAATCTTCGTCCCATACATATTCATGTCTTCTTTAGTCAATTTAGTCAAGGGGTTGGTAGTGTTCGAAAATCCACAAACAAATCGTCTATGTGTGTGTAATCCCAGAAAACTGCATAGTTGGTGTTTATCTTTGGGCGTCTGTTATCCTTGCATTGCCCTAACTTTTTCTGACTCTGGCCTAACTGCATTTTGTGAAACTGCATACCCTAAGCATTCTAGTTAGCAGAACAGGTGGCGCTTTTGGGCTCAACTTCGAATTGGCGCGTTTCAATCTTAGAAACACATCCTCCAAATTAGTCAAGTGTTCCTTAAATGTCTTTTCAATCACGATCACATCATCCAAGTACATGAAGTATGTTTTCCATGACAGACCACGTTAGGTGTTATACAATAAACGTTCAAGGGTGGCAGGAGCGTTGCAAAGTCCAAATGGCATCACTGTGAATTGCGATACGCCAATATCAATAGTAAAAGCAGCCTTCTGTCGATCTTTGCCATCCATATCCACTTACCAGTACCCACTTTTCAAGTCCAAGGTTGAGAACCACCGGCACCCTGAGAACGTACCTAGAGTATCATCAATCCTCAGTAATGAGTAACTGTCCTTTTTCGTCGTGTCATTCAACCGGCGATAGTCACCACAGAATCTTGTTCAATCACATCCTGCACCTCAATTTCTTCAACCATTCTCTCAGCTTCTTCACGCTTGGCTAATGGAAACCTTCTCGGTTGCTGTCTTATTGGCCGAACTTCCCCAGTATCGACTTGACTACTGCGTTTTTCTTCAACTGACTGCGGTAAATCGCAAACACACCTGAGTAACGTCAAATCGGGTTGTTAAATTCAGCCAGCAATTGTTATAACAGGTGCAAATTGGCCAAGGCCCTGTTGAAAAAAGGTATTTAATGCACTGACACGTTGCAGATAAAACGTAAAGGAAACCCAAAAGAAGTTATTTCCTCCAAAATTTCAAAAGGGTAAACAAAGGCCCAGTACTGTGATGGCATCATGGTGGATAAATAGAAAGGCACACAAGATGTCCTTTATATATCCACCGAATTTGAAAATAACACGAGGGGACATACCAGTAGGAGAAGCTCAAAAAAAATGGAGTCATTATCTATTTTACAATACAATAGGTACATGTCAGGTATCGATAGGCAGGATCAAATGATCTTATTACCCTTGCTCTAGGAAGACTGTGCGGTGATACAAAAAGTTAGCAATTAATTTTTTCCAGCAAATGTTAGTGAATTCACATTATTTGTACAATATGTACGCTGAGAAAAAATGTCACTACGATTTTCAGTTGGGAGTAATAAGAGAATTATTGCAGTATGACAAATCTAGCAAGAAACTTTCAAATAATATTAAACCAGTTGACTACTTACCAACCAAAATCACAAATACATCTGGAAAAGGAGAAACTAAAAGAAAAAGGTGCAGAATTTGTGCATTAAAAAAAAAATATGGAAAAATATCACCTATGAGTGCGCAGAACGCCCAGATAACCCAAGTCTTTGTTTAGGCAACTGCTTCAAGCAATTCCATATACACAAAGAGTAACTATACTATTTGCATGATTAAGTATATAGGGTAATTTTTATGTAGGATAGTTTCTCTATAATAAGCTTTTTTCTATTTTTTAATGTTTTTTTAAGTTAGTTTGTGTATAATAAGCTTGCCAGTTTGTTTAACATAATTTTTTGTTTTAATTTTGTTTACTTCTTCAAATTTGCTAATAAACATTTTGTATACATATAGATAGAAAATGTATCGAGATCCTATCATTATTTGGTAAACTACAACTGACTCAGATTCGAAACGTTGAGCGTATGGTAATAATTCAATACCAATGTGCGCATGACTCAGATCCAAGTCATGCTATAAGAAAACTCAACACTCTATATATCAACTAACAACAAACCTTTATCACATTGTATTACAACCCCGCCGGTGCGGTACGCAAGACACTACGTCAGTTGGTAGCAATGCTAGACAATTGTAAAAATGACGCGCAATTTATAGATGACGTCACACAATATGCGAATTATTGCTACACAATTAAACGGTTATGCAAATTTTAAAGAAACCCCCACGGGGTACTCACGTGAACATGTAGGGCTTCTTGCAGAATTACTCCATGATGTCGGCGGCGAATTCGCTAGTCTTGCGGGCGTCGACTGCTTCGCTGAACTTTCGGGCGTGGGAACTCTTGAGCACGGTTGAATGCAAATTCAAATTGTCTTCTTCCTATATGTAGGCAAATAAGGTAGGGAAGGCAAGTAGAGGCACGATAATTGGGATTACAGGAAACCTACATATCAGAAAAAAGACACGGTAAGATACCCGACAACTACACTTGTTCACATCTCGGAGCTAGTTCTGTCACGTATGCCGGAAATCTACCACTTCCTCCTTGGCCCACCACGTCGGCGCAAAAATTTCGCGCAACGCACTATCTGAAGTGACGGAAATACGCACACGTCCTTTTAAATTCATTGGCGCGAAATCCTTACAAATTACAACTTATAAGAATGTTTACGGCCGATTTCGGCACGTAACAATTGTCATAGCGGTGAGGATGGTTAAATACAAAAAACCAAATTAGCACATAGTACACGACTACAAAATAAGATTAGCAGTCAACGTGCTAAGAGCTGCTTAGAACTCTTCCTTGCTAGATGCTAATACCACTATATCATCTTCAAATCTAAGCATATCAATCGTTTGTCCCGGTATAATAATTCCCAATGTCTTTCTATGTTTGACAGTATTCATTGCCTCTTCAATATACAAGTTAAAAATTAACGGAAATAGGGCACATCCCTGTCTCACCCCTATCCTAATATTTACTTTTCTATGTTGCTGTTCTAATTCTATTACAGATGTTTGCTTTTTGTATAAACTATTTACTATATGTTTATCCCTATGACTTATCCCTATCTTTTTTAGTATTTCACACATTTTTCCCATTTTATACTGTCGAGTGCTTTTTTCAGATTTACAAACACAATATGATTAGAATTTTTATTTCCAATTAGCAAAAAATCATGCGTACAGGAAAAATTTGACTTGCTTGCTCGAATTAACCATAAACCTTTATAGCCTTTGCCGCAGAGAAAAATATTTTTTCGCAAGTCGGTGTACACTGATAACCTGTATTGAAATCTTCAAGAAATTCAATGTTCCATTCCAGGTAATCAGAGAGCATTCATTGATACATCAAGGTATTACTAATCATATACTTCAATGGATTTCCTTTTTTTTTAAAGAAGTTTCCGTGGAGTGATTGTTTTTGCTTCTCTGTGATGTGTTTCATTCATCCTTGTTTAGCCCCATTAATGTTAATTTCACCTAACATGATTAATTTGTTTTTGTTTATATTTATTTAGTATTCTGTTATTCAACAAGCATTTCTCTTTAAATAAATAAAATGCAAATTTCTTTGAAAACCTTCAGGTAAAAAAATAATAGACTGCACAATATGGAAATTCAAATTACGTTACTTAAAAACATATATTCTATATTAAGCACAGTATTTTTGTACGAATTCTGATGTAATAAGGAAAAGTAAGATAAAGGAAAAGTATTAAGTTATAAAGAAATTTTAATAACACATAAAAATAAATATTAAGTCTATTATTTATTAATTCAAAATTTTTCTGACGTTTTATAACTAAATATATGCTGTAGGTACCAGATAGAGACCACACAGGAAATATGATTCCAGAATGGAAAAGGCAAATGTTAGCTAAAAAGGCTGCTGAAAAGGCCAAGAAAGAATTAGAAGAGCAAATCCATCGTGATGCTGAAATAAAACGACTTCAATCAATTCCCCAATGGAAAAGACAATTAATAGCTAAAAAAGAAGAAGCAGATTATAAAATAAAGTAAGCGATTGATATATTTTAACGATAAGCTTATTTACTAAATTTATGTTGTTAATCAATAACTGTATTATTCTAGTTTTATGTCCACAATAGGTGCTGATTGTTAACTCCAATTATAAATAATCTTAAACTAATGAATGGCAATTGTATCATAGGCTGTCTCTTTTTGTTGTGCCAATTTCTATCAACGTAAACAGATTGGATACGATAGAAAGAACAAAATACTAATCTGTATGAAGTATACAGTGCTTCCCAAAAGTAACGGATATATTCAATTAAATGATTATCTACAATTTCTGAGTAAAAAGCTCTGACACGTCCATTTTTATTTTTAAATTGTCATTTAATTATGTAATTCTTAAACCCCCCACCCTAAGCGCTATCATCTTCTACTTAAAAATTTTAAATAGCAATGTACCCCTTGTGATACCTCAATTAATAGCATTTCTCATGCAGAAATAAAATTTTACAAAAAAATTCTAAATCGGTTGATAAATAACTGTTTTATTCAATAAAAACTTATTCACTTAAAGTGCCAATTATCGGGTATGCCTTGACAAACAAAATGTTTGTAAAGGGTCAAATAAGTTTAGTGAAAGTACGTTAGTTAAGTGTGTGTTGCTTGTTTAATGATAAGTCAGCAAAAATGAGCCTAAACGAAGCCGAAAGGATTGAAATTTTAATGATGATTGGCTTTGGAGATTGAACACACAAAGAAGTTCGAATTTTATTCAAAGAAATTCATCCCGACCTCCCCCCAATCTCGCAATCAACGATAAGCTGAATTGAAAATAAATTTCGGAATATTGGGCACATACGAGATAAATCTAAAGATGACGTCCATCAACTTTAGATGAAGATTCAGAATTAGATGTCTTGCTATTTGTGCAGGAAAATCCACATTCAAGCATTGCTGGAGTCGCTTCATAGTTAAATGCATCAAAAAGTGCAGTTAATAGATTTCTTCGTAAGCCAAAGTTTCACCCTTACAAAGTGCAATTAGTGCAAGAGTTATCAGATGATGATTTTGATAAGCGAGCGCAATTTTGTGAGACAATGATGCAATTTTGCAATGAAAATCCTGGATTGGAAGGAAATATTATGTTTTCTGATGAGGCAACATTTTATTTAAATGGTACCGTTAATAAGCAGAATTGCCGTTATTGGGCTGATGAAAATCCGTATTGGATGATGGAAGCAAATACACAATTTCCACAAAAGATTAATGTTTGGGCGGGGATAATGGGTAATAAAGTTATTGGACCGTACTTTTTGAGAGAACACTCAATGGAGAACAATATCTGAATTTTCTCCAATTTGAATTAATTCCGGCTTTAGCGGTACTACATCCGAATGCAGAAGATCCTGATTCACCTCATCCTAGTATTTGGCTACATCAAGATGGTGCGCCTCCCCACTATGCACGTCCAGTACGGGAATATCTCGACCAAGTATTTCTTATGAGGTGGATTGGTAGACGAGGACAAAATGAATGGCCCGCATGGTCTCCCGACTTAACTCCTTTGGATTATTTCCTCTGGGGTTATTTAAAATCTAAAGTGTATCTGAATAGGCCTCAAAACGTAAACGAGTTAAAGCAGAGAATTTGGAATGAAATTCACTTAATTTTCCCTCAGACAGTAAACAAAGTTCAACAAGAGTTTGTCTCTAGATTAGGACACTGCCTAGCCGCTAGCGGACAACAGTTTGAACATTTAGTTTAAATTGGGTGTTTTTGTTTTTTATTTAAGTTTTGTTTATTGAATAGAACAGTTATTTATTTAGAATTTTTTGTAAAATTTTATTTTTGCATGAAAAATGCTATTAATTGAGATATCACAAGCAGTACATTGCTATTTAAAATTTTTAAGTAGTATATGCTAGCGCTTAGGAGTTGAAGGGTGGGGGTTTAAAAATTACATATTTAAATGACAATTTAAAAATAAAAATCGACGTGTCAGAAATTGTCAATAATCATATATATATATATATATATATATATATATATATATATATATATATATTGTGATATTATGTGATATATATGCTGTGATAGTCGTGTTCCACAGTTGGGCTTGTCATATAAATGCTATGATATTCGCCTCACGGCTTGGGCGTACATATAAATGCTGTGTTAACTCCTGTTAGCCCCTTGTTGTTCTATTAATATTTAGCCCCTCGACTTGTGCAGACCATATAAATGCTGTGTTATTTTATTTAGGGTTAACAAGCACTTGTAAAAATGTTCATTTATAATATTCTTTGCCTCGACTAGCTGATTCAATTAAAAGTACTTCTACAATACACAGTATGATGATTAAATATTTACAACCTTTTTAAATATCTTCTCCCTTTTTAAATTATATACATGTCAGATTCTTAGAAAATCAAGCCAGCAAAACGAGATTTTATTAGATTTAGAGACCTATTGAAACGTTTCAAGATGTCTATTACTTTTCACAAATTTATACAAGAAACCCCAATTTGTCGGCTCTTACACTTTGAATTATTATCAAGATAAAAACATTTTTAGAAATAAATCGAATCAAAATATCTAACCGGAAGTGGTTTAGTAGGTTTTCTGCATTCCCCAGAATTGAAGTCGACATCCAGCCAAATTAGTATCCAAATCGTTATTGGTGAGATTATTCCAATGAAAGGTTTTTCATTTTTGTAATAGAATATTTACCATTTTCAGAGATTATCAAATTGCTTGAACAGGTAGCATTCTCCAGAGTCTCTTATCCAAAATTGTATTTAAGATCATAATTAACAGGAATCTTTATTAGGATCGTTATGTCGATTGCAATTTAAGATTGTAGTTAAAAGTGGTGATTAAGAGTGGTGATTAAGACGGTAATTAAAAGCCCTGTTTTATTTCTTATTAGAAATGGTATAATTTCACTAAATCTGATCTACCTACGTCTTTAGAAGTACGGCTCGCTTGCACAATCTCACACTCTTTAATTTTTAATTTAATTTAATTTACTGTTCACGTAAATATTTAGCACTTTCAAGTATAGTGACTGCCCAGTTTCTAAAGTATACTAACTCGATATTCAATTGTCATGATATTTATAGGATCGGCCCCTTTTGTTTGTGATTCGTTGACTTCACGTGCTGGGCGAGACCAAGTGTCTTATCTCTTGTTATTTTGGGAAAGTTTGCCAATTGTTTAGTTCGTTTTGCACAAAGCGATGCTAAGAAAGTCACGTAATTCATTATAATACCTCACATTTAATTCAGAGATCCCAGGAATCTTCGTCCAACAAATCACGTACTATTGTTGTTGGCCTTATTCTAATCTGAATGGAATAAATTTGGTGTTTGTTTATTTCCTAGTAAATTGGATTTTTGAACAAATGTGATACTTTTAGATCACGTACGCTTTTAAATAATGCATAATTTCTGCGTGCGTTTGAGATGATATATTAACGCACCTTTTTGAATATTTATCTATCCAATTCATGCAGGTTTTTCACTGATTTAATTTCATTGCGTTCCGTTACATTTTTAAATTCTTATCTTTGCTCGTATCTACTCTTGTATATGCGTTTTAATCGTTTGTACTGCTATATACAGTGTGCTCTCAACTAATAATATTTATAATGACCTATTTGCTCCTCTAATATTTGTAATTATGTACTTTTTGTTACTTGGGAGTTTCTCTTGTTTATTGTATGACCCCTTTGATCTAACCTATCCCTAAATTAACCCTATAATTACAGCAATATATATATATATATATACGAGCTTTTCCTGGATGAGGAGTAGGTTAATTCGTACCCCACACTTTGGGCATTATAAATGTTCTGTAACTCTACAAATGGTCTGCCATAAATTCTCTGAAACTACCTGAAACAAGTAGGACACCAAACCTCCAGCCCTTTTTGCTCTGCTTCCTCAGGGATATTCGCCATGGCTGCTTAGTTACTCTATGAAAATACTACCCTACTATTCAAAGAAAAAAATCAAACTACTAAAAATACATCACTCTTTATTGTAACATCAAATCACTACCCAAAAATCTTTGTCTTAACATTCTTAATTCACACCTTGGATATCTAACAACAATCTTCAATCTTAAATAAAGTCATTTTAAAAATACCATAATTTCAAAATTTGTCTATTTACATCTATAATTATTAAATGTAACTGGGCTTATCCCTAAATATTATTTTAAAACCCCAGGTCTAATACGAGCTCATAGTAAAAACCTTTCTGTACCTAAGTGCTAATTATTGCAAAATAATTACCAAAAACTCGTTTACTTTGTACAAAAGTCAATATTACACACTCATTTTATAATACATAATTTTACATAAACATATTTTCAAAATATTCCTTATCAAAGGTAAATAATTAATTATTATGTCCATAAAATTCAACATAATCCACCCAAAAGGCACAATCATAAATGTCATAATCACCAAACAATCACAATAATCAAAATTTTTTTATAATATTCAGTTACCTGGAATTTAGCACAACCAGATCTCTGCCCTGAAACCATCTCTGACATAGTCCTCCTTCATGACTGCACGTACAGAAATCACCCCAAGTTGACTCCCACCATCAGGAACAGCAATCCTCTACCCAGATCTCTCGGCATCCAATGTGCGGTATTTCCAAACTATCGTACATCCACTACTGGTTCATCAACATCCACTACTCCAAGTCAGTGCACACCAAGCACCTAAATAGGAAGACGTCTACTTACATACATCAAGCTTCGTTTTTCAAAATGTATTTTATACAATTCACGACTGCTGTTTTAATCTTGCACAAACATGTGCATATTTAATTTATTAAAAATCTCAAACTCAGTCACTTAACTAATTTGCTATCAGCTTCCTAACGTACTCCAGTGACTGTTTATACTGTTGTCTTGTAGTCTTCTTTGTAGTTTATTATTCGCGGATAAATGAACCCACAATGTATGCTTGATTTGATCTATTCTTCAAAATATTCATTCTTAGTAATAATTAAATATCCTGTTATCCAAATTACAGTATAGAATATTTTCAAAAGGTTTGAATCAGTGCTCTATATTTAAACCGGGTTAGTATAAGGTCCCGGAGGAGTCAAATAACTTTTTATTTGAAGTGCATTAATGAATTTCTGTATCCTATTTTCAAATTTGTGTCACTTGCTATTTAACCAGAAATGCCTATTACTTTTTTTTAAATGAGACATTCATTATATTTTTACTTTTTCGGATGCAGAATAAAAAACTATCTTCAGAAATATTAACAAACTTTTTCATTCTTAAGAACACATTACAAAAATAATAAAAACTACCGATAACGCAAAATCAAGATGTCTTTGAAAACTATTTGAAATTTTATTGACTGTACAAAAAAATGTTCAAATTGTGCTCCATTTACGACTTGACAATGATGTATTCGATCAATGAAATGTCTTAGTCAATTCTGTATCATATGGGGCGTGATACAAATAAGTTTTTCATCTATCCGTTCTTCTAATACTTGATTAATTGGTTGATTTTTATACACTTGACAGTTCAAGTGACCCCACAAGAAAAAATCGAGTGGTGATAAACAGAGAACAGAATGACCATTTAATTGGTCTTCTGCGCCTAATCCAGCGTGCAGGATATATTTCGTTTAAATAATCACGACCATTGCATGAAAAATGTGATGGAGCTCCATCCTGCTGAAACCATATATTGTTTTGGTTTGGAAGGAGAACTGTAGGTGCTATACGTTACTAATTATTTTAATTAGACCTCAAACCCAAGAACTTGAAACAACAATTAAACAAATTAAACAATTAAAAAAGTACAAGGTATAGAAAAAAATGTTCAGATAAAAGTCATATCTGATGAAGAGAAACATACATTTCTGGAGACAGTTCTGAAAATTTTTCAGTAGTTTTTTAGGAAAATACAAAGTTACTTTTATTTAAATAGAAAGGGGTATTTTAAACTATAGTACCAGATAGCACTTTAAAAATGCTATTTTTCAATATAACATCTCAATACCTAAAATCAAAAATAAGCCTTCTTCTGTACAGAAGGTCAAAGCCTTTCACAGCAATGCAAAACACAATCTTTTCTAAGGTTATTCTAAGCTATTAAGTAACAAAAATAAGCTTTTACACATCGAAATACATATATGACAATAAACAAAAGACACTAAAACTGACAAACAAAAAATGGAAAACTTGAATGTTTTATGGATTTTTATTTATTAAATGTTCAAAATTTTCACCATTTTGACTTAAACAAAGATTTACTCTTTTCAACGAGTCTTTCAATGTTGCTGCTTTGATTGTTTCTGGATTTATATCTTGAATAGCCTGTCGAATCCTATTTTTGCAGTCTTGTTCGATTGTTGCTGCTACTGCATAAACCCTATTCTTAAGATATCCCCAAAGAAAATAATCGAATGGTGTTAGATCTCGGTGAATATAAAACAAGACCTTTGTAACAATCAATCTGCAAAGATATTGTATAAAACTAAACTAACATCTTGCATATTGTGAGTAGCAGTACCATCTTGTTGGAAATATGTGTTGGTGTTTCGCTAATGATAGATCGTTCACATAGTTAGTCACATAATTCCTTGTAAATATAGTTCGGCTGTCAGATTTTTATTGTAAAATATGCTCCCAGACATTAAAAGATTGGAAATTTCTATTCCTAATTTGATGTTTGTAAACTTGCTCTCATCAGACCAAATTATTTGTTTAACACTATCAGGATTTTCCTGAAATTTAATAATAATCCATTTACAAAACTGGATTCTCTTTAAAGAATCATTTTCACGAAGCTCATGTACTAATCTGTATTTGTACAGATGCATATTACGCTTTTTCAAAATCTTCTGCGTAGTGTTATGACATTCTGTATTGAAATGCAACTTGTCGTGTAGAAGTATTAGGATTAACAGCAAAAAAGCTATTGCTGTTATTTCAAGGTTTTCGTCAACAACTGTACTGTCACGTTGTTTCTTAATAATTTTTAATGACCCAATAATCTTCATATTATTAAAATAGAGCGAATATTGTGGACAGAGGGTCTGGTCTTCGCCAAATATTTTATTGAAAATTGACAAATCGTTTCAATTCAATTTCAACTGCATTCGTTGTTAGTTCAAAAAAGACAGAATTATATAATTGTTGAAGAACCGTGTCAATTAATTCACAGTCTGACAGTACGATGCAGAACAAATGAGTAAGTATTATCAAAATCACAGCCAGCCATGATAACGATAAGAGTTGATGCCTGTTGCTACAGGATCACCTCTACATATGCATATGCATTAATGCATTTTTGAAAGCTTATTTTTGATTCTAGTTATAGGAATACTTTATTTTGAAAATAGCATTTTTAAAGAGCTATCCGATACATACTTAAAAATATCCCTTCCTATTTCAAAAAAGGAAACTTTGTATTTTCCTCAAAAAACTACTGAAAAATTTTCAGAATTATCTCCAGAAATGTATGTCCCCTACATCAGCTATAACTTTTATATGAACTTTTTTTTCTATACCTTATACTTTTTAAATTAAATGCATTGGTTGGTTTAAAAATTACATCCTGTATATACATATATGCAAGCATGTGTAGTTAATCAGTGTATCGTGTTTTATTTATGTAAAATAAAAATATTTGTTAACATATATTTTAACGTTACTAATATTGTTATCATATAATGGCAGTATGACTAGAGTTCTTTGTAGAATTATAGGTCACAATTATTTGAATTAGTTTTTAACAATCACTCTGATTCAAATTACGAATAGAAATAGACTGAATCAAGTTTCTATCAATACTGATTTAATAGTCTTCTTTTTGGATATTTTATAAAGAGGCAATTGAATATTTATACTGATTGTTAACTGCAAATGTTTAACTATTTGTAATTAAAAGTAATTTTTTTTAAACTTTTTTTCCACTTGGCAATATTTTGCTGTTCTAAAACTGTTTAATAAAAATTGAATTTTCTACGCAGGTCAACAATCTACACACCTAAAGTAACAGAAGATACGAAATGTCAAAAGGTCCATGACGCAAATGAATGTTTAAAACAATATCAACAGTACTCAACAGAGGAGGATATTAACAATAATAGCAGTAAAGACCACACAAAAGTTGAACCTACCCCTGATGTGATTCCTATTCCAATCAGAAACGAAGAATATTCAGATGAAGAACCAACTATAATACCTTGGAGAGCACATCTGAGAAAAACAAATAGTAAATTAAACCTTTTAGAGTAAAACGTAACTACAATACAATATTTAAATATTAGTCATTCTAAATTTAGATGTACATTCTAGATTTATATTTAATAGATTCTAAGAGGCTGCCAAGATTCTGACATCATGCAGCAATCTGTGTTTTTGTTATGTATATATTATTCATATACTTTAGTAAGTATAATGCCAGAATCTTTATTCAAACGTATAGCTTGTTTACCTATTTTGCTGTACTTACAGCATATCAAATTTTGATTAAACTTCTTATTCTACATATTCATAATTAGCTGAGCACTAGCCAAAACAATTTAGAGTTTGTGATGCTGTAAGCACAAATTCATAGTTTCAAAAGCCGCAACTAGTTTTCTACATGTTGTTCATGCAATGCACTGTGTGTAGCTTTTCATGCAACAGAGAAAAATTTTGATGTTAAACTGGAATGTGCATGTGACAGCACTGGAAAATCAGTACAATGTGACGATTTTTTCATAGGTTATGATAAAAGTATGCAAAACCAAGGTACACAAAAAATTATTTGATATTGTAATGGCACATAAAATCCAAACTAACTAATCAACAACTAATGTATACTTTAATTTTTAACCAATGTCATGCATTATGATTCATCACATCACAACTAACTAAAGTTCGATTACGAAACTCTCTACAATACAATCCAACTAAATATATAATTTATTTCGTTCATATTTGTCACAACTTCTACATCTTATATATTTCTACGTTTGCTTCCCTTGTACTACTCAAAGAATTCATGATAATCCAATGAGTGATCTAATCCAAACATACTCAAATAGAAGTTTTGTAGCTTTTGGGAAACAACACTATGCACTAGTGAAGTTCCTGTGTAACTATTAATTCCAAGGTCCGGAGTTTAATTGTTGACACGGACTGCTTGAAAACAGTTAGGTATACATTTTTAAAGTACAACTTGTGCTGCCAGAACTAAGCTCAGGATTTTAAATACAAATCTCCCAAGTAACAAAAAAATCCCAAGGGATACATAAAGGACTGAAATCGGGATATACTCTAAAAAGAAATATGATTCTGCCCCGAACACCAACGTGAACTATTACAAATCAAGCAACTCTAAATATTCAAATAGACAAGCAAAAGCAAGTAAGACATCGACTCATACTTATAGCATAAGTAAATTTAATTTGTATCAGCATAAAAATATTTATTTTACTAAAAGAGAAATTTGTATAAATAAATCGTCTTTGCTAATTCAATGCCTATCTAAATCGTTGCTCATTTTAGAGTTAATTTTAGTCCAGTTAACATAAATAATAATTTTTAATTTCATTATGTGAAATCCTGATTTCATCTGTCTTGCAAACTGGCATTGGTAAAGCCTCGCATTCAAATTTAATTATTTAAGTGTAACATTATCAGTAGTTTTAAAGTTTAAAAACTTAAAACGTTTGTAACATTTAATATATATAGTACATTTAATGGCAGGTGACTCAAAATAAGCCACAATGGCATCCTGCCGATGCGTTTTACCCTAACTGGGGCTCATCATAACAAGAGTAGGAAAGTTGTAATATTTAATACAGACACATAAGTGAAGTACAGCTTCACCTAGCTCCTTAATTTAACACTCGCTACACACATGCATGCACGCACACACACACATACTGCTATGAAATTTCTGCCTCCTGTCTGAAACCCCATAACAGTGCTTCTGATGAATTTTGAAATAAGTGAAAACAAAACTCACATAGAACACCACTTCTCTGCTAGCTCAGCTGAAGTTTGGTAGATGCTGCTCCAACCTGCTTGGAATAAAATCGCAAAAAGCACTCTATCACAAAAAAAAATACTAAACTCAGTTATAACCGCTAATTGATTTACTAAAAAAAATCAATAAATTTATTAATTCAAATTGAATTTCTATACAACTCATAAAAATATAAAAAAACGTATCTCGCTCAGTTCATAAATCGATGTGCTCGAAATATTTACAATTAATTAGTTTCCATTATTTAATAAGTCACCACACTTATTTTCATTAAATCTTTCATTAACAAGTCCATTATCTTACCAACTGATTAGTATAGCAAAACACTGGTATAATTAAATTATTTAGCATAATCAAAAAATGCGTTACTTTCACAGTAAATTCATTTCTCTACTATGCAAAATTTACACTAAGAAAACCATGACGCTTGTTATCTATTTCAGGATTCAAATATTTGTCCATGAACTTATCTTGTTCATTTTAACACACGCACGATAAATAAATAGTTTAATAAATGTGTACCTGGTTTTTGTATTTTTCCAAAGATGACAACATCAACCCTTAAATTGTTTTGGCATTGGATTCTATTAGAACAGATATTTATGGTATTTACAGGATTATGACTCCATACTAGATTAACTTTCATGCCAGAAGTACTTGTCACAGGGGAATTATTTTCAGTCAGCAAACCAAAATTATGGTGTACAACAAAATTATGTGAAACCATGTCATTCCGGTCTACACCAAAATCATTTTCTTCTAGTCTTCACCAAAATCATTTTCTTCTGGTTTACACCGAAAGCCGTGAAAGTTTTACTCGACTCTAAAGTAACTTAATTTTATTTTATTTACTCATTAAAGTTCCTCTATACATTTCAGCTTGCGTATTTGTTTGCATAAATCAAAAAGAAAGAAACGAAATCCAGTCTGAACTGTAAGTTTGCATCCCCTCGTTTTGTACCTTTCAACGAATTCTTTATAAAATACATTTCATGGAAAGACAATTTATCACTTTCCCAAAACGTACTCCATACTGTTCATTAATTTTCGTAAGAAAAAACTAGATATTCGCAATTTTATTATTAAGTACAGCCTTACTCTATTTTTTTACAAGATCTAAAGTCGTCTGTTTATGACATAGTTTCAATGCAATTCCTTCTCATTTTAGCCTTGCAAAGTTTTAATAATATCGACTCCTTTCCACCTATACCGATAGATTTATGTTTCCCTCGATGCCAATCTTAACATGAACACATGCCCACACGCAGTCTCTTATCGCGTTTCTTAAAAAACACAAAACTTTACCGTCTAGCCATTATTTTGTTATCGCTTTAAATATTTTGTTTTCACCCATGAATTTTTGTAAATTACACTTGTTCAAGGATATTTCCAAGTCGTTTATTTATGCTTTCTGAATAAAGATAAACTTGAAACGAATGTTTAACACAAACTCAACCACCACGTTACCCATAAATATTTTATTTAAAATACCTTTGCTGGGAAATGTTAAGCTGAAAAGCAACTCTTCACATTATGATACAATATAAGCTATTATTAAAGTTCTGCATGTACAAAATGATGCAAAATATGACATTTGTATTTTGTTTATTTGTCCTTGGATTAAATCAAGTAATTGCAATTTCGCACGTGAGGGTGTTGAAATTAAAGTTTTCTTAATATGCAAAAAATAATTGACGTTACTCGTTATGCTTACCGTATAACTGGAATATTGAAAATTATACAAGTTTTCATATCAATTTTCAATGAAAAATTATTAGTTTTTTGTGAATTAGTAACTTCTACACATGCTTAAAAATTTTTGCAACCATAAAATTTCTTTGGTCTCTTTAAACTTCGCTTAAGCTTATGATGAAAGCAGTCACTGGGCATAATAAGTGTATACTAAAATTAAAAATATTTAGTTAAAAGTCTGGAAATGTACACTGTCAAACTTAATAATGTAAGTAAAAAAATGCAACCAGTGTCTAATTTTTGTTTCATGTAACACACTTATTACCGATTACTTAACATTAGGCTTAGTAATATAAAAAAATCAAAAGCATTAATATCATTTTATTTTTGTTTCTTCCAATTATTGCTTCATGCCCAATAAATGCGTATGGCTTTCCACCTAATATTCAAAGAGATTTGTTAAATGAAATGATGCTTAGGACAAATGTAGGCTTCTTAAAAATGCCGTATTGTGGTAATACCATTATCTAAAAATAGATCAAAATATACCTACAGTTTTTAAAATGGAGAAATATTACAGACTTTATTACGTCCCAGGTATAAGCACCAATTATAACATACTCCCTTACTTAATTAAAATATTAATGTTCAAATAATGCAATTTTCTTTGTACAAATCTTAAAATTATAACACTCACCATTCAATCCTGGATGACAAACTCATTTTAAGGATTTCAGTTTAGTCCAGTTTCCTGCTAGCCAATGTTTATTGTTGTTCTTTAAAGGAAAGGTACGAAAAAAGAGAAACTCGAGCACTATATCTATGCACGGTAACACACCTTGACAAAACACAAACACTGTCGTTGATTCCCAGTATTCGTGTAAATAACCTCACTCATTTGAACACCATATTAATTACTCTAGGGATTGACTCATTCAATTTGACGGATGTCCTATAACCAATTGGAATAAACAACCTCAACACTTCGATTATGCGTGGGCATGGTCATTTCTCGAGAATGATAAAAAATCTCTGAGAGTATCCTAACACATTTACACCTAGTAAATCATTCTAAGCCTAGAATGTAACTACTAATCTACTCAAGGTCGGATCTATGAAACAGGGGTATTACTTTACTTTAAAACTAAATACCGCGAATTTAATGAGTATAACGAGTGGAAACTGGCTATGCGATAATTGAAAGGACATGATAAGGGTTTATTCACTTAATACAGAACACCTTTTGAAAATTGACTGAAAAATATATTGGTCTTCGTTATATCTTGTGTACTTTTTTTCATTTGATCTTGTATCAGTTGCAATAGTTTTCCATGACACATTCTAAACAACATGCACTGACATTTTTTTTTAGTATAACCAGCATGTAATACAAAAGTCTCACATATTGGAAACTCTTCCTTATCTAATTTAGCAAAGACTATGCTTTTGGCCATAACTTTTTGATATAACTCCAAAAAAATGTAAAGGCTACTTCAATTTAAAAATTTTTGCGTTTGGTATAATAATATCACTGGAAGATCTAGGACAGGCTTCATCTATAGTGTTAAATTGTTGATGTATAGATCTCTGTGTGGTTTTTTACAGAGTTCTTATCAAATTTATTTTCTTATTTTCTTTAACCTTTCTTCCACATTTATTCATATTAAATGCCACGAAAGAGGCTTTCAAATCTACCACATTCCTTATGATGAAATCATTTTTTAACTCATAACCTAAGATATCCAAAAAGAATATTTTGCAAACCTATAGCTGCTACCCGTTTTTGTTTCTTAAGTACAATAGCGCAAACTTGTTTTATCTAGATGCCTTGGCTGTTACAGCGTGTTTTCTTGGAATTATGTAATATAAAAGATTTTGGAATTATTAATCAATATTGCTCATCTATTGCATTGTTGTTTTTTCCTACTATTTTAGGAACACCTTTATACTTTATACCCTGGAAGTGAAGATTTTCGCTTTGTTTTTGTTTGTTATTAAACTTTCATTTTCTTTTTGTGGTAGCTCCTTTCTTAGCGAGTAGAAGTTGTATGATTCCTGTCAGCAATCTGATGTAAAATTTTGATTACAATATTATGTTTTGTATAAGACTATGTGCTTTTTGTTACTTGGAGTCTACTTTCTTTTACATTTACGTTTGGTGTTAGTTCACTTTCATCTATGATCCACCTTTGCTCTTCAAAAAGACAAAAAATCTGTATCTTTTACCAGGTTATCATCTTTTTAAAATTTATCACGCGAAGTATAATGACGTTTATCATATTTCAGATTAGTACTAGTGCTGTAGCACTGTTATAAAGTTATAATTATAATTATCATTTAACACAGGTTTCCTATTGTTCTTAGTAAATGTAAGTTATGACTACTTGTTGTTAACTTACTTTTTTTTGACACAACATATTTATCTAATATTTTAGAGTTTCAAATTTTTGGCTGCAATGGTCTAATCGATACAATGCATATCAGTAAATACGATAACCCAATTTTGATCGAAATTTCAAATAGATTATTTTTAATTAGTACAGCTTAAATTATTACAAAAATTCTAAAATATTAGCACAGTTGCTTAAAATTAGCTAACCTACTTTTTTTTTAATTAATATTGAATTGCATATAACAATACTGACTAAACTTTGAGTAAAATACAAAGTATAATATTTTATTGTCAAATCTTACACGTATTAATTATTCTTACGTTTTAAGAAAGAAAGATGCATAGAAGACTTCCAAATATGTAAAAGTGCAATACTAGATAGTCTACAAATATGTTTGGGTACTTCTATTGATTTTCGAAAAAAGAATCCAACAGGGTGTCCCAGTAGAAAAAATGTCATTAAATACAACGAGGAATCGATAAGGCTAACCAATTTTGTTTGGTAAATTGGCATAGTTATTTAGCTAATGATTAGAATTCAATCATAATGAGTCATATACAAAAAAATCAACAACTTTTACAAGGTGATGGGTATGATATATTTAAAACCTATGAACATAAGGCGCTATTTCATGTGATAAAAATGACTCATCAAGATATTATTTTGGTAAAACCATTAGAAAATTCTGTAAGTAAAAGAAAAACAGCAGGTGCTGAATTACCAGTAGGTAAAAATGAATAAATAAAATTAGAAAAATAAGAAATAAGTAGTAAGCGTGCAAATATTAATTATAATAATAATTCGTCAATACAATGTCTACACAACTCTTTCGACCGGGATCGGTCATTGTAAGTGTTACTAAAAAGCTTAAAAACATCAACAATATAACAATATGAACATATTTTTTTAAAAACTTGTTATAGCTAAGGAAAGCTTTGCACCATATCATAACATAAATGTATGTAAAAGTAAAACACTTAATAAAAAGTCGCTGCTGTTTAGGTTAGTGTTAGGCACGAATACAAGCGCCGGCGGGGAGGGAGTACCCCCGTCGTCATAGCATCGTTTACGAAAAGTATATGGCTTCTTGTGTATTACAATAAAATTACAACTCTTGGACTTATTTTTTGTATGCAGCTGCCTTAAAACATACCTTCGGTTTATTCCTCTTGTTACAAATCTGTTCTAAAACATCTAGTTAAGATTCTTCTGCTGTACAATGTCGTAGACGTTAATTATATAGTTGTAATTTTATTGTAATGCACAAAAAGCCAAATACTCTTCGTAAACGATGCTATGACGACGGGGGTACTCCCTCCCCGCCGGTGCTAACACTAACCGAATTTTAATTATGCTGGGCTAGCTCAATCTAATTTACACAGAGTGCACAACGTTACGATAACAAATTATTTTACCTCCCTTTTATCTAATACTTTTCCTACTTTAAATGAAAAAAAAACAAAATCAACTAACGTTTGTATAATGAAAAAGAAAATATTATATACACTTCACAGCTTAATATGTTGTACTATATAGCAAAATCAACCCTTGAATCAAATAATCATAATATTTAAATTGTTTATCCCCAAAAATTATAGCTCCCTTTCCTTAAGTTAAAGCCAGCAAAAATGACACTGTATCTTACTGGAAAGCCTCTGAACGTTCAAGACCTTTCCCCTTTTTACGTAAATTTTCGCGTATAAAAAAATATATTTGTTGGCTCTTTACAAAATATTCAGGTATAATAAAATATAATCAATGTTCAAAAATAAAAAGAAAATAATGCCTTATGCTAGATAGCTCTGATGTGTAGTTTTCCTGGTGCGTCTTTCTTTGTTTTCAATGGATCTGCTACTGCGTGCAGTAGATCAGCACACCTTGATTACCTTCAATCCTTAAAAAAATGCTCTGTTTTGTGCTCCTTCAAGTGGATTTAAACCAATATTTTTATTCAGACTTTTTTTCAGTATTATCAATTTATTTAGTTTCCAAATTCTTCCTCGTTTAATCAATAATTTCAATTTTCTTAGTATAATTGGATTTATCCTTTGGTTTCTTAGATTTATTTAGATTTACCCTGGATTCACTTAGATTGACTTAGATTCACTTAGATTTACCCTAGATATCACTTAAATTTTTTTAGATTCTCTTAGATTGACTTAGATTTACCCTGGATTCACTTAGGTTGACTTAGAGCCCTACGTTACAAATATTTAAAATTAATTAATTAATAGACTTCTACTCACGTTTTCCAACAAACGGCAAACTTGTGTTATATATTTTTCACTAATCTTAACTTTGAAATTTTTATAACATCACGTTCACAAATATTTAATTATTCAATTTCACTTGTTGCGTGTATTCTTGATTATAAGCGACGTGAACTGTTCTCAGTTTGAATGAATACTGTCTGCTTATCAAATTCGCCTTTATATAAGCTACGCCCCATCTAAAAATTCATTGGTTATCGGAGTTGTTGGTTCAAAGTTTACAACCAGTCATAGGATGTTTTGGATATTTTGGGCTTTTACAAGTTTATTTCTGATAGTAACTTGGTGGAACGATTTCTTGGTCACATAGTCTACTAGGATTTCTATTATGTATTGATTCTTGACCGCTTGTTTTGATATTATTACAGGAAATTTTAATTCGCCTTGGCACATAATTTTAACTTATGGCTTTTGTTTGTCTAGATAATACTTTTGGGTATTGTATAAAAATCATGCAGAAAATCACATAGGAGAAATGACGTAAATTAACACATTTCTGTTTACCTCGCGTTTGCAAAACTTATTTCTTTCGGAAGATGCGTTTATTATCAGAACACTTTACTATCTTCTTTCATTATCGCATATTTAATTTTAATAGACATTGCGTCATGATTTTCTAACTTTTACCGTATTTCATGCATATCTATTTACAATTTATAAACGCTTTTTAGTTTAAAACGAGTTTGATTGCGTGTATAATTATTTCTCTTGCTAAATGTGTTTATATTCTTAAAAGACATGCTTCCTGGCATTGATTAAACTCATTTGTGATCCTTATACAGGGTGTTAAATGTTTGCAATTTGCATAATATGCGAATTACGTATTTTTATGATAAATAAATGTAATTTTCTAACTCCTAGTGCTATTTACATGTATTGTGTGATCACATGATACAATATACCCCTAATTCTCTTATTATAGCAATATATATTGCAGTGGATCTCGGGATCACTCGAGCTCTCCCTAAAAACCAATCAAGCCCCACGCTTATGCCAACATAAAATTGCAGTGGATCTCTCTACAATAATTCTCCCCACGGATTGGGCATCATAAAATTTTCTGAAATTAAAAATAAAATTCTTACTCTACCTTTTGATCGCCTCCTTATTTCTGCACACCCTGGCTAGCTCAGCAATTTGCTTCTTATTGAATACCTACCATCCTAAGTACATTCTTTTCTCACAAACACAGTCAAATAAAATTACCACTCAAATAATGCAAGAAGACATACAACCTTTTTATTTACACATATTAACAAGTTTCCATTATTAAGAAAATATTTACACATTGGTACATCCAGTTTGAAAAAAAACTGTTACCATCTCAATCTTTAAATCTTTTAAAATTTTATGATTTTAGTATATTTCAACAATTTTATCTTAGACGAGTAGATGGGCCCGTCGTGCAACCCTAAATTGATTTTTAATCTGGTCTATTTTGAGCTCAGTATAACCCAGTTACTCTAAATGCTTTTAAACCTCGCATTTTTATTTAAAATAAAGCTAAAGACCCATTTACTCCTTACAACAACATTTTTATATCATCAATAAACATTTTTAAGTAATCAATATTAATCGCCATGTACATATACCCCTTTAAATGAGTTTTTATGGTAATAAAATACACCCCAAATAAGTCAAAACACTCAAACAAGAATATCAGCACAAATGTTCAAACAAAAAGCAAGAAATTATTTTTTTTACCTGTAAGCTTCGTCCATCGTTACCTCTGAAGATATGTTCCAAAAACCCTCGTCGTTGTGTCCATATACTTCGTGATTATGCCTGGATCGAACTGATCCCACTCATTATCCAAATCTCTACAACCACCTTTAATATTTTTACCCGAATAATTGTCTTGACAAAACTTAACCTTCCATACCACTACGCTTTACGCATACTAGCTAAGCTTTTCAATTCGCTTACCCAAGTACCATTCTATCATTAGATTGTATGGTGTAATAGCTGCATCTTTTGTAACGCCAGGACCCACTTGTGCAAATCACTTTTAATACATTCCGGTACGTTACTAACAACTATATACACTTTAAAATAAGATGTGATATGCAACTTCAACAAATAAACAACAATTAGTACAACGTAATAGCAATTACGTTTGAGTTCTAAACGCTATAAGATCTAAGGCAAGAGAGCTTTAATAACTCTCCCAGTTTATTTATACGCTACTCAATACTCCTCGCGGAACCTCTTTTCATCGAAAAGCTTATTTTAAAACCAATTCTCCAAATTTTGATCGTAACGTCTGAAAAATTCCGAGTTTATCCTGCTGTTATGAAATTCGTTTAATAACATCAACGGACGCGAGCTTCTCAAAACTGCTAGCCTTAGACCAATGATATTGCTTTCCCCCGTTATAACGTTCCACCTCGTAGCTACCTCTCTTCGTTTCGCCCATATTTATTGTCTCTTTCAGAACTCCTCTCAACCTACAGAAAATCGATATTGTTGTTGACCTTCAAGTCTCCCGTGTATTTTAGACATGTGTTGTAACCAACGTTTTTTTATACATGTTCTTTGTCTATCTTACATTATAGATCTTTCATTTCCCTTAGCCTTCAAAGCATTTGTTATTATTAGCAGTTGGTCGGACCGACCGTTACAAACAATTTCAACGAATTCTGTCTCAACGTATATTTCAGTTCTTTGGAACTTGACATTTAATTAACAGGTGTTTCTTCGAAGCAGCTTGTACGTTTAAAATAATAATTCCGAGTTTACCACTTCTTAGGAGTTGTATAACGACGTTTTCGTTTATTTAAATGGAAATATGCGTTTAAATTATTGATTTTCTATACTCGAAAGCTCCGTTTCTTATCCCATGCGCTTGATTTAAAACTATTACAACTAATTTATGTGTATCCTTGAGTTTTCATGTACCCTAAAGCTTCTTCTCTTTATGCAATTTTAACCTTCTGATTTAGAAATACAAAATATGTTAAGAACTGTTATTATATATATATATATATATATATATATTATTAATAGAGAATAATCCACATTTGGAATGCAAATGAATGCTTAATATATATTAATAGTTTTTGCCGTTAATATATTGCTGTAGCCGTTCTTTTAGTGGTTTTCAATTACTAGTTCGATTTGAAATGGTAATTCAACTTTAAATACAAGGTTGGGTTTTCATTTCATCTTAATAACTATTAATATATATATATATATATATATATATATATATATATATATATATATATATGTAAATATATTTGTAAAATAACGTTTTAGTGCAGCAATATTCTTTGTTATTTAAAGTAAAAAGGGCTATCCATATTTTGGTTTTCAGTTAACTGTGTGAATGAATCAATATATTAACGGCAAAAACATTCCAATATATTTGCGACACACTGTCCAAACAAAATTATGGATTCTAGATCCATGCCTGCTTAGCGTGAACGTTTAAGTTAGAACGATTTTTTGATATTTTGTATTGGATTTCAAGATCTTCTATTAATTGTAATCTAGTTAGATTATTTAAAGTAATGTGGTGAATCAGTTCAATATTTTCAGGGTTAAATGAATGATTATTGAACTTAATATGAAAACCAAAAGCAGAGTATGATGAACGATTGATAAGTTCTTTCTGCTTTGTCTCTAATGATTTCGATATGCAACCAATATAAGTTGCATCACAAGAGTTAACAAAAATGTTTAGAAATACCACTTGTCAAGGATGGCAGCGAGATGTTTACTATTAAAATAATTAAAATTAAATTTTATTATTATCTTTACTATTGACAAGAGATGATTAGGGGGAGTTAGACGGATGCATTTGTTTGTATGTTTGAAGTGTTTGTTAAATACATTATGTATTTTATTATTTATATCATAGTTGATGAAAGGGATGTATACAAATGTTTGGTTGGAGTTAGTGGGAGTAGTTGATTAAACTAATCTTTTTCTCTTTTTGTATTTAAATTTTTTAATTAGTTTTTGATAATATTCGTGTTATATCCATTATTGGAGACAATATATTTGAGTATATTGTCTTCTTTATGGAATTCAAACAACTGCTTAGGTATGTTAAGAAGCCTAAGGAGATACGCATTAAACGAAAATAGTTTTTGTTGCCTTAAGTGGATAGAAGAAGCTGGAATGACATGATTAGTGCGAATGTATTTTCTGATAATGAATTAAGTAAAACTATCAAAGTGAGCTTTCTGTATCGTCAAATCTAAGTAATTGACACTATTATTTTTCAATTTTATGATATAGTAAGATGGGGGGTTGATAGAGTTGATTATTTTAGAAGATGCAGAGCGGTGTCATTATCACCGTCTAAGATACAAGACACTCGTCTACATGACAAAACCAGGAAGTATTTCTGAATACTAAGTAACAAAGGAATTTTCTAGTTGGTCCATGTAGAGATGGTTTAGCAAAGCTACCCATAACTCGACCTATAGATTGGATTTAGCATGTTTTTTTGGAAGACAAAAATCTTGTGAAAGACAAATTTCCAATAGTTTCAGTACTGAAGATATATTGGTAGGGCTTATGTAGGATTTTTTAAGAAGTTCACTAACTAAAGGCGAGTGTGTGCATGAGATAGAATTAAACAACCTTCAGACTCCTAAAGAAAGTAATAAGAATTTTTTTGAAATTCAGTTTGTAACTTGTTTATTAAACCAAAATTGTTTTTGATAATATATTTGAGTCTATAATTTGTCGAAGAGATGATGAGTTTGTGAATAAAGGATGATAAAATAGCAACTGGAGTATTTGTAAAACATAGAACCGGTCTATTGAGAATGTCTGGCTTATTAATTTTTGAGAGCCCAATCAACCTAGGTACATATGGATTACTGTGCAAAAAAGTTTTGAAAGATTGTTGTTGAGATAGAAAAATTACTTATATGCAATTTCAACTATTGGATAAATTTTTGTTAGAGGTTTTTCTTTAAAAACTCTTCTCTGACAGAAAATATTTTACTTTATGAACGTAGATGGCTTGATCTATAGTTACAACACAATTACCTTTTGTAATTACTAAGTTGTTGGAAGAGGCGTTGTTTTTAGAGATTTTAAATTGTAGGATGTAATAGGAGGTTTTGGGAATTAAGATAAGTTGTAATTCATCAGGATACACCCTGTAGTGTTACGCACGGCGTTTTTTTTCTTTTTTTACTGGCATAAGTAATTTCGATCACGACATCGATTTCTATAGTGAACTTTTTAAAGTTTTTAAAATTATACGTTGAGGTACGAAGCTTTTAAACCCGAATTGAGTATACTGAGTTTGTCTTCGGTGAAACAAATTGACGATAAATTGTTAATTCTTGAATGGGAAATATAAAGAGTAGAATTGATCGTGGATGTGTTATTACATTTAAATTTTAGTTTATTTAACTTATTAACTAATCTATTAAATTTTATAAATTTAATATAGTCCACTGTGTCACTTACTTCATTTAAGGAACCATCAAAAATAATACTACAGGTAACTAAATATAAATTACTGTACACAATTGAAAGATCACAATCAATGTTTGCTAGACGAGCATCATGTTTATAAAGATTTTTTGTCTTAAAAAAACAGTATAGCCAACCTATAGGCCTAGCTATGGGTACCCCATTTCACCTTTACTAGATGATGTCTACATGGACCAACCAGAAAACTCCTTTTTTCCTAAGTATTCTGAAATACTTCACTGGTTTCGTTATGTAGACGACTATCTTGTTATCTTAGACGGTGGCAACGATATCGCTCTGCATCTTCTACAAATAATCAACTCTTTCAATCGCCATCTTACATTCATCATAGAATTGAAAAATAATAGTATCAATTACATAGATTTGACGATAAAGGAATCTTACTCTGATAGTTTTATGTATTCCATTTTCAGAAAATACACCTACACTGATCATGTTATTCCCGCTTCTTCCATCCCCCGATGCAACCAAAATTATCTTCATTTAATTAAAACCATGTCCACAGGCTTGTTAACGTACCAATGCAGTTGTTTGAATCTATAAAGAAGTTAATATACGCAAAATATTCTGCCTGCAATAACGGATATAATCCGAATATTATAAAAAAACTAATTAAAAAATTGAAATACATAAAGAAAAAGGCCAACTTGTCCAACTACTCGCACTAACTCCAACCAAAAAATCGTATCCGTTTCTTTCATCAACGTTTACCTAAACAGCATAATACATACTTTAAACATATAGAAATTGCGATTAAATCTTTCAATTCTCTCCATTTGTCGCTTATCAATAGTAAAGATCCCACTGTGCCATCCTTGAAATGTGGTATTTACAAACCTTTTTTTAACTCTTGTGATGCAACGTATGTTGGTTGTACATTGAGATCATTAAAGATAAGGATGAATGAGTATACCAATCATCCATTGCACTCTGCTTTTTGTTTTCATCTTAAATTCAATAATCATTCATTAAACTCTGAAAATAGTAAACTGATCCACCACATTACTTCGAATATTCTAACTAGATTACAATTATTGCAAGATCTTGAAATCCAATACAAAGTATTAAAAAATTCTTATAATTTAAACGTTCACACTAACCTAAACATTAGTTTTTTGCCACTGTATAAAGGATTCTGACACTATATTATATATCTCCTTTATGTTTGTACCTTTGCTCATATGGTTGGTTCACTGTGGTTCATTTACTTAGTTGTATTTTAATGGTAAGTAGCAGAGCAGAGTTGTTTAGTGTTTTACTTTTACATACATTGATGTTATGATATGGATATATTACTCTTGAAAAGCGTTGCTTAGGTGTAGTTGCTTAAAAAAATATGTTCATATCGTTCTATTAATGTTATTTAAACTTTTTAGTCACACGAACGATGACCGATCCCACTCAAAAATGCTGTGTGAAGACTTTGTATTGGCGAATTATTATAATTAATATTAGCATGTTTACTACTTCTTCCTTATTTTTTATCTAATGTACACATGGCCACAAAACCTTTTATTAAAATTAGAAAAGTGATAACTGCACTTGATACAATTTGGATATGACTTTACCAAGAAGAAATTCATTTTATTAACATAAAAAGAAATCTAAAGCCAAACTAGCTCTGACAGATATATACCAGTTTTAGTTGTATTTTATACACAGAACTGTGACAAATAAAAACATTACAGATATGGTGGATCTTTTGAAGTCTAATCCTCCTATTAAACAAAATTTTTATACTCACTTAACAAGAAATTGATACGTTACAGATAACAAAGAAAATATCATTTATATCATAAATTATTTAATCTTAAAATCTAATATTATCGAACAGTTGATATTTGTTTTGTATAAAACCTTTAGTTTTACAATGTGCGTAATTCAGTTACATAAAACAAATTTGGGTATTCAATGTGTTGTTTTTTGTTTCATTTAGAAACCAACCAACAACCTTAATCGTGCAAAAGTTATAATAATAATAATAAGTATGTTAAGTTTATTCTATCTTATATGCTTTATCTTGTTACATTTACAATAATAATTCTATAAGGTATATTTGAATTTATATTTTAAACAAAATTTTAATAGAACATGTACCATCACTTTTTCCCAAGTTGGCAACTATAACTGTAGTAGATGTTGAGGTTATTGAAAGATGGGCATGGAAAAATAATAAACCAGTATTTCTTTAACCCTTTCAGGACCACTTTTGCACAATAAACTTACAATAATAGTTTAAATTACAAAATTTAGTTCTAAGTTTAATTTACAATGCCTTTATGGCTCTGGGACAAAATATCCCAATGGTAATTTTCAGTGGGCTATTTATGACCCAGTGGTATACAAATAAAGTAGCTATAAAGAAAATCCTTATTAGTAAAAGAAAAAATTAGCACAATTCTTGAACTACAATTTACTCGATCTCAAGTATAATAAGGAGTAAAACAAAATTTGCAAAGGGGTATGTTGCACATTTGACAATATTGTTTTGTTCTTTCAATTTTCCTTTTAGCACAGCGTCCGCAACGTCTTCTTATTTCCCCAATCCTTGGTAAATGACCTTCTACATCATACAATTGTTTGCTTGACTTAAAAGGTCTACACATAGATCGTCGTTTACATATAGGTTTCATCACTCTTTGTCCATATTCAGCCATTTGTTCAGCTAAATCAGCCAAAAAGTCGATAAACTCTTCTTTCTGTCTACCTTTCTCGTCATATATAATTCAACTATTTACTGCAGCTACCATTGTTAACCTGTAAAAGATTTTTATCCACCATTTAGCAGATCTTTTCAAATCATATATAGTTGATTTCTGGTCGGCTAAATCTACACCGCCCATAAATTTGTTATAAAAGTCAATTGCATCTGGGCTGGGAACAAAATACTGGTGAGTTAACTTACCCAAAAGTTTACAAAGTATCTGTACCTAAATGTATTTCAACAAACCCCTTTTAATTATAGATCTCAAAATTATCAAGTAATGAATTTAATAACCTTTAATGTGGTGATATAACTATATACATTTACTATACTGACATACTTGAATGCAATAAAATCAGTATCTCTTATTTAACTAAAGTTCCCTTAAGTCGGGTAGTTACATTCTACTAAGCATTGCAAATTCTACATTTAAACAAATTGGCTTCCAACTGAAACCTAGCCAATTAACTCTTGATATTCTATACACAATTCATAATAATAAGTAGTAACGTTAAGAAAGTCCAAGAATTTCAATCTTAATCTAGCAACTTAACATATTCATGTAAAAGCACATATATATATATATATATATATATATATATATATATATATATATATATTGCTATGTCCCTCTAAATTATTCGCGCCCCATCGTTTGGGCGACCATATTATTTATGCTATGAATAAACAAGAATTGTAATTATCTCCTCCGATGTTGGGCTGTCTTATTAATATTGCTATTAATTCCCTCCAGAAACTTAACTGGATTTTATCTTGAACCAACCTTGTCTACCAATAGCAAAATTCGATACGTTACCGCCTTACTTGTTATCAATTTTGTATTCAACTTATAGCTCCTCCTTGAACTGTTTAAATTAACAAATCACTTCCATTAACTTTACCCTATGACCTCGACTAGCATTTATTTGGAATTATAAAATTCAGTTAATTTGGATTCTATATAATGAAACAAATATTATGTACAGTTTTTTGTAAATTATTTGAAATACACTTTTCAATTAATTAATGTTATAAATCTCATTTATTAAAAATCATATACTTTTTACTCAAAACCCAAAGTCACCAAAAAACCTATTATCTTTATAAACGAAGTGTAGAACGTTCTAAACCTGTTATCATATCACGCACTTTATACGTTTTCAAATCCTCTTTTTGTTGACTTTCACATAGCTTGAGCTATTCTAGCTACTATATCCCTTCTGCTAACTCGGTATTACCTATTTTTAATTTTGGTTTAGAACTAGGCTGTAACTCACTTGTCATTATCTTTGTCTTTACTGAGTTAATTCTCATACCATAGTTACTCCGTAGTATTTCATCTAAAATATTTAAAAACTCTCCTAACTCTTTTCTAGACTCTGCTATAATGGCTATATCATCTGCAAAACGTAACATGTCTATTTTCTGTCCCTGTACACTAATACCAATCTCTTTTCTCTCTCTAGCTAAGTTTAAAGCTTCCTCAATATAAACATTAAAAATCAAGGGAGACAGTATACAACCCTGTCTAACACCATTTCTAATCTTAGCTTCCTTTTCTATTTCCTCAAATCTAATTACTACGCTTTGGTTTTATATAGACTGTAAATAATTTTTCTATCCCTATGAGAGATTCCTATTTTCGCAAAACCCTGAACATAACAATCCATTTAACCCTATCATATGCTTTTCTAAATCTACAAACGCGAAATGAGTCTTTTATTTTTTGTAACCTTTTTCGATAATTTACCCTAATCATTAGTATCGGTTCTCTAGTCCCTCTGTCTTTACGAAAACCATATTGGTCTTCGCCTAAATAATTCTCAGTCAAAGCTTCTACTCTATTTTAATTATTATTGTTAGTATTTTGGAAGCATGAGAAGTTAAACTAACCGTTCTAAAATTCTCACACCTATCAGCTCCTGACTTTTTTGGGATTGGGATAATAATATTTTTTTCGAAATCGATTGGAACCTCACCTGTGTCATATATTACTTGCTTTATCTAAATTAACTAAAACTTTATCTACAGGGTATTAAATATTTTCTATTTACCTAATGCATGTGTTCCTGGTTTCTACGCTAACTATGCGTCTTCCTATGTTTATTTGCGTCGCTTAAAACTATTTATGCTTTATATACAGGGTGTTAACTGCTTACTATTTACAAACTATCTCCATTTCTCAATTATTTACTAAATAAATGCAGCTTTCTGCTGCCTATGGTAATTTCTCATTTCTAAATGACCTTTACTATAAAGTACACCCTTAACAACCCCTTATCACAGCAATATATATATATATATATATATATATATATACTATATATAAATTCATACTTGCAAACCACGTGTATGCATGCAAATACACGTCCGTTCTCTCGAACCATGTATGCAAAAATTCACTCAATACCTGTGTTGGGTATGCAATACCCACTATTGCTCCATTCTACACAAGGCCCTGAGGTAATTTATTCTCACCAGGGTTGAAACTGTTAACACGGTTATTGATAACTTTCGTGTTTGGAACTCTGGATATCTCGCTACTTCTATAACAACTTATGGTTTGGAGTCGAACTTCCAAAATCCAAACTTCCACCAATCAATCAAAAATGAGCCATATAAGTGTGGTTAGTTATTATCTTCTATGCCGTTAACAAGCCGGCGTCTCCAACCATTAACCGCCCAACAACTTAACCATTTCGTCGTCTAATTATACTGTCCTTTATCTATTATTTAAATCCACTAATCCTCCCGTAATAAACGTATTCACTTCTTATGTTTGTTACCTATACATTACTTTAATTTACGCGGTCAAATAACCACGATAGTTACGCGCCATTGCAGCGTAACTTGCCCTAACTACGGGCTAGTTACTTTTTTATTTTATATCTTTTGCGTTTATGTATCGTCTTTGTGAGTCGTATGTGTTAATTTCTTCGCTTCCCCTATTTATATACCTTTGATCACGTGATTGTTCTCGCCAATCAAAAACCTTACATATTGCACAATTGTGTATCATCCCTACACGTGTTTTTAAGTTAAATGGTTAAATGCATTTTTATTATTGCAATTGCTAATTGAAACTGCCCTATAATTAAATTTAAGTTATTCTGCAATATTCTGAACTATTTCCTGTTAATATTTTTATAGATATCACGAAAAATAACATTTTATTACGTATTTCCGGTTTTGAACTTTCTAGAACAAATTAGCATATTTCCCTTTGGCGCCTAAATTTAAAATCTTCTACATTTCACTGAATGTTAGATTTCAGTTGATAGGTTAAGTTAATTTAAAGTGTCAATTGTCACCCCAAAGTCGAACTACGATTGGATAACTGTATTAATTTTTGGTCAGTGATAGGTTATATTTTAGATAGAATTATTTGTGATTGACCGAAAATATTATTTGAAATTTGGATTAATTTAAAAAGGTTCTTGGGTGTTACAAGCAGTATAGTTTTATTAAACCGGTTTAGTAAAACATGCATTATTTAGTGTTTACACGGGACTTAACACCTGTTTTATTAACAACTGGTTTTAATAAAACCTGTGTAAACGGTCTGTGTAAACGTGGTCTATTTCAGATAAATGATCTGCATAATGTTCCATTTCTTTATCTGTTAACTTCCTACAATTCCGATCAGCTTGATTTTTGTCACTGAAAATACCAATTATTTAGTACCGCCCAAAAATACCAGTGGGACATAAATGACCACATTTACGCAGACCCGTTAACACAGGTTTTATTAAAACCATGTTAATAAAACAAGTGTTAGGTCTCGTGTAAACACTAAATAACGCCTGTTTTACTAAACCGGTTTAATAAAACTAAACTGCTTTGACAAGAGACGTGACTTAGTGAACACCGGTTTTAAAAGCTGTGTAAACACTCCTACAAATAACACCGGTTTATAAAGCAGTGTTACCAACCCAGGCAATCGACTCAAATTTTGGATAACGTATCGATAGCCGACTAGATAAACCTAAAAATATTTTATTGATTCTATACTTAAACGTAAGGACTGCAATATGTAATCTTAATATATGCAAAAGAGATAATACATAAATATTAAAAATGTTGTTTCTAAATTACCATTGGTGTCACTGACAACTGATTGAAAGTTAAAGACCAGTTGGATTGTACGTTCCAAATAACACTCTTTGCAATTATACGTGTAAACGGATGTTATAAAACCAGTTTAATAAAACCTGCGTTAATTGTCTGTGTAAACATAGTCAATGACCCACAATCTAGTTTTTGATAAAAATTCAGTAAAATGTATTTATTACTACGCTTATTAGTAGAAATTGACAGTTCAGAACGACATACCTCATATTTTCATAGCCAAAACCTCTCAAAGTGTAAAGCTACATTTCCAACCACTTCCACTTTGAAGTGGAATTCAACTTTTTATGCTTGCGCCTACATTTCTTTACGTTACTGTTTCCAATGCTAATTCGACATGAACGTAATTCCACTTTCATGTCGAATTGTTGCAAGCAGCTTACATACAGCAAGCAACAAATCAATTTTAATCAAATTTTGAGGTTAGAGTATGTGTTATTTTACCGCGGGCTCTTATTTTAGAAAGAAATGAACAACTTAAATAAAGAGTTATTTTTAAAATTAATTTGTAAACAACAATTGCAGCAATACCAGCTAACAAAATATTTTTATCCATAATTAATTTCAAAACATAACCTACAAATTGACATTTGTTGGAAACAACAATCTAGGTCGTTTATTAAAATTCCAATTCCACTTCAAAGTGGAAGTGATTGGAAATGTAGCTTAATATATTTAGATAAAATTAGAGTATAATCCAACACTTGTCATTATAACTGTAAAACTGAGGTTATGCAATGATGCCAACTTGCTTGTAGACATTTAAGTGAATGAAAAATACCACTTAATAAATTTATAATGCTATTTTGGGTTGAAATTTACCCAGTAAAGTACTACAAACAACATGTGGGACATATGTACCAGTGGTCCTGAATGGGTTAAATTAAACAAGCGCATCATAATTACAAACTGAATGCCACAAACATATAAAGATTATAATTAAAAACAACTAACAGGGCTATAATGGATTTTCAGTATAGCAGTGTTTTTACTTTATTTAAAACCTTCTCGAGTAGTGTTTGTTCTTAAGTTATAATATTTTTATTCTTGACATCAAAGTTTCATTTCAACCTTAAATTAAAATTATCTCATTAGAAGAGCATTATAATTGCCATTTAAAATATCAATGTAATGCCCACAGTGCACTTAAAATGATAGAAAACCTAACAAATAGGTAAGCAAACATGCGGTTTTTATTTTTAGATAGAAATATTAGTAAAACAATTTTAAAAACCACATTGTTGCAACAATTTTTGGTATCTTGTGACTTATACCATGGTATTTTGTAAAAATCCTAAATTTACACGACATTCATGTGACTTGTTTTTATGGAATTACTATAACATCTTTTCTATGGTGCCAAATGCACAATATCGCTTACAATATATACAATTTGGCTGTATTTAATATTCTTATCTTAACAAAATATATTTAAAGGGATTACATTTTGAAAAACGGTTATATGAATGCAAGTACTAAGTGCAATATTATTCATTTAGGTGTATCTTATTTTATTTTCACAGGTCTCTTCATAACCAGTGTTTATAACGTTTAGTATTGGTGTTGTGGTTAGAATAATTATAATGCACAAAGATTCCTTATTTAAATTATTATAATGGTAATCTATGTTATGTATCTATTAACTTGTTGTGTACAGTATATATTTTATTACAAAAACAAGTGTGTGGAGTATTATATTAATATATTGCTTAACTATGTACATTTCTTATTGTTGAATATTATGTAAGCTTTTGATATAAATATATTATGTAAATGCTACAATTGTCTTGTTTATATTCTTTATCTAATATTTGCTGATTGTTTTAAAGTTATTCAAAAACAGAATTCTGAATTAATCAGATAATGTGTCGGAAATAGGATCAAAAAGGAAATTATCTGCTAGAGAAATGTCAACAAGCCATGGTAAATTTTTAAAATGTTCAACTGTTCTTCGTTTTTATATGCACAATTCAAAATGGTATACATGTGCAGTATTTAAAAAAAAACATTAGAAAACTAAATATATAATTTGTCGAGGTTTCTCACACATTCCTTCATTTCACAAAATAAGTGGTAGTCGTTCCTTCTTGAACAACAGAGAGTCGACATTAATTTATTGTTACTAAACCCGCAGTTGCAGTTCTCATTGGTTTTTAATAACCAGAGAAACAAATTCACTCATCTTAGTTCTTATGCCATCCTTGAACTAACTTGTACGTGTTTTTATAGCTTTCATGACATTTTCGTGCTTCCGCATGAATAAAAATTAATTTTACGAGTAAAACAAATTTGTTCAATTAACCAGTTTGTTTTCTATTTTTAAAGTGTACCGTTCTACTTTTTTCTCCATAAGACAACTATTTTAATTATTCTTTACAGACTCGGGTTTCCTTTTTCTAAATGTACAATTAAGTATTAAACCTACAAATTTCTTTTCTAATAAAAGCACGTATGGACTTATCCGTTATACACAAAATTATATATCTGTTGCGGAATGAGGCCAACTGCAAGGCGTATTGCATGCTGGTCGATGTTGAAACACCTTACTCTTGAGATAGCCCCATAAAAAAAAGTTACACGGAGTTAAATCTGGATGAACACGTGGGCCATTAAATATCCCCATACCGGGAGATCAAGCGCCTGGGAAACATCTGCCTGAAAACAGCCATCGAATTTCTAATGGTATGAGGCGTAGCATCATCCTGCTGAAACTCCACTAGTCCCAAATTAATCTGTTTAAGTTGTGGTTCAAGAAATTGTTGGATCATATTAAACATACCGCTCAGGATTGATGTTAAGTATGATTGTTCTCCTCAAAAAAATAAGGCCCAATGATACCTTCACTGCTGAATGCACACCAAACTACTTTCTCACTGTGTAAAGGCCTCTCATAAATTAGTTTAGGGTTTACACTACTCCAATATTGCATATTCTGCTTGTTCACACTTCCAGAAATGTGGAAGTGCGCCTCATTACTAAACATTATATGTGCATCTTGAGGTAAATTTTCAAAGTTTCACACGTCTGTAGTCGATTTTGCCAATTCTATTGTGAGAGTTCTTGAGTGATGACCAACTTGTATGATACACGTATGTGTATATGTATGTTCGACTTTATTATTAATAAAGAACTTAACAAAAAGAAATTAAAACTGTAACTTGAAATAAATTAAATTAAGTTCATAATACCCTGACAACCTCAAGCGAGGTTGGAATCATTAGGCTCCTCTACCACCTAACTTGATACTAACAGCACACAGTAGATCATATAACAAAAACATAATTATTTTTAATATGAAGAAACAAAATTTCAATCACTCTCACAATCAGACATACAGTGAGTAGAGACAATTATAGAAGTAAAAACTGTAGCAAAATATAAGTTTTATTCACATCAATCGATAAAAGATGTTCAAGGAAGAGTCTGCGAAAACTAGAACTTGTAGGAACATACTCCCTATATGTTTCATGTGACTTGTTTTGTATTTTTCTTGATCTTCTTTGGGAATTAAATCACTCAAAGTTGTTAAAATCGTCTTTATTTATGTTTCGATGCATGACCGAGGATCGTTGTCAAAATATTAAAAAAATTTTACGTTTGACATTTATGGCATAAATTGAAAGTGACTTTAATTTATTAATGTTTGATATATTTGGTTTGAATACATTAAATGAAAATTTTAAAGTTTAGAAGAACGAGTGCCTTCAATTTGTGCTGCCACTTTGAGGTAGCCAATACGTTTAACATGAAATCAGCTGATTAATTTTTATTTAGTTAAATTTTATATAAATTCAATAACTTGAGGATTGGAAAACATATTTTTTAACATGTTTCTATAATTATGGTTGAGAGGATGGTTATTAAAGAAGTGTTAGAATACGTTACCATAAGGCTCAAGCAGCAGTTTTTTATATTTATCTTGAGGAGGAAAACTCATTATGATTTAGGCTACCTCTTTGGTAGATTTCAACATGGTTCTGAGAAGACCCTATAACGGGTTTACACTTGTCAGATACCAATGTTGTTCTACAAATATTTTATATGGTCCTGAAGCGAACCTAAGGCGAGTCAAATACCAATACTGTTCAACGAAGATTGTACATAGTTCTGAGGTAACCTTATGGGTTGTTTACATTTGTCAGATACCAATGCTGTTTTACGGGAGCTGTTAATATGCTAATTGTTATTTGTAATTAGTTATTATCTGTATAAATAGAAATCATGTATGTAGGCTGTATTTCATGTTAGTATCGCAAGGAAAACCCGAGAAAAACTTGCAATGCTACCTAAATATTGGAGACATTTGATTTTCGTTTGTTATTTCTTTTGGTAATGGAATCCATTGTTTTACTGAAAATGACGAATTCGTTTGCTACGCAGTTATTTTTATGTAGGGTTGTATAAGCAGCTTTTTTGATCAATAATTTTTGCGTCCTCCCATTTTATTTTATGACTGAAGTCCCATGCATGTTGGCAAATCATGGATTTTTCAAATTTTCTATTTTTTATATATGATTTATGTTCTTTTAATCGAACTTCAAATGGTCTTGAACTTTCTCGTATATAAAACTTGCCACATTCACACAGTATTTTGTAGATGCAATTTTTTTAACTTTGTATTCAATTTTTGGGTTTTGTTTTTGTTAATTGTGTTCTTAGTGTATTATTGGTTCTAAATACTGTTTTGATTTTGAATTTGCTTTCTATTCTTTGGATTTTTTCTGAGAATCCTTTTATGTATGGTATTGAGAGCATTTTTTGATGCGTATTGGTGTTTCTGTTTTATTCTTTTCTATTTTTTGGGACTTTATTCATTTCCTTCTCTATTATTCTTTTAGGATACTTGTTTTTTATTAGTGTACATTTGATTAGGTCTTTCTCTTTCTTTAAAATTTCTTCGATTGATGATATTCATTTTGCTTCTATCATACATGGTTTTGATAATTCCTCATTTGACACAGTGTGGGTGGTTTGAATCGAAGTTTAAGTATCTGTTTGTGTTTGTGTTGGTTTTCTGTATACTGATGTATTAATTATATCTGTTTTGCTAACTAGAATATCTAAAAATGGAAGTATTCTATGTTGCTCTAATTCATATGTGCATTTAATAGTTGGTTTTATATTGTTAATTAAATCTACAGTTTTTAATTAATTCTGTATTATGAGGCCAAATAGCATAGACATCATCTACGTATCTCCAACAGATTAGTGGTTTCAATTTTTGTGTGAATATTACATCTTTTTCGAATTCTTTCATGAATATATTACTAAAGATTGGCAATAGTGAAGTTCCCATCGCCATTCCAAACCTCTGTTTGTAGAATTGGTCATTTATTTGAAAATATGTGATACTGACCCATACATCAAGTAATTCCATGATCGATGATATACTTAGTTTTGTTCTTTCTTTAAGGTTGTCATCTTTTTGTAGTTTGTTTTTTATAATATTAAGCGTTTTGTTTACAGGGACATTTGTGAAGAAATTTACTACATCAAAACTTACCATTGTGTGTGTATTTTCAATTTTGATATTTAATAATTTTTCTAAAAAGTGTTGGTTTTTTTATGAAAGAATTCGTTTTGCCTACTAATGAATTTATAACTTTTGGAAGAAATTTTGCTAAATTATGGCATGGTGAATCTATGGAGCTTACGAAAGGTCTCTTTTATAAGTGGGGTGGTTTACTGTAATGTGGGGCCAGTTTGCTTTTTTCTACGAATTCATTTTTAAATTTATATAGAGTTTTGTATATTTTATTTTCAATTGATTTTGTTGGGTCCGCTTCTAAATTGGTGTAATTCTCAGTGTTTACCAGTTCGTTGACTTTCGCATTGTAATCGTTTTTATCCATTACTGCTGTTGCATTGCCTTTGTCAGCAAGTAGAAATATAATTGAGTTATCGTCTTTAAATTGCGAATTGATTCTATTTTGTTACTACTTACATTTGGTTTTATTTTGTGATTCTTTCCTATTTCGATTAAGGTTGATCTTCTTTAAGTTGGTTTGGTGTTTTCTCAATACAGCTGATTATTTCAAATGTTGGTATTCATTTTGGTGTTACTGCAAAGTTCAGGCATTTTGATATAATTAGTTTTTCTGTGTTGTTAATAGTGTAACGGTCACTTTGTTACGTTACAATGACTCTCACTGTATATAACGTAATTTGATTAAACGTAACAATTTATTTGTAAACGGATATTGATTCAGGGCCAAGCATTCATTATTAAATACAACGCAATTTTATCTGTCCGACAGGTGTGGGATAATTGTTGATAAATAGGAATACGAATTAATACATTCTTGATTAGACCTTGTTCGTCTTGAATGCGCTTTGTGAAGTGACCTACACGTTTTCGTTATTCAAGGGTTAGGGTGTGCTAAAATATATTTTCCTCGCTGCGTTGCAGGATATAAATATAACGAAACGTTAATTTTCTGGAGTTGCATATAGCGTGGGCTGTGCTTATTTGGAAGTTTCTGCAACTTTGGTTCAAGTATTTGAATGTTATAGGTCAATCGTTCACATTCATTGTAAGTAGGATTGCGCCGTGTACAATTACTATAATCTGTATTTTTAGGAACTGTTTGAAGTTGCTACCTGTTTGAAGATAGCGTCGCTATAAAAATATTATTACACCCTTACGCTAGTTAGCGTTAAAGGTTTGCTGGTATAATTGCCTGAGCACTAATCAATTTTATGTTTTTAGGGTTATTTATTTACTGGTTTATTTATTCGTTTATTCTCTTCTGTGGTATTTTCTTGGTTATGGTTCTGGTTTTGGTTTTCCTTTATTGAAATTGCCTTTGTTGTATTTCTGGTGCACGTACAGCAGATACCGGCTTTATACAGATGTTACGTTTCTTGTTATTCATTTGTACACTGATCGTTTAGTTACATATCTACAGCGAGAGACAAGTGTTACATGCAGAGAGCAAAACACTTCACCAGTATGTATTAACGTATCCTTTTTTTGCGCAAGTGGCCTGGCCTTGGCACTCAACAAAATATCAGTACCATCTCGCTTTCAGAACCCGACCTATTATGCTTCTGAGTAGCCACGGTACAAACAGGCAACGTTTCTTTTGTTTCAGGCCTTAAATTTACGTAACAATAGTTCTGTTTGATAAATTTATGACAGTGTTTAGCATGGTGTTGCTGCTTTTTAAGGTTTTAGTTTGCGTGTTACTTATCTCTATAAATAAATTATTAAATTTCTTTATGTGTATTTCTTTTTGTCTGTAAAATTCCAATTTGTAGTAGGTTTTTGCACTAACGAGAATTTTTTAATGCCCTAAATGTCTTGTTTTAACTTGTAAATAATGTGTCGGTATGGGCCTGAAATTTGTATTTGCCTTAGACACTTAAACAATCAAAACCTAAAGCTATCGCACTCCAAAAAATTCACTCACATTGATAATAAAATTCAGAAACAACGAAATAATATCAAATTTGATCAGACAAGCAGTAAACTATCAAGGATTCTTGAAAGAACAAGTTATAGTAAGATGAGAGAAATACTACAAAACCACCGACACATTATTTATAAGTGAAAACAAGATATCGAGGGCAGTATAAATTTCATACGAATAAAGGTAGCAAAATATGATTTTGATAGAATTCTCGTTAGTACAAAAACCTACTACGAATCTGAATTTTCCAGACAAAAAGAAATGCACATAAAGAAATTTAATAATCTATTTATAGGAAAAAGTAACACCAAAACTAAAACGTTAAAAAGCAGCAACACCATTCTAAACACCATCATAAATTTATCAAACAATACTATTAACAACACAAAAAAACTAATTCTATCAATAGGCCCGAACTTTGCACTAACACCAAAATCAATACCAATATTTGATATAATCAGCTGTATTGAGAAAACAGCAAACCATCTTGAAGAAGATCAAGCAAACGAATTTAGAGTACGATACAAAATCAAAATAGAAAAGAATCACAAAATAAAACCAAATGTAAGTAGTGACGAAATAAAAGCAATTCGCAATCTAAAAAACGATAACTAAATTACAATTCTACCTGCTGACAGAGGCAATGCAACAGTAGTAATGAATAAAAACGATTACAATGCAAAAGTAACGAACTGTTGAACACAAAATTATACTAGTTTAGAAACGGACCCAACAAAATTAATTGGAAATCAAATATACAAAACTCTATAGAAATTTAAAAATTAATTTGAAAACAAAGAAAGGAGGAAACTGGTCCCACATTACAGTAAATCACCCTACTTTTACGGTTTACCAAAAATTCATAAAAAAGACATTCCTGCAAGACCTAGCGTAAGCTTCATAGATTCACCATGCCCTAATTTAGCAAAATTTCTTCTAAAAATTATAAATCCATTAGTAGGTAAAACGAATTCTTTCATAAAAAAACAACCAACACTTTTTATACAAATTATCAAACATCAAAATTAAAAATACACACACAATGGTAGGCTTTGTTGTAGTAAATCTCTTCACAAATGTCCCTGTAAACAAAATGCTTAATATTATAAAAAACAAACTGCAAAAAGGTGACAACCTTAAAGAAAGAACAAAACTAAGTATATCATCAATCATGGAATTACTTGATGTATGGGTCAATACCACATATTTTCAAATAAACCCTATAAAGTTAAAATTTCCGCCACCACTGTAGCTGGTTATCCTGGTTGGCAATGTATTAATAAATCATCCTTATGTTACTCCCATACTGCATCTGGCAAGTTATAATCCCCAAATATAATAATTGAAAAAGCTGGAAACACATCCACTACTTGCTCAACTGCCGAGCTGTGATCAATATACACCTCCGGTGCAGATCCTGGAGGACAAAATTAAATTGGTCATTCCTAAATTCAATGAAGTGTTCAACATTCAAAACTGTAGTAACTATGGCTTTAATTGTAAATGGCAAAACTTTCTTGGTGGCGATAAGAACAACCATCACGTTCTTTAGTACTAGATAGATATGAAAGATCATCTCAGTAGATATCAAACTTTGATAGTCCCAGTTCAGCATTAGAAAGTTCACTGTACAACCATATTTCAGTCAACACAATTAAGTCATACTTGCAAGTAAGTGCTGATAGAACAAAATCAACAAATCTAGTGCGCATGTCATCCCCATTCTGATAATATAAAGAGAGAGTGTGAGAAATCTTAAACTTACAATTTAGTTTTTTGGAACATCCTTGATGCTACGAGGTTAATGAATAATACGCAAATGTTGTTTCCCACCTTTAAATAGCTCCTTAAGTTTGTTTATAGCATTTGCCTTTGAATATATAGTAGATCCTTATTGATCGAATATCCACAGTTAGTGATGACTCTTTTGGCTTTGAGAACTTGACCAACTCTACCAGAACTGGACAGTGTAACCTCCATAGGACGAGGCCTGTTACCCACAGGCCTACCCAGTCTGATAACTCTAATGATATCACAGGACCACACTCCAGCTACCTCTAAAATGTTTGAGACAATTAGATTACCACGAGCAACTCTCTGTGTCGTTTGTAAAGATTTAGATTCACTTGCTTTAAACACCATAAAATTGCTGCCATGCGCTGTTCTCTCATAAACCTCTTTATAAATATCTTCATTACTGATGTTACTCGATCTATTTATATTAGTGGAATTACTAAGTTCTTGTAGGTCTGCTATGTGCAGTGTTAAAGTTTACAACTCCTGTTCGAGGGTTTTAAGCTTTCTCAATAACAAAGGGGCTTTTAACATAGTAGTTCTACAATCCTCACAAAAGCCTAGCAACAGTCATCATTTAAGCGCATGAGCTCCGCTGATACGTATATAACATGCGCTTTAGAAAAATAAATAAATTTAACAAACAAATCTAAACCAAGACTAATCATTAACTTGTTCTAAATCATAGATCTAGTATGAACGGTGGTTTGAACAGACGATGCTTCTGGTAATCATGCCCGGATTATTTCTCAAGCCGCCAGCACATATTTTATTTTTTTTCAGTCTTATAAAATGACGAACCATATACGCTATGCGCATCGTCATTATTTATACAAACATCAAACATCTTTGGTTCTGCAAAATTTAACGAAGCAATGGATGCTGGATGGTCATCATTTGGAATGCTCGTGGTACAGGAACTATCACTCAATGGCCTTAAGGACCTACGGTTCCACCTATAAATGGCATTGCCCACATCTACTAGATAATCATTAGTCTCTGATTCTTGTACTATTATTCTGGGTTCCCAACACCTTCTAACCAGTTGCAATAAGACCGGTTGCTGCTTATTAAACTTACACAAAAGTTTGAATCCCATATCGTAGTATGCTTTCTGTTTAACCTGTCGACATTTCACAGCTTCTCTCGCCCTTTTTACAGAGTACTTAGGATTGAGTAGACTAATAAGATAGTCCTTAAACTATGTGCTATCAATAATTTGCTTTGTGAGGATAGACCTTACGTTGGCGTAATGTTGTATTTTAATATTGCAAGAAAAAGATCCGAGATTTGTTGAAATACGGTTTAATGTGGCATATGTAGGACTAGAAGTTGATAATTTTACGTCATATTTTGCTGTAAAGTTAGAGAATTCGTGCAAACTAAATGTGGTCCATTATCGGACATAATTTCTTGTATTCCATTTATAGCAAAGGTGTTTTTTAAAGAGGAAATTACATTTTCTGCAGTTTTATTAATCAGTTTGTTGACAACAATAAATTTACTGAAGTAATCGACCAATACGATAAAGTTCAGAAGAAACCGTTTTTTCAATCTCTGTGACGACAACCCAGGCCAGTAAACAAAATCTTGTGCTAAGAGTTTTGTGGATACTACGCCTTGTGTTTACGCAACAAATTCATAAATTCATTTTGAGGATTTTTTGGTATTATTATTCTTTTCTTGCAAAATAGAATGTTGTTGTGCAGATAGATATCATCTTTTATCTGCCAGTAATTTTTTATTGATTGTGGAACATTGCTCGTGTTTGGACCAGCTCGGTTGCACATACTGCTTAATTTGGTTTATTTCTGAATCATTTTCTGTTTCAAATTCTAGTTTTTTCTATTTTCCTGTGATGTCGTTTTTACTGAATGTACTTCTAGATTTTCTTCTAAATAGTTTGTGTTGATGTTGCCGTTTAGCAGTTCTCTACTTGGGGTGTCTGCACCGATTCCATAGGGGCTGGTATCTACTGAAAGTGTAGTTTCTTTTTCGGGATCAAAATAACCTAAAATAGGTTAGGAAGTGACCAATTGTTTGAGTCTATTAAAACCCCCTTGTTCCATTGATGTCCTCTGCCATTCTATGTTATTGGATAGTAATTTTCTTAACAGAGCTGTTTCACTTGAAAGATTATTTATAAATTTGGACACATAAGCAATCATCCACAAGAATCTCTGGAAATCCTTTCTATTGTTAGGTGGTTTCATATCCCGAATGGCACAAGTTTTTTGTTGACCGACTTTATTGTTAATCATGCGGCCCAAAAACTTTATTCTACTAACACAAAATTGGGATCACTCTGGGTTTAGGGTTAGTCCAGATTTTACAATTTTTCTTAAAACATTTTCAAAATTTACACTATGTTCTGCTAAGGTTTTTCCATATATTAATATGTCGTCAAAATATGCAACTACTCTTGAAAACCATAAAGAGTATGATATGTGAATTTTTGAAATATCTCTGGAGAAGACCTCAAACCATACGGTAAACCACCCAAGAGTTGATATGGTACACAACAGAGAGCTTTTATTGTCCAAGGGAATTTATACAGACACTGATGATGCATCTAACAGAGTAAAATGTTGATCACTGCATAGTTTTGAAAACAAAATCTCTTGTGCAGGAATTTGCAACATTTCTTGGTGATAGACACGTTTAACGCTCGAGGGACCGTGCAATTACTAATGTCTCCATTAGATTTTGGCGCAATGACGATAGGGTGAACTCAGTCGGTTGGCTCTGTTGCTGGAGTAATAATATGTTCTGCTACCATTTGATCTAACTTTTCTTTGACCTTATCTTTCAGAACTACGGGAACTGTATCTTTTTGTAAGGTTATCTTGTAAGTTTTTGACACCTTCCCGATACCTGAAAAAACTGCACTATATTTTGAAATAATTTGAGAGACATCAATTGAATTCGAGTGAAACGTAGGCTCAGAAGCATTGGACAGTATTCCTAATTCACTTGCTGAATCAAGTCCTATAGTAGAAGTATTTTAGCTGAACCGTAACACGTAAAATGAGAGTTTTTTATTTATGTTTTTAAATTTACAACCAACATTTGTTTCGCCAATAGTGTTTATCGCATGCCCTGAATAAGATGACAGTTTGGTATTGGTTTTCTTGATCCTAGATGTATTTACGTCAAGTTTTTGAAATTCACCGTAATTCAAAATATTCACTTGACTACTTGTATCTATTATAAACTTTACTTACCTGTCTTTAACCTTAATTTTTTTCAAACCACTCAATCGCATTTACCGATTTTTGTGAATCTACTGTAGAAATAGTACACACCATGTTAGGGTCCATGATCTGGTTTGTATTACACAAAACTTCACTGCAATTGTATTAATGGTCATCTTCGCCAGTATTACATTCAATAATTTCATAAGTATCTTTGTTTCGGCAGTATGTACAGTAATCTGTTTTTTTGTGACGTTTGCTACAATACCTATTGTATGCAGCACATTTACCTTCTCCGTTTTTATCTACAATTTTTACAAAAGTAACCTAATTTTGTCAATTGAACTGTGATCATGGTGACTGTATACAATCACAGATAGTGCTTTTAAAGTTTATAATAAAAAAAAGACCTTTAAATCATGTTCTTTTTAAACAACTTATACAATTTTTTGGAGATTTTGCACATTTAGAATGGTTTTCTTATAAAAATACATCAGTACTAGTTATCACGCAATATACTTACTATTGTACTGTCAAACCCCCAAACTAACAACAACCCTGCACATCAGACAAGCTGCAGAGTAATTAAATGTCAAATGTTACAATTCGCGTTGTAATATTTGTTCTGCAGTGAAATTTATTTTGCAGTTATTTTGTTTATACCGAAACTTATTATAAGGCATTGTTTAACAACAAAAGACATTCTGAATATGTACCTAACTTCAACCCTCATATCAAACGGTAACCTAACCCTTTTCGCCTTTTCTTCTTAGTAAAAAAACATTTCTGTTGATAACCTAACTTCAACACTATCTTCGCTATGTACCCTTTGCGGCTTTTTTCTTAGTAGTAAAACATTTCTAACGGTAACCTAACCTCAACACTATCTTCGCAAATGAGGAGACATTTGTTGCAGTCCCGTCCAAGACATCATAAAATATATATCTCAGTCGATGTGGTATAAAAAGCTTGCGCGTAGCCATAGGCTGAGGTACAGGGTAATATTTTTAATGTGATGTGAGTCGGAGCAAAGCGATGACAAACAACCAACGTCTCATTCCCAATCTATACAGCGTTATGGACTTGGTACTTGAGAGCTTTCTTGTTGAGCCGCTCACTCCGGCTCACATCAAATTAAAAATATTACCCAGTAGAGCTCAAGACGGCTATGCGCAAGCTTTTCATAACCCATCGACTGAGATGTATATTTTGTGACGTCATGGATGGGACTGCAGCAAACATCCCATTTGCAAAGATCATGTTAAGGTTAGGTTACCGCTAGAAATGTTTTACTATTAAAAAAAAAGCCGCAAAGGGTACATTATCGAAGATAGTGTTGAAGTTAAATTACTGATGGAAATGTTTCACTACTAAGAAGAAAAATCAAAAAGGATATATTAGCGAAAATAGTGTTGAGCAATTTGATGCAATAACGGTTTTATCGCGATGAAAATATTTGTGTTGAGATTTCAACGTTGGCTAGTAGTCAAAATGTTTTATTACTAAGACATAATAATCGAAAGCACATGTGTTTAAAGGGTGTTGATACGAAAACAGTGCTGAGGCGAAAATACTGTTAAGGTTTCTGCCTAGGTTGGTAGTCAAAATGTTTACTACTAAGACAAAATTATCGTACGAGTACTTGTACAAAAATAGTGTTGATGTGAAAATAGTGCCGAGTCTAAAATGGTGTTGAGGATACAACTTAGGTTAGTAATTAAAATGTTTTACTACTTAGACAAAATAATTGAATGGGTACATGTGCGAAAACAATGTTCATATATTTCAACTTACGTTCCTGACGACAGAATCACTAGGAACTTAAGATTCATTTGTAAGAATTGATTGTTTCTTTTGAATTTTATTAGGAGGACGTTTCCATCAAATTTCCAAAAACTGTTGAATGGGGTCGAACCCCGCATTTTTAATCTTTTTTAAAAGTACGTGTTGTTACACCATATCAATTTTTTTGTATTAGCTCTTAAATGGAACCAAAACCCGCATCTTTATCTAATTCTTCTTTAAAAGTTTGTTTTTAGGCCAAATCTCTTTATCATTTTTATTATTTTGGTGTCTGTAAATGTTAACCGTCCCCTTTATTTGTCTTGGGAAAGATAGCTCGAATAGTTAATACGTAGATGTTAAACAAACACGTGTAAAGTAACTATAAAATAAAGTTTACTAATGGAATAAATATTACAACGCGAATTGTCACATTTGACATTCAATTACTCTGCAGTTGGTCTTATGCGCATAGTTGTTGTTAGTTTGTAAGCATGACGGTACAATAATAATTCTACTGATTTATTTTTATAAAAAAAAACCATACCAAACGTGCAAAATCTCCAATAATTGTATGTTTTTTAAACAACACATCATTGAAAGGTCTTTGTCATTATTCTAAACTTTAAAAGCGCTGTTCGTGATTGTACACAGTTACCGCGATAACTACAGAAGGGATCTTCATCTGCAAGGTTTGCTGTACTTTTCCTGTTACTTTTTTGATGAGTTTTCAGAGTATTTGTTAAATTTTTCCCTGTTGCAGTATTTTTTACTTTATGTTTTATTAGCAATAGTGCTAACAGACACAAAATCACCTTTTTGATCATTAACTATTTCCTTCTGTTGAATGGAACTAGCCTCCATGACACGACATATCGAGACTACATTTTCCATGGTTGGTAAGTCTTCTCGTAGCTTTTCCTGTATGTGGCTGTTTCGTATACCGAGAACAATTCAATTTAACTCATTGCATCTCGTTCTTAAGTCGCACGAGTTAGAAAGCTGTACTCAACCGGTCACAAACTGATCAAGAGTTTCCCCATTTTGTTGGTCCCATTTAAAAAACTTGAAATGCTTTAATACAAGATTTTTCACTGGCTCACAGTATTGATCAAATTCCACAATCACTACAGAAAATTTTTGGAATCTTCTTTCGCTGCATACTCGAACATATTAGAGATTTCTAGGTCCTCATTCACTGGATGGCTCTTTGGCGTAGTGGTATGTGTGTGACTACTACGCCCAAGGTCCCGGGTTCGAATCCCGACACGGTCCGCTTGAAAAATGTTAGGCGAGCATTTTTCACAAAAATACACCCTTGTTCGGATGAGAGGTAAAATAGAGGTCCCGTGTGTGAGTGTTGTCACGCACGTTAAATATCCCTACCTTACTTGCAACAGCAAGGGTTCGGCAAAATTCAAAATTTTTCAGGTAAAAAAAAACTTGCTTGCTGACTAATGCAGTACCTTCGGGTGGAGCATTGGAAAATCACATATAAGGTCCTCATTCAGTAAGAGGTTTAATAGGATGGCAATCATAACTTCATCTTGTGCCCTCGCTTTTCCACTAGCTAAAAGAAATAATTCAACTGTTGTTTCCAAAAATGCCTATTAGCTGCAAGATTTCCTTTAAAACTCATATCACCTAACGTTTTAGTGCTTTCTGACATTTTTTTTTTGAACTTGTATCGCAACAGCTGCAAGTTTACTGCAGGTTTTTATCATTCATTAACTCTTCACACGTTATTAAAACCACTGCCACCATGTTATGTTTCTGCCTCCAGGTAATATTACCAATTTATAAGTTAACTTATCATGAGAGATTAATAACACAGTAACAGAATACAGCCTTAAGGTTTTAAGTTATTTTACAATTAACTTCAAAAAAGAATGATGGTTTTCCGTATTTGTTATTGTAGCCTAGAAACAGTCCCCATATCTATATTTAAATGTATGAGCACCGCTGAGACATACACAACAAAGATTTATTTATTTACTTAAAAATATGGCACTACAGAAACATTGTTTCCAACTGACCACCTTTAACTAAAAATAAAATAACATAACAACATAATAATATAACAATATGGTAGAATAAAACGCACAATAGAGTAATAATCCTAAATATTGCATGCTCCTTTCTTTCTAAGGGATCATGCAATCTTTTTCACTGCACTCAAACTTAAACTAAACAAATCAATTCTTGAAAAATGGTGTAATTAGATAATTAACGGTCAAACGACAAGTAGAAATTTCTAGTTAACCATTACAATAAAGAAAATGAATTGCAAATCTTTTGTATATTTTAATTTTTGAAATTTACAATTAAAATTGTATAATTTATAGATGAATAGAGGTTTTACGTAATAGAATTTACATAAGATACATGTTCAGTTTTGTTAGAATATATTTAATTTTAAATATACAACACTTGACGTGAAACATACTCGTGATAAAAAATATATAGTTAGTTGCTCGTCGACATTCATCGAGTAATATTCCTGGATTATCATGGGACATTTTAGTCTCACAGTAATCATTTATAAAAGCGATCGGGCATTCTATCCTTAATTAGATTGCTTATTGTCAGTGCTCACCTTCTTATTATATTATTAATTAATCTTTGCGATATCAAACTAATTGATACACTGGTCCTTGGTAATACAAATAAGTTGTTATACTTTCGGGCATTTGTTATACTATTGCGCAATTATTATAGTTTTACGCTGTATAATTCCCGCCATATTATAACTTATACCGACCATGCTTTAAGAGTGATGCAACCGCTTTTTAAGTCAATTTGCAAGCAGAATTTAAATCAAAACAAATTAGTTACGTGGTGGCATCTCGGAAATTCATCTCAGGGCACAATGGTGAATTGCAGGTTAGGTTCAGTTACCCATGTTGAATCAAATTACCATCCGTCCTTCCTGTAACTTCTGTACTCGTAGGGGAATGACAGGAATTAAGGTACCAGGTACAATAAAAGGTAAAGGTAGAAGGAACCTACATACCTAAAAAGAAAAGACACACCACACAGATAGATGTTGCTTCATCGAGGGCTCGTAACTCAATGGCGTCTTTTTGCACCGCACGCACACTCCGCATCACTTTTGCGCAGACGCGACTGTCAGGGACGACGGAAGTTGGCCTATTCATTTAAAAATACGCGGCAATTTATTTACAAATTAAATCTAACGTGATATATGCCATTTGGCATGTAATAAAGTAAATACTCGGAAGTGGAGTCAAATTCCTATTGTCTGTCGTTTATTATTTCCTATCATATAATTTTTAAGAATACTACATCAAAAACTTATTAACCACTATGCCGGAGAAACAATTTAGAAGAGAGTTAATACCAGTCATCCATAAACGTCTGCTTGGGGGTATAATTCTTAGTTTTATACTTTAGTTTAACATGTATCATTTGAAGTTTTACTTTCAATTCAAAGTAAACACATTAACAGTGTCATTACAACCATGCTATTTCTAGTTTGATTTTGAAATGAAAAAATGGCAGAAAGGGGCCGATCAGTTATGCTCTATAAGGATTAAAATTTGTACACTGTGTTCTTGTACAAACTGAATCTTTTGAAGAAAGTTAAATTGTCCATATCTTCCATAAACTTTGGTCTAATACTAATGCGTCTTGGAAATCCAAAATTAATAATTTCGTTCACGTCTATATTGTAATTGAAGAGCTGTTCCATCACTTTGTATTCTATTCTATTGTACTCCTGTAGATAAGAATTAACCGATAGATAATACTTGATCCTTTTAGAATATTAATAAAGCTGTCGTAAACTGACATACATACACATCAGCCGCTTATAAGTTAAGTGGCGTTAAAGTCGAGAAAATGTAGGCTTAATTTAAGGCGAGTTTAAGTGTGGCTTTGTATATGGTGCAAAAACATCTATCACTTAAGCTTTACTTATCTATAAGCTCTAGTTAAATTCGTTGGTGCAAATGGACCTAAGTCATGATCTAAGAGTTAGGTAATAGATAAAAACAACAAAGGTGAATATGAATGATGTAACCTGTGAAAATCAAGTAATGGGTAAAAATGTTAGCTTTTGAAACTACCTAAGGATCCGCTCCTTTGTTGAAGATGCCAAATGTAATATTTTTTTATAATACATTTAAATTTACCCATGTCCTCAATTCTGTATACCTTGAAGTAAAATATTATGCCTACAAATTAGGTTACATACCTGACGTGGAAAGTGGTACACAAATTATTAATAACAAAAACGTATTGGATGGGTCACTAAAGGCCCTTGCATCCCAGGTGTAAATTATGGGCTCGTGGATTTTTGGGCTGTAGTTTCCAAATTTCTTAGTCGACGAAGCACAGGTATTTCTTATTTAGATAGGAGAAGATAATAAAGGCAGGATCACTTTGCTGACTCGAACTTCACCCACGCACATTCATACTTGTCCACGGTCTATAGTCAAGCTTAGTTCTCACTAACTATAGTCCCCTCCCACAATTTTCATTGCTAAAATCGCTAAACGCAGATGCATTTTCAAAACACGAAAATGGAATATTTGTGGTTTTTTAAACCACAAATGTGTGAGAACCTAATGTTTGTGAGATTTGCACAAAAAAGCTTAAATTAAAAATGATAAAGGAAAACTGTCACAACATCCAGGGTTTAAAAATCCCTAAAATTAAATAGTAAAATAAAAAGGACTAATAAACTAGAAATGTAATTTTTGTAAAATTCAATTAAAGGTAACAAAAAAACAAGTGTACTATTATCAAGAAATCGAAAATCAACTTACCACAGATGTAAAAAATAAAATAATACAATCGGACCATTATAATATATATTTTATTTACCATTATAATACATTTCCATACTTATAAAAAAATAATTTAATATTGCTATTAGTAAACAGTGTCATTACTTCTCTTATTTATTAGTTTAATATCATATTGCTATTTTGCATCCTAAGATTGCATATTAATAGTAAAAATTAAGTCACTTTTAATATATATCTACATAATAAGTTTGTATATACTAACAAAAGAGGCCATACTGAATGTATGCAAATAATTTTAAAGAATAAATAAATACAACAGAATAAACAAACAAAACAAATAAAGTAATTCCTGCTTATAAATCTATTGTTAATTTCTTACATCTTTATATATTAAATGCATTTACACATAAAGCTACATTATGCTGATGAATAATATTTTACTGAATAATATAAAAGAGAGACTTTTTGCTTTAATTCAATTAAATCTATTGCTATAATCAAAAAATAATTTCAAACACAAAGTCCTAGTAATTAAAAAATCTAATCGGTGCAATATCAACTCATAAAAAGTCAATAATACCCTTGTTTATATATAGAACAGGAAGAATAGGTAAGTCAAGTTCAATTAATTTCTACTTACTTGCTGATAAAACTATGACCTAAATATACGTTGTGATTTTCTAAACTAAATTAATCGTTGCCTAAACTTGAGCATCATCTATATGCAAAATAAACAACAGAAATTATATATATATAATTCGTGTTCTAAAACTATCTGAAAGCAAAAAATGAAATGGGTTTTGTATTATTTTAAGACCCAAGATCTGCCATACAAAAGTATGTGCACTTATGCAAATGTTTGTAATTTGAATATATAGCTTTGTAAATCATTTTTTTAAAATGTGTATCATTTCGTTTAAATTGCAGGTACGTTATATAAACTGAACTACCAGAAAATGTCTATTATAACTGTTGTGTTTTTAAAAGCCAAGAAATTAACAGTCGCAAATTCAAAATATATTAAGAACTAAAAGTATAACTATAATTTCATGGCGATGAGTTATGGGTACTTTTGATAATTTGAAAACCAAAATATTTATATCTATTTTTAATAATTGTATGGTCCATATCCTGATCCTGTGGTGTAATAAGGTCCTGCATACGCTTGAGGTGGTGGAACTGCATAACCAGCATAAGGATATTGTTGCTTCTGAGGATATACTACAAGCATAATGACAAATTAATACAACTTAATAAAACAGAATCATATAAATGAAAAACTATGCAATTTGGGTTCAGTTTAAATTAAGTTGAACAAATTTTTACTTGAAATACTTTAAATTATCCTTCAAATATGTTAAAAAAACAATATTATTAGTTTAAACATTTATACATAATTAGTTGCATTACTTCACTGATTACTGCTACTTATTAAATTGTTAACTTTACAAAATAAAGATAATTATAAATTACGAAAGATTTTAGCTAAGCTAAGCACAAGCAATTTACTAGTTAATCATAAATAATTGAAAAATGGATTAATAAATAAAAGATTATACTAAAATAGGTTAAGACTCTTTCAGTTAAATAAATGCATGATACATATTAATTACAATGTGTTGGGATTTTCTTAGAAAACACCTATTGATTACAGAGTAAGCAGTGTTTTATAATTTAATTAGTTAACAATTAAAGGCAGGACTACTTACATAATTAGTACCACATATTTTATGCATTTCAGTTTTTAAAAAGTGACTTTTCTGGACTATCGAGTTTTCTACCTGCACATAAGAAAGCGACAAGAAACAGAACAAACATCCAAGTGGTTCCTGGGAATTTTCTGATTATTTAAAAATGCATTGGTTTTACCATTTGCAGAAATATTCAAGCCAGGTAAACCTTTCTAATTTTCTGGGAAAGACCCAACTGCTTCTTGTTGCATTTCAACAATTCTAGAGCGCTGTTGCGTTAAAATTAAAATTTCAAAATGGAAAAGAATAACGATATTGTAGTATCATACAAATTAAACATGATAATATTTGCAGAACTGCTGGAAACCATGTTTGTATTAAGCATTCCAAAATGACGTCACAGTTTTGTCAGCCTTATTTGCTAAGAGGAACACAATACTATTGAACTCTAAATAAATACAGACTTAACTGAATGTTTTTAATAAAAGAAAAATGCGAATTTTTGTAGTGTTTTAAAGCATGGAATGCGAACTGAAAAAGACAGAATATCAAATTAGCACATAACAAGGTTTTATGAACAAGGCTATTAATTTCCATAAGCATATGATTAAATTGAGAAAAGAACATCTATGTGCTTTATTAAATAGATAGCGTCGATCAAACCACTCTTTTGTTTTATGCCTAGAAATACTTGTATAGAAAAATAGGGCATGTAATCAGGTTACAATAAAAACTAGTAGAGTTAAAATACCAGGATAGTTCAAAGAAAAGGATTTACAGAACAAAACTTAATAAAATATGGAATGGGGAAAATGACCTGGTGCTTTACATAAACAGATAGGTCTTGGAATTCATCTTTCTAAAAATGTGAAAATTTTAATTCAAACAGGCTATGTCGGTGCAGTGGTTCTATCTTGTTTCTGCACCTATTAGGTACTGAGATCAGTTAAACAATTGGGATATATCAATTAGGTAATTTTAAGGTGAATTGGTGACTAAAATAATCACAAGACCCCAGCCATATCTAATGCTTTTGTTGAAATAGAAGATAACATGATTTGCGAGGAGCCTGAATATAACCTAGTTAACAGTCTTCAGCTAACAAGGGCAGCTATCTTTCTTCGGCTGAACAGATTCAATGGTTTGGAGTATTTGATTAAAATTACTATTAATGTTTTCAATTCACATCAAAATTTGATATTTTTTATTTTTATAAATGAAAAAATGTATTTAAGGAACTTTAAATTCTCTTTTGTTTCTGTTAGTTTTTACTTCAGAGATTTGTACCTTTGCTGCAATCTTATATGTCACTTCCATTAACATTTGACATCTCGCTATTGGCTAATTATACAAATTCTCCTGCAATCCATTAAAACTTTATTTCTATTACGTGTTATACTGTACATATTTTAATAGAATTGCAATAAACTTTTGATAAAACGTATCTACTATATTCTCAATTACTCTGGAATAAGTATACACTTATTGTAGTTGTAGGTATATTAACATCGTTCCTCTAGTTTCCGTGCTGGTAATATTTTAACAGTAGATAACTGAAAAACGGTACAAAGTTTTGTGCAATATTGTTCGTTCTTGGAACAATCAAGTATAGATGCATGATGTTGATTCTGTATAGTTGTGAAAGATTTGTTTATATGTAATTCTGATGCCGCCTATTATTTGGCCATTCTAAAGTATCCTCCCTATACACTTCATTTGGCAGGTTATGGGCGGCAGAAATCACAAGCGCAAAACAGCACTTGAAACGAATAGTTGGTAATGCTTTTCTCTCCCTTGGAGGATTTATCATCACTATGACGAAAATAGAGGAATTCTAAATTCTCGTCCCTTTTACACTCTTTCTACTTCTCTGGAAAATGAGATGACTAATGTCTTTATTCCAACACATGTTTTGACTGGTGGTCGCATTTTATGTAGAGCTGAAATTGATTTAAATAATGTTCCTGTTAATAGACAATCGCTGGTGGTTTGCCCAACAATTAGTTTAGTCGTTTTGGCAATGCTGGTGTAACTAAACCAACCAGCTTCAAAATACTTCATATAAGTGAAGCATTATAAATAAAGCTTAAGCAATAAATTATCAATAAATATTCTACACAAATAGTGAATAATTATCTACAATAAAGAATAAAAGTGTGATCAGATATCGATACACTTAATAAAACAAATATTAACAGAACTGGACTTTTCTTAAAGCATGAATAGGCAAGATGACTGAAAATGCATTAAATGTAAAGAAAAAGTAGTAGAAAAGCATATAGGAGACAATAGCCATGATTTTTGTAGAAGAACCTTATGTAAAATCCGTGTAAATGATAGTTATATATAATCAGATATTAAGAGTCTTACAGCTAAAAAGAAAAAGAACATTGAAATACTTCTATGACTCATGTCTTACAAATATCCTATACATGAGTCAACAGAAAAAGAAACAAGGGAGTAAAATCTGCAGGGGAAAGTTAAGCTATGTATGGAAAAATTGAGCTTTTATCTGAAAAAGTAGAGAAAAATTTTCAAACCCTAAATAAAAATTTGATAGAAGTGCCAAAACAAATTACATAGTAAATCTATTGAAAGTAGTCATGAATTTAGAAAACAAAGGTAGAGAGGTTGTAGCAAAACCAACAAAAATTCAAGATAGTGATAAAGAAAAAACATGTGTTGAAAAAAACTTGATCCAAATAACAAAGTAGGAATTTCACATGTAAAAAATGCTTGTTCAGTAACCGTTCAATATCTATATTTTCATGTATTTATGCCCTAGCAAATAAATATTCATGCTCAGCTATCCTACCTTAAAACCTTCGTCGCTATCTATGATATTAACCTAACAAAACAACATAACAGTAAAAACAGAGCGAGTTCTCGGTCGACTTTCAAAAAGTCAAGAATACATGCGGTTTTGTGTCATATAACTCATCGATTAAAAACTTCATTTTTATATATTTTAAGGTACGTGTGGTTTTATGTGAACAGCCAAAGACAATATCAGTCATTCCACTTTGAGTAGCGCATCCATATACATCAAGTGTCGTGGACCATTGCAAGCATTATGTTTGTCTCCATTGTTGTACTGTGTAAGTCCCTGGGACGTTCTGGATAAATGTTTTTTTTTGCGAGCTGGTTTTCCTTTTATAACATATTTTTTTCTTAAAGGTTTATAAATAAAATTCCTAATTTGATGTTTGCGTTTCTTTCTTTGTGGCCCACCCCACTCCATAACTTTTTAGCTAGCACTGCTTCCTTTAGATTCTTTTTTTGTTACATTATTCGATGTGGGCAATTTTCTTTGCTTACTTTACTTTTCTATCTTGTCAAGACAGATTATCGTGACACCACCTACAATCGAAGCACTCATTGCACACATTTCAAAGCTAGTAATCCAATTTGTGATTATAAAATCAACCTATTATTTACATAATTCATAATTAACTGTTAGCAGCTGATCCTTAGAGCAAAATATTTTTAGAATTTATACACACTTTGTCAAATGTTCCTTTAACCTTATCACACACCAAATAAAAGAAAAGGGGCATACTTCCAATCACGTCCAATACAATTCTACAGAAAGATACATTGCAAGAAGCTGTAAAAGGCATCAACTAGGCACAGATTACGATGTTAATATTCTGAAAAGAAATATGCTAAGATAAACATTGTCAATGTAGAGACAAACCTGATAATCAATATAGGGAATTTTATAGAAAAAATATTTTACAAAATGGCATAACCAATCCAGAAAGACAAACAACACTAATCTTAGTTACACACTACAAAGGTGATAGAAGTAGCCCTAATACATATACTTTAATAAAAAATAATAATAAGTTGACTATCGGATATATTGCAAAAGAATATAGATACGAAAAAATGTATATCCAAAATGTGCAGGGGATCATAAAGCAAATATTAATGTCCGTCAAAGGAAATTATATGTTCTAATTGTAAATATGGAACAGATGTTTTTAAATCTCCAAATATAAACTATAATCATCCTGAGTATGATAAAAACTGTGAAACACATAATAGAATTTACAGGAAAATAGAACAAAACACGAATTATCCAAATATCTACCTAAGTCTAAAATAGCAATCAAAATAATAGTTAATGTATTTGAGCATAGAAAGCTTATCTGCTCATAAGGCTACTCTAAGTTTTTTAATAACTGAATGGAACCCCACTATTTGTCAGAAACTTGTGTAAGAGAGGACATTATGAATCACGAGTTAGATTTAGAAGGATGTCGTACATTTAATACAATTTCACATAGTAGATATATTGCACAAATCACAATATATGTAAAAGAATAATTGAAAACAAATCTACTTATGGTAAAATCAATATCAAAAATATATGAATAACAGGAATAGAGATTATAATAAAGTCTCAAAATTTCTGATATTTTGTCTTTATCATTCATTAAACAGCTGCAAGTGATGAGGAATTTTTTATGCACTTGGAAACATTTTTAAAGAATATATAACTGGAAATAATTCTAATTTATGTGTATGATTACAATATTGATATGTCTAAAAACACATATTACACACAAAAACTTAAGAAATTAATATTTTCAAATAACTATATCAAAAAGTAGCTAATTTTACTAGAATAACTGCTCATATTTCAACAATAATAGATCTTGCAATTACTAACAACAAAGATTTGGCACTTACAGTCCATATAGCGTCAAAAATTACACATATGAGCAATCTGGCGAAAATTTCATTGCAGAATCTTTTACATCCATTGCTTACCAAACACATAATATAAATATTTTCCCGAAGCAGTAAGGTTAGTTTTCATTTTAGTGAATCCAGCATAATATACATATTCTGATATATTATGATTCCAACTATCATGGCAATAAACTAACTTCTTTAATTGAAAGTGTTGGGTTCGTTAACAAAGCAGTTATTGTTCAGTGTAATTTTGCAAACAACCGCCTAAGTATATGTTTTCTTTAAATCACAAAACTTATCTGAAAGATGTAGATATCAACAATACACATATCATTTTAAATTCAGTTTTTCTTTATATCAAACCCAAATTTGTACATTTGTACAGACTCTCTGAAAATTTCAATTAAGATTGTAACTTTTTCTAAATGTGTAGTTTTGAGTAGATGTACGCATGAACTTTCCATTAAATTTTAATATCCCCTTGCTTCTTCATTATATTATAAGTTTACTAAACAGTCGAAAAAGTTCATACCTTCGTTTGTTTGGAAGACTGCAAGTAAAACTTCTTTTTGTGTTGGGAGATTTTTATTCAAATGAACATATTCAATAAAGTTGTTCGGCTATAACCATTCAATAAAATTGTATACTAAAGTGTAAGAAAATATGGAGATATCCGTGAATTTTGTATGCTTTAGTATATTTGACATGCATTTATTTAACTGAATATAATCTAATGCTATAATCTACAAATGAATGATAATGAAGCCCTAAGTTACCAGGCATTAAATACTGCATGTTGATAGCTTCCTCTTGTTCCCGTTCACCTCTCAAGCATACGGCAGCTCCAGAAAATAAAAATGCAGCAATCAGAGACCATCCCACCCCAACCCATGCAATAATGTAGCTCCAGTCATAGTTCATTCTCGTGTTTTCACGAAGAACCTACGGATATACTAATTTCAACAAACCTGGCATAATATACTGGACATTATTGAGTTGTTCACGTTCTTTTTCGCTACCTAAACAGCAAGATCCAAAGAAAAATAGGAATGATGCACCTAAAGAGAAAAATACTCCAAGCCAAGCTAAAATGAAACTCCAATCATATAGCACCTCGGTGTTTTCTTGTAGAACCTAAATTTGTATCAGATAAAGAATAATTAGTGAATATTTGAAAATTCATTTTTTCTGCAACCATCAAGAAGAATATGTACCCAAAAGATTAAAAGTAAGAGTGGTAGTTTAGTATCTGTTTTCCGCTACTGATATGTTAAAATTATTCAAAAATAGTAACACTAATAGACCTGAAATGTATACTTTTGCCCAAGAAAAACACAAAACTGTAATATTGCTTGGATATATTTAGAAATAACGCATTGTTAGCAGCAATGTTGCAAACTTCGGATAAGCTCAACTTCCAACATGCTGATGTTAACTGTGATTTTCTACTTCACTTTACAAGGCATGAGCAGTTAAAAGCAACGCACTATAGATCTTTAAATAGGTATTTCTACTTGCCAACTAGTATTCAAACTCACTATACAACCATTTCGTCATATAATTTAGAACATTTCAGATGAGAGTATTATGGCACACTGAGTTGTTGCTTAACAGTTGTTCATTTACAATTACGTCTCTGCTTATCACGATATCATTCATCTCTGGATCATAAAGCCTATATCCTTTTGCATTTTCACTAAAACCAATAAAAAAAGTAGTTTTAATTTTGCATTCCACTTCAGGCGTATTTCTTTTGCAATGTGCATCATAACCTCACTTTCAAAATATACAAATTACTGACGTTTGGCTTTTGGATAGACCACACTTCAACAGGCAATTTTTAATACCTTTTGCTAAAGTATAATTGTTAAGATGGACAGGCCTGTTTACTGCTTCATCCCAAAATTACCTTCCTAACGTTACATCAAAAAACAAACGTACAAATTTGTTTTTTTGATGACGAATTCTGTTGTTTGACAAACTTCTTAAATGTTTTAAAAACTTCAAGAGTTTCATCTTTTATTTTTAAAAAATAGACAAAATTTATTCTACTGAAGTGGTCTTCTGGCATGGGAAAGTATTTTGACCTATCTATTGACGGTACTTCCCTAGGTCCACAAATATCTCCATCAACAGTCTCTAAAAAAGTTTTAGCTCTATGACCTGTGTGGTTGAAATGTAGCCTTTGCTTGTTTTCCTTCATAACAAACATTGCATACTACATTTTGACTAAAACTTCCTTTACTGTCAATGACTTTTAACTAAGTCATTTTTCATCAAGTTCAAATCCTTATAATTTACGTAGCCAAACCTTCCATGTCATATTTCACTCATAATAGCTGTCGTTGCTAATAAGGAATATTGCTTTCCATCTTTGAAATTCCGGCGATAAACATTGTCCAGGAAATCTGCTGTTGCAACAAGCTTACCTTGGTTATTGTATTTGTTACAGCAGGTTTTTTTTTTTAAAAAAAAGAGGTTTGTAGTTAAACCAGTACATACAAGACATCTTTTGTTCTTATATTGTATTTTCGTCCCAAATGTAGTAATATTTACATCAACTACACGTTCAACTTGCATGAACATTTTATCGGCTACAGTTATTTCTTGTAAATCGTGCTGTATGCGAGTATTAGTCAACCAATCACTCCTAGCAGATGAATAGATACTGAATTAAATCAATAAACCAATCTGAAGTACCAAACCGTTCAGTCAAAAACTATAGAAAAACACAACCTTTTGGTTTGGATTTTTCATTATTCAAATGTAAATCAAGACACTTGCTCATGAAATGATCTATTTCTTACAACGAAAACAAATAAGATTGCTTCTGTCAACTTTATTAATGTTTACAGAACTGATGCTGCCATCTATTGCTTTAATATTCTTAGTTCTTCCTTGGTTTCCTTGCAAACACACTTCCACTGTGGCTACTACCATCCAAATTCATGTTGAGCAACATCGACTTAATTTCTTCAGTTTTTATGTCAATGTTGGAATGTTCAATGGCTAAAATCGTTGGTATATACCTTTCTGAAAGTCTGGATAACAAAAGGGAGTTAACCCGAGTATTATCAACTTGAAAGCCAGTGCAATTTAGCTTTTAAGCTGTCTCAGTTACCTCCTGACTTACACAAGTTTCTATTGAGTCCCAATTGTCTTGTCTCAAAGAAATGAAGGATCTGAGTAAACCAGTCTTTCTTGTAAGTCCACTTTCTATACAATTTTTTAAGTGTATCCTAGATATCTTTAGCTGTTATTGTACTTTTCGCCTGGATATACAATGAGGGATCTAAAGTTCCAATAAGCCTTCAAGAACAAACATATTTTCTATTGCAATAGACCAATCCTGTTAATTTTCTCGGTCTAATAATCATGGTAAACTGGTTAAATAATTGTTGCCATATTGTTAACTAATCAACTCAAATACTAAATCGTTTTACTTAATGCGTGAAATATTTCACTACACTACTCTGGTCCTAAGCTCATAACCTGTTGGGCAGTTTTGGCAGATATGTATTAATATATAGACAAAAGTTATTTTTGTGCCCCCAACTAATACAATTTATGTGTATATTATGAAATAGTGTTTTCAAAATAAAATTCATTTATAAATACTTGAAGGTATGCACAAATTTTAGAATTAATACATTTCCTCATTACTTAATTTAAATAAGAACATATATTATGCATTATCTTTTTCTTTGGGAAAAATAAAGTAACAATTAGGGGAGTTAATGGGATAAACAAATTTACATGATAATTCTATCGTTATTACTAATTTATGCTTTAGAATAAAAATGTGAAATTAGAAAAGTGTAGTAAATAAAAAACAATTTTTTAGCCCATTTTTAAAATTTTTGATCTTTTCCAACTATCCCAACATACAAAATATACGTTTGCTTCATCAATAACTGCCTGAGCTCTTTCTACTAATCTATTTGTTTAAATTTTTAACAAAAAATAGTCACTCGGGGTTGAGCTTTGAAAACATAGTAATGTGCAAGCTGTTCAAAATCATTTTTAAATTTTGGCCGTCAAAACTGCACAGATATGTAGCATTGTTTCAAACAAAAAAATTTTTTTGCAGTCATCTTTTCCTCAAAAAGTCATTGCTAGAGTTCCATAGTTGCAACAATACTTATCATTCATTGTTTCGCCTTTTTCATAGTAACCAACTATGCCGCACGACACACAACTTTCCATTATGCTTAAATATCCAAGTAGCTTTTGAAGCTGTAACAGATATATGTTTTCGATCTATCGTACATATATGTGGCATGGTGTAAATATCATTTTTATATCTAAATGCTAACTCAATATTTTCCACATGTGTATTTGAAATCCGTAATATCTCAGATACTTAGCAGACCGTCATTCTGTATTATTACGATACAATAAAAGAATTTTAATACTATTTCTGGAGTCGTAACTCAAAGCACATATTGGAAGTTCGGCATCAGTTGTGTACGTATCACCATGAAAAAATTAGTAACTTCTTTGTGAATTATTATAATTGATTGAAAAGTTCTCGTGATAGTTAAGAGACTATCCTTCAATTTGAATATAAGTTTTTATAAGCAAAAACATATATTTAACTAACACGGAATTCACTTTTATTCATGTTTAGAAAAGAATGAGAGGTCGTCTAATTTCAACTATCAAAATTAAACTAAATCAGTTTTGTTTGACGCAGCATTAACAAATAGCACCTGGAGTTTGCAATCACAAACCCCCTTTGTTGCAGTTTTACTAGAGTTCTCGATATACATAAATAGTTATCAATCTGCTCCCATAATATATCTACTTCAAATTAAATCTATAACGAATTTTCAAAATGCGCGTAAACTTTTAGCTATAATCCTTTCATCTTATGCATTATTGAAGTATATCATTTAAATTGTTGTGTATGTAACTAGGTTTAATGTGATAAGTTTTAAGAATCTTGATGGTTGCAGAAAAAATCATATATCTATGCTATTACATAAATTACTTGTACATTTTATATAAATGTCACCACAATATAAAGCAGACTGATGCAATAAAAAATATTTATCACACAATACATGTGTGAATGGAAGTATGTATCTATATATAAATAGCATAAGCGGTTAGTTTGTTCCAATTTTAGCTTTAATATTATAAAGGCAAGATACACATATTATACATCAAAAAATTCAGCTTGAAGCGTAGATTTGCCAAAAAATATTAAAATTGGAAAATATTGTACCACTACGGAGTTATGATATGTCAAACATGCAAAAAAACCGCCATAGAGATAACATTATAAATTTTAAGATGCTGCGCGCGCGTTAGCACTAGTAGGATGTTATTTCTCAATGATACATTAGATGTTAGTCAGAATAAAATGCTGAAAATTTGTAATAAGTAAGTGATTTCTGGCATTGATTTATCATATTAAAATATACCTGACATTCTGCAACTTCCAATTATACCAGAAGTAAATGTAAGCTTGCTTCATTATTTTTGATTTTTTAATTGCTAACTTAATATCTGTAAAAAATTTTAATTTGTTTAAACAATTAAAAAAAGGATATCTTCATCATGCGTCTATAGCACCATATTTTAAAGGCTTCTACCTTTTTCCTGTCAGCTTCTCCTATTGTCCACGTTTCACAGTCCTACAGTGCTGTGCTCCACACATACTTTCAGTAATCTTTTCTTTGTTTTTATGTTTGTTGTCTTTGAACATAGTAATTGCCTTTTCTTGTTAAATGTAGCACGGCCTTGTGCTAATTTTGTTTTATATCTTCCCATCTTGTGATATTTGACTTCCTAGGTAGCAGAAATCTTTAACCTTTTGTAAGTTCTCGTTTCCTTTTTGAATTCTGTTTTTTGACGTATTTACCCCTCCTTTACATACTAGTACTTTAGTTTTATTTTTATTAATTTTCGTACCATATCTCTCTGTTAGTACTGTTTTCGTTTTATTAAGAGCTACTTCTAACTCTTCCTTGCTAGATGCTAATACCGCTATATTATCAGCAAATCTAAGCATATCAATAATTTCTCCCTGCATAGTAATTCCAAATGTCTTTCTACATTTGACAGTATTTACTGCCTCTTCAATATACAAGTTAAAAATTAAGGGGGATAGGGCACAGTCCCGTCACACTCCTTTCCAAATATTTACTTCTCTACGTTCCTAATATTTACTTCTCTACGTTCTTGCTCTAATTTTATTACCACTGTTTGCTCTTTTTGAGTATTTCAAACATTTTCTGCCATTTTACATTGTCGAATGCTTTTTCCAAATTTACAAACCGTATATCCTCACTTTCTTCTTTTTTTATTGTTTTCTCCATAAACACCCTACAGGCTAAAATGGCTTTCCATGTTCTTCTGTTTCGCCTAAACCCAAATTGATCTTCTCCTTGTATTTCTTCAGCCCCCTTTTCTATACCTCTTTGTACCATTCTAGTTAATATTTTTGACACACCTATCTGCTCTTTCCTTTTTGGTATAGTGACTATGGTGTTGCACTTGAAATCTTTGTTTATATCGCCTGTCTCATACATATAACTTAAAAGTTGGAAGAGACGTTATGTTGCTGCTTGTCCAGTAGCTTTTAGAATTTCTGCTTGCACCTTATCTAGAGCTGGTGTTTTCTTATTTTCAGACTCTTTAATGCTAATTCAAATTCATCTCTAAGTATGTGATATACAAAGTCGTCCTTTTCAATATCTGATTCCTGTTCTAGTGTTTCTAGTTCCTGTCCTGCGTATAAATTCTCTATATATTCTTGCCATCTAACAATCACTTTCTCTATATTTTCTACAATGACGTTTCCTCCTGTGCCCCTTATATTTTTGCTATATGGTTTTATATTCCTAAAATTCATTCTAATTAGTTTGTATGTGTTGTCGATCTTTCCTATTTCCAGCTTAATTTGTACCTCTTTACACTTTACATCAATCCCTTGCTCTTTAGCTTTCCTGCATTTGCGAATAATTTCCCATTTTATGGTTTACATCTGTTTTCCTGCTTCATCTGGTCTGTTCCTGTATTTTCACCTTTCTTCTATTAAATTTAGTATATCCTTTGTTACCCATAGCTTCTTTTGTTCTTTTTGTTTATACCCCAGAATATATCTGGTCGCAATATCTAAGCTGGATTTAATGTTATTCCATTTTGTTTCTACTTCCTAAGTATCAGAAACTTTCCCAATGTCTTTCAGTAATTCGTTTGACTTGTTCTTAAATCTTTTGTGGATATATTTATCTTTTAGTTTCTCAAAGTCAAAGTGCATTCTGCTGTTCCTTCTTTTCAAATTTTTATTTCATAATTACTGTGTTGTGGTCAGTATCTATATCTGCTTTTGGGTAGCTAATACAGTTTTTCACTTGATTTCTAAACCATTGTCGAATAAGATTGTAATCTATTTGAAATCTCTCTATGTCTCTTGGCATTTTTCACGTGTATCATCTTCTAGCATGATGTTAAAATACTGTGTTTGTGATGGTTAAATTGTTTTTGTCGCAAAATTCTACCAACCTATTTCCCCTGTCATTTCTCGTGCCTAAACCAGATAAACCGACTGCTCCTTCCCTACTCTCACCTACCACTGCACTAAAGTTTTCAGTAATTATTAAATTTTCATGTCCTTTTACAAATCTTAGTATGTCTTCGATATCTTTGTAGATCGCTTCTACCTCCTCGTCACTGTAGCTATAGGTGGGCTTGTTTTCTTGTATTATTACTGTATTTACCAGTTCAGATGCTAATCTAACCATGAGCACTCTTGTTTTTTGTAAGCAGTTTTCTACAGTGTCCTATCTTTTTGGCATAACTATACCCATACCTGAATTTCCTTCATCTGATTCTGTATTCATTACTATAAAGTCTCTGTTCCAAAAATCCCCCGCCTCTGGTCACCGAACTTCGCTAATCCCTACTATGCCTAATGCTAATCTATTCAATTTCAATTTTCAGATTCTCTAGCTTACCTACTAGCTTTATGCTTCTAACATTCCATGCTCTGACTCACAAAATGTTCCTCGCTCTTCCTCTAAACTTGTCGATCACATCCTCCAAAGTAGTTCCCTCCCGGAGATCCGAATGGGAAACTAAGGAATCTTTTACCCCAGAGGATGCCATCATTTTAAAACATTTTCAGTATGCTGTGTACTTAGGGAGGTAATGTGGCGGTTTCTCATTCTCTTTTGGGAATCTGTCTTAGTCTGGTTCCTCACTAAAGACCCCGCTAATTTGGTTAAACCTATAAGTCTGTTCTTTAGATCATTGAAACATACAAGCCATTCTATCCATTCTAGTATTTTAAAAATTCTTCAAGGTGCAGGTTCGTTCAGAATGGACAATAACAATATATACAATAATAATGTAATTTGAGTATTTTGAAGCCAAAGTCTCTACAATCTTATTTACATACTTTACAAATTACGACACCAACCCGCTGCTCTGACAAAACCAGAATTAATGTCTTTCCCTTGTTCTAAGTCTCAAGTCCACCGGCTTCACGAGAATATCCAAGTAGTCTTGAATATTCTAAACCGTCTGCACAAACGTGTATAAATATTGCCCTTGTTCAATTCCGGTCAGTCTTAGTTGAAATTCTAATACAGCTGTTGAAATTACCGTGAATATGCTTGTTATAATTTGCTTGTCAATTGCAATTCATGTATAAAATATTCACGGTAGTAATAACTATCGTTATGTGTTAAGTGAATTTAATTCTTAATATGTCTTTTTTATTGGATAACTAGTATTTTTTGTATTAAAAGAAAAATAATTCTCATTGTTTCCTGAATCCGGTCCTGTTTATGTTAGCAACTAACATAGAACACAACATGGTAACTTAAATAATGTGTTTTATGATTATTCACTTCATTTTGTGCAACCTGATGTTGACACTTAATAAACGATTAGTAGCTTCTATTTAATTCTTAGGATCAGAATTATTTTACCAATGATTTTAGTTGTTAGAATTTTAAATTATATTTAGTCAAAACAAATGGCCAATTAACGGTAATTTATTAATTTATTCTATTTCAATATATTTATATATATATATATATATATATATATATATATATATATATATATAATAATCGATTGGTATTTCTTGACCTTCTTTATATAATATTACTTGATATTGTGTTTCTTGGGAAAAGGTCTAAATAAAAATATATTTTTTTCACATTATATGCGTGTTAAACAGACGTTTCGACCGTCGCAAGATGGTCTTTATCAATGATGTTTTTTTACCTATAATACGATACATGTACATTATCTCTTATAAATACCTAAAATATGCTTACCCATAAACGGAGGTTTATATATTATAACGTAGTATAAATTGAGTCATTCATTGAATGGTATGGTACGGTTACTACACTTTAATTTATTTAATATACAATTGTACTAAACATTTACGTCACAAATTAAAAATTGTTGATATATATATAAATTATGTACAACCTTGATACGAGTTACTAAACTCTTAGTCAAAATTTAAAATTCTAATTTCTTAGTAAACATGTATATTAAAATGTTTAGTACAGAGTTTGATTGGAGACTAATGCTTGATTTATTGGAGTTTCTATTTCTTGGCGCTGGATAAAGACACGTTTTTAAAACAGGTTAAAATCATAATACTATTTACAATTATGTATATGCGTTATTGGGTAAAATTAACTTTATGTATAAATATATATCGATGTGTTCATATATTTAATAGTATCTATATATCTATCCACCTGTACATACCTCTACGCATGCACATTCGTTTTTCACTCTATTTTGTCACCATATATACAAGACAAACACCTATTCCTGATTAATTTTATGCATTTTTATTTTAATAGATTATAATATATTTTACTTAATTTGCTAATATCTATTTTATCATTTACTGATGTTGGATGTTTAATAATATACACCATCTCTAGGAATTCTCGAATTTTTGGTTTGCTTCTGTTTTAAAATCGTTGTTTTGTAGAATTCGAATTTATGTTGGGCTTGTTTTTCATGTTTGGTTAGCGCAGTTTGGTTAGTTTTATCATATTTATGACCATTTATTCGTTTCTCTAAATGCTGTATACTCTGCCCAATGTATACGCAATTACAATTCTGTTGACACGGAATCTTATAGATGGTGTGTGTTTTTATTCTTAGGAGTGTTGTCTTTAATTTACTAAAACAACTCTTTGTTAAATTGTATCCTTTGTGCGCAATTTTTATATTGTGTTTTATTAATAATTTTGTAGGTTTTCGGATAAATCTTGCACATACGGTATGGGTGCATATTTTATTATTGATTTATTTTTGGTATTGTTGATATAGTTTGTGTTATAGTGTTTATAAATTTGTTTTTAAATATCCGCTCAATTAAGTTTAGTGGGTAATTATTTTCTCGTAATGCGGTTTTAGCTTTTTAATTGCTTCACATCTATATTCAGGGTCTGATAGTTTGATTGCCCTATCTGCTAGTCCTATTATGACAGACTTTTCTGGGAGATAGGATGTTGGGAGTAATAGTTAAGGTATCTTCCCGACCAGGTGTTTTAGTGTACCATGATGTTTTGATATGATGGTTTATCCGGTGCAATGTCATATCTAGAAAGTTAAGTTTATTATCTTTTCTACTTCAATTGTGAATTGAATCTTTTGTGAAAGCTGTTAAAAGTTTAATTATATAATTGCATTTATCTTGTGGAATAGCACAAACACAGTCATCTACGTATCGGAAAAAGAAAGGTAGTGGGAAGTTTATTTGTTTTATTATAGTTTCCTCCAGTTGTTCCAAAACCATTTGTGCCACCACGCAAGACAACGCTAAACCCATAGCACAACCGTTTACTTGTTTATATACCTGATCTCTGTATGTAAAATAAGTTGAGGTTAATATTATTTCTGTTGTTTCTATGAATTCTTTTTGTGGTATATTTGTATAAGTTTTAATTTCTACCCATTTTTTTTTTATTAGTTGTATAACTAACTCTATCGGTACATTTGTATATAATGATGTTACATCTGATATCACAAACACAAACTATATCAACAATACCAAAAATAAATCAATAATAAAATATGAACCCATACCGTATGTGCAAGATTTATCCGAAAACCTACAAAAATTATTAATAAAACACAATATAAAAATTGCGCACAAAGGATACAATTTAACAAAGAGTTGTTTTAGTAAATTAAAAGACAACACTCCTAAGAATAAAAAAACACACACCATCTATAAGATTCCGTGTCAACAGAATTGTAATTGCGTATACATTGGGCAGAGTATACAGCATTTAGAGAAACGAATAAATGGTCATAAATATGATAAAACTAACCAAACTGCGCTAACCAAACATGAAAACAAGCCCAACATAAATTGAATTCTACAAAACAACGATTTTAAAACAGAAGCAAACCAAAAATTCGAGAATTCCTAGAGATGGTGTATATTATTAAACATCCAACATCAGTAAATGATAAAATAGATATTAGCAAATTAAGTAAAATATATTATAATCTATTAAAATAAAATGCATAAAATTAATCAGGAATAGGTGTTTGTCTTGTATATATGGTGACAAAATAGAGTGAAAAAACGAATGTGCATGCGTAGAGGTATGTACAGGTGGATAGATATATAGATACTATTAAATATATGAACACATCGATATATATTTATACATAAAGTTAATTTTACCCAATAACGCATATACATAATTGTAAATAGTATTATGATTTTAACCTGTTTTAAAAACGTGCCTTTATCTAGCGCCAAGAAATAGAAACTCCAATAAATCAAGCATTAGTCTCCAATCAAACTCTGTACTAAACATTTTAATATACATGTTTACTAAGAAATTAGAATTTTAAATTTTGACTAAGAGTTTAGTAACTCGTATCAAGGTTGTACATAATTTATATATATCAACAATTTTTAATTTGTGACGTAAATGTTTAGTACAATTGTATATTAAATAAATTAAAGTGTAGTAACCGTACCATACCATTCAATGAATGACTCAATTTATACTACGTTATAATATATAAACCTCCGTTTATGGGTAAGCATATTTTAGGTATTTATAAGAGATAATGTACATGTATCGTATTATAGGTAAAAAAACATCATTGATAAAGACCATCTTGCGACGGTCGAAACGTCTGTTTAACACGCATATAATGTGAAAAAAATATTTTTTTATTTAGACCTTTTTCCCAAGAAACACAATTTCAAGTAATATATATATATATATATATATATATATATATATATAATAACTTATAGCTGTAATTTTGAGCGTAGCTTCCTGTCTATAACTGACATAAGTCAAAAACTTGACAATGTCAGATATGATTGACAAAAATGCCAAACGTAATTGAAAGTTAGGTTCATGTATAGTTGTGTACACGATTTAAATTTGTAAATTTCCCAATTGTGTCATCGGTCTCGGTGGCGTAATTGGTAAACGCATGGTTCCGGCAAAACCAGGATACAGGTTCAAGTCCTGTCCAAGAACTTATATTTTCCATCTTTCAATTACTAGCTTGATTTGAAATGATCATTTGGGCTTTGCATAAAAGTCTAAGTTATTATTTCATCTTATTCACTAATATATATATATATATATATATATATATATATATTCTATATATATATATTGCTTTGATAAGGGGTTGTTTAGGGGTGTATTGAGTAGTAAGGGTCGTGTAGTAACTATAAATAGCAATAGGAATCAGAAAACTGCATTTATTTAGCAGTAAAATAAGTAATTCGTACATTATGTAAATAGCAAGCATTTAACACCCTGTATATAGACCGTAATTAACTTTAAACAATGCCAGCAAGCACATCTTTCAGTAATAGAACGCGCATTTAACAGAGAAATAATCGTGCATGTAATTAAAACTACGTTGAGAATGTTTAACTAGTTTATAAAATAAAGACGCAGAAGATAAGACAAAACCTAATAAATCCTCATGCAATTGCGCTTGTGATAAAGAAGGAACAATATGCGCTTTGATAAGAAAACGCAATGTCAAAGATCGGTCTAAATAAATACATGAACGAAAACGGCACTAGAGTTACATCATTTATTTTTGTACAATTATCCAAAAGTATTATCTATACAAAACACAGAGGTAAGTTAGAAGTCTGGCCAAGATAACAAATAATAAGGCAATCAAAGATCGCGAATAAACAGTATGACACGGAAATATAAAGGAGTTTCATCAGAAATCAGCTTGAAATATTAAAGACAAACCTGGTTGGTCGCGACAATCAGCAACCCTTATCACCCACCCATGATAAGGCAGCTCAGTTTCCACTTGAAGCACGTTAAATCCACATCACTTTTAACCAGAAATCTACGCGTCATAAATAAAACTTATAATATAGTGAAAATAGTGCTGTATAAAAATTGCGTTAAGAATATATGAAAAGTTTTTGCAGTTTTTTCAGAAAACGTGAGTAGAAATTGGTTAATTAATTTTAATTAAATATTTATAATGATATAGGGCTTCTAATCTGCGTCGAAAACAATACTTCTGGTATATTACTGGTATAATTCTGGGACAATTCTAATACGCTGCTAATTTATGATCCGAAGTCTGGAATTTCAAGTGGTATTTAAGGGAAGAAATTCAAAGCATATGCAGAGAAATATAGAATAAAGCACGAGGTGATTTTTGGAAAGCAAGGGGTAACCGTACTGAAATATTGGTTCGACAAGGCAGAGCATTGGTATTCGATTGAAAACAGTAAGGGGGTGTTGATCCACAACGCGAAACAATATATCAGGAGATCACAGGTCAGACCTACTTAATTTTAAGGAATCTTTTCAATTTAAATTTTGATACTGAATTTATTAAATTTATCCAAAACTTGTAAAGAGTCAACAGGAACATTGTATACGTTTAAACTTACGTAATAAATCATAAAAAAGTCTCGAACGTTCCAGATTTTTTGTAAGGGTGTTGTTTTTGGTGACTTTATTTTAAACTAGAAGAATATAAATTTTTGGATAAATAATCCATATAATATTAATTGATTGAAGGGTGTATTTAAAGAATTTCAAAAATTGTAAATATTATTTCCTTTTATTATATGAATGTTGATTGACTTTGTTTTATCAATTCAAACAGGTAACCATAAAGGGGTGTAAGAAAATTGATCATCGTAACATTGTGCACTCTGTGTAGAATAAAAAGGGCTAGCCGTGGCGTTCAGTAGAACGTTTATTATACCGAGTACGGCGTTATCATATCAATTTTTATATGATGCAACTAGGGGTGAACACTACATAGCATTAATATATCATGTGATTTTAAGACCACAACTCCCAAAAACAGTTTTACAAATTTTCAATATACATTGTGAGAGAAATTTAGAACGTTTTGATGGTTTATGCAATTTTAAAATTGTTCACAGTTTAAATTATTTTTCTCACGACTATCCAGTAATGCATATCTTACGCATGTAAGAATGGGTCAATAATTGTACTCATTATTCTGTAGGTGTATATGAATTTACAATCCAACACCTTTAACCAATCAGAAACAATTCAGGTCGTGGATTATGATCATAATCCAATACCTCTAACCAATCAGTACAGACCTTCCATTTTCATAATCTGCAAGGTATAATTTTTGTATCATACAAAGTAAGCTGTTACACTTTGACAAATAAATTTTTGCTTGTCAGTGTTTGCGATATTAGTTAAAACGTTTAGCAAAATATGATAATGAAGAGTTGTATAGTCATGGGAAAATTATAGTATTCTACTCGAGAATTATGGCCATTACTCATTCAAATTACGCCATGAGCTCTTTATGAGTAATGGCTATCATAACTCGCTCGTTGAATAATATACTATTAAATGTAGTTATGTTGTTAATAATAATTTTTGACTCACTTTAAAGTTTTATTGCATCAGTCTTCTTACATTCAAACCTAAACCTAATAAATCATTTAAAAATAAATATGGTATAATGTAATAATTAGAAGATAAAGAGATAAAAAACAACATTACGTTGAATCATTTATAACATGCCAAAACAAGTACTATTGAAAATGATATAATTTACTCACACTACTCCACTGTTGAAAATATTCCTCACCAACAACTTTTTCTTTTTCATAATACTCAACTCCATGCCATAAGCCCATTGCACCAGCACTTAGCAAGCCTGAAAGAGAACAGAAAAATTAAACTATGAACTGTGTAAATTTTCATTTCTCAAACTTTCTCAATTTAAGAAACTCTTACGAGTATAAAATATTTCATGGAACTCAGGATCATAAGAATTAGAATATTCACAGTATATGTAATGCATATAAAGAAAAATGTTTTAATAATGTTTTATTATATTATAATAAAAGTTAAAAAAGTATTATACAATATATAACCAGTGCATAGCTATATATGGACGATGCAGGCTCGTTCGATCAATTCAGAGTGCTTTAAGAAAACATAGAAATTAATTCTGCTAAAACCACGTGTCGCATACATTGTTAAACTAATTTTACAAGGTTCCCATCTAAGAATAAGTTAAGTTGTCCAGTAAATAAAGATGTTTTGGTTGTAGCAGTAAATATATTATAACGGAACTAAGGGTAGGCAACATGAGCAAAACAGTATGTATTCAAGGTAATGCATTATACTTAGAACAAAAGTTGGTCGGGTTCAATAATGCAACTCCAAGTTGTTGGTGGCTGTTGATCTTAACAAAGTATACCATGTTTAGTAATGGAAGACTCTGAAGCGTCAAGTTAACAATTAAATCAATGATACATGTAGCTACTTTATATGTAAATATTGATATAGAAATGTAGTTAGGTTTTAAAATGCTCATATTATGTTATTGTGTTGTAAATTTAATATGATATTGTTATTGTGAATCAAATATTTAGAACCATATTATTTAAAATATGTAAGGTATAAAACCCTTGTGGATTTGAAGTCTGATCTTGATCAAGAATTGTTTGAAACATATGCAATTAAAATAGTGTGCACCGGTTGTTGAGAATTACAGAAACTAAGGTGATAGGAGAGATTAAGAGTTTTAAAAGCAGTTTAAGCTGATTAAAGAGCACATAAGAAGAGAGACGTACAACCTGAATCATAATGTTAAAGGGAAGAGTACTAGAGCTCAAGTTTAGGTGTAGCTGGTTGTATTTTAGAAGCAACAATTTAGGGAAAAGAAGCAGAGCTATAGCAGAAACTTTTAACAAGTGAGAAGTACCAAAGGCACATTTGAGTAAAAGGAATAGGATCACCAGCGGATCACATTTCGTCATAAATATGTAGTATCAATCCTTATGTAACAGTTCTTAAAACATTTAATTACTAACCCAAAATAATTCACCACTAATACAAACCTTATTTCCTACACAGTAGATGAGGAGGTTCCACAAATACAACCAGTCAATTGTAAGGACGACCACATCAACTGGATGCAACAACAGGTATTTAATTTCAATATATATATATATATATATATATATATATATATATATATACATATATAATATTTGATTGGTATTTCTTGACCTTCTTTATATACTAATATTGAAAGTTTGTTTCTTGGGAAAGGTTCAATAACAAATTTTTTACATTATATGTTAATCAGACGTTGACGTCGCCAGATGGTCTTTATCACGATGTTTTTTTCACTAATACATTATATCAATACTATGATAAACGAGTTTTATATATTTATAACGAGTATAAATTGAGCTATTCACTAATTGATATACTAATTTATACCACGTTATAAATATATAAACCCGTTTATGGGTAAGCATTTTAGATATTTGTTAAGATATAATGTACATGTAGTGTATTATAGGGAAAAAAAACATCATTGATAAAGACCATCTAGCGACGGTCGAAACGTCTGATTAACAACATATAATGTAAAAAAAAATTTGTTATTTATTTAGACCTTTTTCCCAAGAAACAAACTTTCAATATATATATATATATATATATATATATATATATAATGCTGTAATTATAGGGTTAATTTAGGGGTAGGTTAAGTCATAGGGGTCGTAGAATAAACGAAAAAAACTCCCAAGTAACAAAAGTACAATTACAGATATTAGAAGAGTAAATAGGTCATTATAAATATTATTAGCTGAGAGCACACTGTATATAGCAGTACACGCAATTAAAACGCATATCCAAGTGTAGCTACAAGCAAAGATAAGAATTTAAAAATGTAACAAAACGCATTGAAATTAAATCAGTGAAAACCTGCACGAATTGGCTAGATAAATATTCAAAAAGTGCGTTAATATATTATCTCAAACGCACGCAGAAATTATGCATTATTTTAAAAGCGTACGTGACAGAAAAGTATTACATTTGTTCAAAAATCCAATTTATTAGGAAATAAACAAACACCAAATCGCGTCGGTTTTTACGAATTTTTCACTCGCCCCTTTTAAATCTCAGAAATTCTCACACGGCACGCAAACATGTCCGAGAAAAACTAATTAATTTTGTACAGAAATTGTTGTTTCTACCTCTGATATTTGCATCCTATTTTCAACCAATTGTGACCCTCGTGACGTTGCTTAAATCACGCCTTTTACTATATGTGTCTTTGCTTGACGCATTTTCTCTTTCCTTTTCTAACCTGTTCGTATTGGTGCAAATTGATATTCTTTATTATCGATTATATTTTAGTCCATGTGGACTATCTGGGTTTAATAACCCCGTATCGCACCTTCTCGTGAATATTAAGCCCCGGTTTCTCCAAGATTCTTTGTAAACATTAATTATCTGCAAACTTTTCGCCGAATGAGCTTTTTAAATAAACCCTGTTTTGTATTTCGTGCTAAAGCAGCTGACCGTTTCCAATATCCTTAGAATCGACATGTTTATCTAAACAAATTAAACTGAAATTGCCTTTTAAAATACGCAGGTGTGTTCAAACATCCTACTTCTAACTAACACTTCTAGGATTTGCATTTTATTGGGTTTTTACAAGTTTCTGTAGATATTATCGGTACGTTTTGTTCAATACCGGTTACTTGAAATAGAGTTAATTAAGATAAATTTTGCACGTAATTTCCATTTGTTTAGGAATAATTACATTACACGCAGAGCTTTTTAATACTGCTTCTTTTGATATAAAGCGTCTTGTACATGATTTAAATCTCTTATGTTTAATGAAACTAATAAATTTTTATGCTTCACGGTTTTAATAACGCGTATTATCTAATAATATTCATTATACACGGTGATTAAAATTATTTGATGTGATTATTTAATTTTCTACCCTGGTCTAAATATGAGTAATATATATATATATATATATATATATATATATATATATATATATATTGCTGTACTATCCCCTTAGTGGGTCGACCTATTCTTTCTGTAATATCACGTGTCCTTACGTTGAGCGACCTATTTATTTTAATTGCTATAATACTAAATTAAATTATTGAACCACCATTTTAATCTTTCCTACAGCTTGTGATTATTTCCTCCTCCAGCTGTTTCTTAACGTTGCTATCAACTGGAGTTTATCATAAACAACTTTATCGACCAATGACAAAATTCAACAAGTTACCGCCTTTGCGGGTTATCTCTGCCCTACTTAATTTGTGGCTCCTCCTCTGTACTATTTTCAATCTTAAGACCTCGGCTAGCATATATTTGTAATTATAAAAATTCAGTAAGTTTGGATCCCATTTAATGAAACTAATGCTTTATGTACAGCTTTGACGTTATTTACAATACATTTTCAAATTAATTCACCTTTATAAATTTCATTTATCAACAACCATTTAATTTGTACTAAAAACCCAAAGTCACCAAAGAAAACTCATTACCTTTACCAACAAATGTAGAATATTCTAAATCCGTTTTCTTATTATTATTTCAATACGTATTCAACCCTTTGTTGACTTGTTTACAAGCATATAATATTTAGCCAATTTGATATTAAAATAAAATAAAATTCTTGTAGAAAACAGATGCCTTATAACTAACAATCTGACCTGGTTTTATCTTTTGCGACGACGCTTCCATTAAAATTAATCTTCCCAATTTTCGATTCCATTTAACTTATTACCATTATGGACCAACACCATTAAATTATAATTTTATACTTTAATCATTCTTGCCATAGACTTCAAATTGTAATTCGTTCACCCCTATACTTCAAGATTATGTTCTTCTTTTCGCCTCGACATTTAAATTGTTTTATTGTAATCTTTCTTAACATCAAGCATTCTGGCCTATTTTCCCTCAGACCTCGAAGCCCTATTATTTTTATGTCTTAGTTTACGATTAATTCATAAAAATAATCCTACTTACGTTTTAAACGGTAATTTTCATATACACACTCATTTATTTCACTTTGTACCACTTGTTACGTATTATTCAGTATTACTGGCAATGCACTTGGGCCTTCATTGAGTTTAAAACTGACTTTCTTATCGCGGTGCTTGCTAATATAATTTCGAATCCCCACTGCATCCGTGGTGTGGTCTAGAACCTGTCGTTTGCTTCGGACCAATCAAATAATTTCATTTCGAATATTTTCTGATGTAATGCTCTGCGTCCGTTCATAATGCCCACCTGCCTGCAGGTGTCTTCACTATCAACATGCTGTATTTTGATAGAATAGTCGCCTTTCCATAAACAACTGATGCAATTTTACTTTAAACTTTCATTGTTTACATGCGATTTACGCAATTTTTAATCATTTCTCTTATCAAAATGGTTAGATCTTTATACGCATTATATTAGCTACATGAAACTCTATTTTCACATCCGTATTACTTAATCGTCTGAGACTCTTTTCTTAATGCGTGTCTAATTATACTTTATCATTTATACGCGTGCTTCCACTGAAAAATATTCTTATTCGCTTTACTTATGTCAACTGAACACTATCTACAGGGTATTTAATCTTTACCATCCGTTTAATACTCGTATTTCTCATTCCTACGCCAACTATGCGTCTTCCTATGTCTTTCCTGCGTCGCCCAAAACTATTTCTACTTTGTACACAGGGTGTTTCCTACTTACTATCTACTTCTATTTCTTACTTATTTCCTAAAATAACTACAATTTTCTGCTGCCTATTTTAATTACTCATTCTCTAGTGACCTTCACTATGTCGTGCACCCTTAAACAACCCCTTATCACAGCAATATATATATATATATATATATCTTATAATATAACCCCCCCTTTTAGGATTGATAATTATAATATATGAGCAAATTAGCAATGCACCAAATTGTCCTATAATTAATAATTTAAACTTCTCTATTGGGTCTTTAAATCTGCGCCCCGACCTATGAACCTCTTATCTCAGGTTAATTTTGTGAATAAATCTATATCTGCATACAGCGTGAGTTCTGAACCATATACAGATGTATGTGACACTGCCAGTCAAATGACCTCTAGTTAATTCTACTAAAGCAATTTCTAAATGTGACAGTGTAAACAATTACTTGAAAAATAAGCACAGTAAAACAGTTTATATTAGTTAATAATTTAAGATTTCAATCGAGTATAATGGTTTAAGTGTTTAAATTATGACAGTGAAAATAATACAACCTGAACTTCCAATGAAACGTCTTGCTGCTGAACAATGAAGCTCCACTGCCTACAGCGACGATTCGAACCAGATGTGGGTTCTTAATACCTGTGGATAAGTACGTTTTAAAAATTTGTATTACTGAATTTACGCTTTTCATTTTAGGGTTTTAGGTATGCCAAAAATTCTTTAGAGACACTTATACTTATCGTCGTTGGTCTTATCAGGAAACTCAGCTCCATGAAATCAACACCGTGCTCGACACCAAAAGTTCAGCAATTCCAGCGTTCTGATAGCACCACTTTGGAACTCCTCTGTCTACACAAAAACCCTCCCAGAAATCCAATGGTCAATAATAAGACAATGACAAGGACTCTTGCATTTATCACTTTTTAATATCAACAGTTCCTTTATACTTTGAATATCACAAATACAATTTTCATACGTTGAATTTTATGTTGGAGATTGCAATAATAAAAGGTATACAATTCGTAAACTGTTACAAAAAAAATTATACTTTTTGTTCTATAGTTTGTAAAGTTCTTTTTTTCAGTTCTCCTCAAATCAGTTTTTTTCTTAATTTCTCAATTTCAACAACAACTGTCACATCTCTATGGAGATGCCCCTTAAAACATTAAACCAGCCTACTCTTTTACAATTCTTTTCCAACTAACATTCTATGATCCAACTATTTATTAATAAATCTTATTGCTCTTGTTAAATTCTAATTTGGAGTAAACTAATACACAAATGTCATTGGCCGAAAATTTATAAATTGATATTTTAATCCTAACAACAAGTGAAATTCAAATGATATAATAGACTTACAACTAATATAATGAAAAGTAAATAAAATTTCTACATCTTATAACTAACTTAAATCTAATAAAATAAACATACTAATTGACTTTTTTTAGGCTTTACGTACATATTCAAATGAAAGTGAAAGTTTAACATCTTATACCTAACTCAAATCAAATGAAAACGTACTAAGTGACTTCAAATCTTAGCTATACATACATATTCACATGGCAGTGAAGTTTCCTTTTAAATATTTTAACACAATTTTTATGATATACAAGCAACAACAGTTCACTTCATTGGCACAATACTTTTCAAAATTACTTTATGAAATCACCAGCACCCAAGTTGAAATCTTAAAACTTCATTTTCTCTTAATTATCATTTTATATATCTTTAACAAGTAACTGCCCTCACCATCTCCTTCATCAATCATGTTACGAACTAGAAGTCTATATCTGAGTGGTACTTAAAGGCCAAGGTTCAAATCTCATATATATCACATAATATCACAATATATATATATATATATATATATATATATATATATATAGAGAGAGAGAGAGAGAGAGAGAGAGAGAGAGAGACACGGTAATGCTTGTTTAAAAGTTGCATTATTGAACACAAACAAATAGAACCTATTATTATTCAGATAAAAGTTATAACAGTTACAACATTGAAATAAATACTTTAAGACTGGAGAGGGGAATACAGTTGGTTAAGAATTCTAGAATAGGATTTAACTTAAGGTGAACCCACACAAATAGATTCTACCAAATAAACTATTAATTATCCTGAGATTTATTTTATATTCATAAAAGTTTTAGAGTCTGATAGCCATGGTAAGATTTATTTTAAATTTAGACAACAGTTGCTTCAAGTATCAATCTAAATTCTTTCTCGTAAAGATGCCGGCAGTAAAAGATACACCCAAGTTGAAATAAAAGGTAGGAAAATATTAAAACACAAAGTAAGTACACAGGTAAAGATTATTGGTATAAAAGGGAGGATGCCGATAATATATTCCTACATTAAAAATAATAGAGATTGCTAATTTACTATAAATGAATTAAAAGAGATTTGCAAGTACGATCACACAGCTGACAAGATAATTGAAAAAGAACAGAGAAAAGTGTGTTTTTTGCATTATCATTACCGACATAAAAAGAAAATCTGCAATTACTTGTTCCAATGACGTACAGCACAAAATTTTAAGCAAGACATGGTGCAACAAACGAAAGTGAACAGCAATTGCAAATTCTTAAGGCAGTATTAGCTCTGAGGGTTATTCCTAAAATTTGCAGAAAATATAAAAGAAAACTCACAATATTATGTAAATTGTTTTATTGATTTTTAAAATATTCCCTTTTCATGCTATTCACTTTGGCATCTAACAAAACAAATTTTCAAAAGTTTTTCCACTTCGAAGGAGATACTTCCAATGTTTCAACAGACATTGAAAAACACTCACTCGCCATGCATTTTACTTTTAATATATCGATATAAGAAGAAGTCATTGGGCCAATCCGGCAAATATTGGCAACGAGTTATTCTTTCGATATTGGTCCTCTTCAAAAATTCAACAGTTCATTGTGCCGAGTGTGTGCTTGCATTGCCATGATGAATGATTTGCTAGTTTACATTTTTTTCTGATTTTACCAAACAAATTATAGTATACTACTCTGCATTAACTGCCCTATGATCTTCTGATGCAACACTTGCAATATGTCCTATTTTTCTGACGAAATAACCAACAATTTTGCTAGTTTAAGGTCGCTTTGAATCACTCATGTAGTTGATTGCTGTCTAGTTTCAGGCTCATATGAATAAATCCATAGTTTGTCACCTGATACGATGTTGTGTACAGAATTTGAAAGACCATTTTTGAAATATTTTATCATTTTTTCCTTTCACGTGACACATGACCGTTTTTGTGGGCTTTCAAATGATTCCATTTATTGCAAAGCTTGCTGACATACAACCAATTATGAAAGATCGTATGTATTTATTTTGCTGCCTCTGCTTCTATTTTCCTATATGTCATACAACAATTTGCTAAATCATATCATGCACAGCATTAATATTCTTTGCAACAGCAGAAGTATATAGACGACCTTTGCAAACATTGTCATCAAACATTGGTCTTCTAAGCTTAAATTCTGTGAACCATTTGTAAAGCATAGTTTACATGGTACTTCATAATCCACACATTGCTGTGGTGTTAAACCATATTGAAAATCATAAAATATCATCGTTCAAGAATCGGAAGACGAAATTTTTATTTTTATACACAAATATTATTTTGTTAAAATAAAACCGCTCAGTTTGAATTCGAATTGTTAACTAATTTATAAGTTAAGAATGTTAAATATTTAGAAATATGGCAATTGCAGAACACTGGCAATATAATGTGTACTAGATCTGTTAATTTTAGCAGAGATCCCTGTATTATTTACAACCATATAGCATCTACAATAGTTGACAATCAATTTTATCCTGTTTCAAGTTAAATGTTAAATAAAATTAATGATGGTATTTCACACTCTTTAACTCACTTCTTAAAGAAATCAGTTTTCTGCAATATACAACGAAATCTTGAACTTTTCAAAATAGTATACTGCTATCAGTATGCTAATATGATGGCAGTTTATCCCATATCCATTCCTTCATGTTTACATCTAGACTTTCCTACTTTATTCACAGAAGATGAGACTTCAGACATTTTATTGACATTCCATCAACTCTTAGTTTGTGTGCATCATATTAGCAGGTTTAAGCATATGAAGCAGGTTTAAAGAGAAGCTCTGGACATCAACCTCTGCCTCATGTTTCAGCTCTAGAAAGTGAAACTATAAATCAAATTCTCGCTAATAATACTGATACACACAATAGATGTCCCTTACACTCTCTACATAATGGGCATTATGGTTCTGTTGTCACTGAGAAAGTCAATTGAACATGTCAATACCAAGCACACTGCAAAAGATTTTATACCAAATATATAGTGCTCATTTACGTATATGAAGTTCGAAGCGGAGTTGTACTACGAAGAAATACCAGATTTCTGATTTTTCAGAAAAAGTAACATATAATTGTTATGTTTAAAAGTTATAACATTTAACCTTTCAATGCATGGAGATATTTCAAGGTTAATTTAAATATTTTAACTTTCATTTGACGATTATTGCCAAAATATAATTTTTGCTTTGTGGCACAATATTTAAAGTACAAAGTCATGCAAAGATAAAATGAATACTATTTCCTTAAAATTTTAATCAAGCATCTTCAGGACAATCGTCAGTTGGGCATTCATGCTATCCAAATTTGCTTCACCTACCAGAGAAGATCAAAATACAAGATTAGGTAAAGGAATAAGGTATTAGAAAAAAGCCCACTTCTGCACACGTAACATGTACAAGTAAAAAGTGTTCACTTTGCCACCAGAAACAGAATCATATTCCCATTTGCGTACAGTCGATTCGTATTGGCTTAGGATTGTCAGGCGATCATGGATAGTCAACCTCATAATCTACAATAGGAAATCACATAAATGTTCAAAAAATCCGCTTAATTTAAACTTAAAGGTATAATGTGCTACACACAAAAATTAATACTAAAAATAATTTGATACGCGTCAAAATGTTACATAACAGTATGGCTGTACGGGAAGTTCTGTGATATCACAAACTTTTCAGAATAAAATAGATCCCTAGAATATTTTACTAAAAACACATTGAACTTTAAGTACATCTTAAACCTTCTTTCTGTCATTTAGTTATCATCATGCTAGTAATAACAATACAATTTACATGACATAGCTTTATGCTTTGAAAAAAGCAAATCTTCAAGATCACAAAATCTGTATTGTTACTTATGATCAACCTTTCAATGCTAAATCCAGAGAATAAAATCACTGATGTGGATCTCCAAATTCCAAAGTATCAGAAATTACTGTAAGACTTGAAAGATTTCATTAACTAATATCTTCTTTGACGATGAACATAATCAAACATCAAATTATATTTGTAAAATTTCCAATGAGCATACTTATGCCAGACCTACAATATTGAGACATTGAAAAGAAGATGAATTATATTTTCCAAACTGCAATTGAAGGATTCATTTTACTATTTGTATTGCATATGTTGAAATTTAAAATTGGTATGTGGGTGCTCAGTTCATATTTTGTATTTTTGTGGGATCACCTTTTGTTTGGTTAATGTGTATAATTTATTTACATTGGCTGCAAGAAATATATACAGTAACAGGAAATTAAAATAACAGTTACATAAGATTCTACATACATATACAAATGTCCTTGAAGTTATACATGGGAATAGAGTTTTTATGTGATCAAATTTTGTTAACGTTAGAAATTCAAATCTCCTTTGGCGTTAGAAAATTTATAGTGCGGATTTAAATGCATGTAATGTTTGTATACAAAAATAAAGGAATTCGCGCACTGGCTTCACTTTGGACTTTGATGCGTGCTGCTGTTAAGAAACACGGCTCAAAAAGAAACCTATGTCAAAAGGTATTAACATAGGAATAACTACACACAGATATGTTGTCGCCTGGGATCTGCAGGTAACAGTATTGTTGAATCGATGTCTGTATACGGATTCTTCGTAAAAGGCGTCGGAACTGGTGGGGGTGTGGTATTCACACGTCCAGGCGGCTAGGTCTGCTTCAGTGATGGTGAGCGATAAAGACAGGGACATCATGGACGAATCGCACCACATCAGGACTCGGTGAACCGCGTTCAGCAGTAGATGCTGATATCAAAATGTTTTACGAAGTAACTTCCTTTGGTGGAAGTCCAGAGCTTGGTGGTAGGATTTGGTGCACTTTGCCGGTAGGGCGTGGAGTATCTACGTTAGTGCATAATGCACAACCTTCTGGTCTAACCTCCAGGCTTTGGTGTACCATAATAAAAGGTTAAACTCAGAAGATCAGAAGCTATTGCCTGCTCCTGGCTATTTATTGCCTGTTAATATATATCCAAAAACAAACAAAAGCTTGTCTACTTGATCATTATAATTAATGTTTGTATTGTAATAATCGGAATTCCCAGGCGAGTCTATTCAATTTTAAAGTGTTTTGATTGGCGAGTCTATTATTAAGGGGCGTTCACGTTTGCGTTTCTATGACGCATATGAAGTTTGGTAGGTACAACTTGGGTGCATTGTTACATGCAGAAAATCGGCTATGTATCATATTTAGTTTAAGTTTAAATTTGTGAGTAAATTCCCGCCATTATTTCAAATAGACTTGTGCATTTTCGTCATTTCGGACAGTTGCGTTTGCGCAAAAGGAATGCGCAAACGCGGAGTGAAGGCGCAAGTGCGCGGTGTGTGACACAACATTATTAGCCAACGACATGTCAAACGGTGACGTTTACCTGTGTCGTTCCTTTGTCATTTCTCTGTGAGAATGTAATTTTTTCCTTATCGTTCCTGACCTGGTTTTTTCCTTCGTCCTACCTACGAACAAAGAAGAGGGAAGACGCTAGATATGGTTTCAACGAGGGCATGACGTAACCCACCCCAACAACGCCCAAACGAGATACATGAAAATCAGAATGGCCCCTGCGCAAGGATGACCGCAAAATCGTGAAGCGTTCCACATTTTTAAGTGAGTACTTTTTATCTTTTTTTAAGGTGCAACTTGTATCATTGTAAACATATTTGGCATGTGATACAATTTGACACGCGTTTATGGCGTAATATCTTTGTTGTGCAATAATGTGAACGTGGATAATATCAGTGTTGCCAACTGCAGAAGTGGCTCTGAACGCGGGCCCGCGGTTATAACAGCATACCTACACGTACAAGAAAAAGTTTCTGCTTCCTAAATACATAAAATGGAATGCATCTGAAGAGACTGAAGTCGGCCAATGCTGGTCAGGCCAGTGAGACTCTTATTTTTATTAATTTCAGCACAGGGGTGGATTGACAAATAAGACGCAGGTCGGAACATTTAAAAATAACTCTATTACTCGTTTGCAAAACTAACAACAAACCTTAAACATAAACGCACATTACTTATGTTATTTGAATTATAATCAGACAATTTATTGCTAATAACTAAATTACTCCCGTGCCGCGCAATTCCGAACCCCAATTTCCGAACACGCTGCGTGAAAAGTACTTGAAAAAAACAATGAATCCTCTACGAGAGACACTTCCCGGTGACACTTCAAAGTTAATTAGGGAACAATAGTTCATAAACCAACATAATTTTAATAATAACACTTACTTGCATAGGTAGAAGAACCTGCAGGTTACAAGCGTCCATTCAAATGCTGAACGAAGTTTGTTTGTGTTACCTTTATAACCGGTACCTGTGTAATAGCCGGCTGGAATTACAATGTGGTGCCGTGCATGACTAAGCGCCCTGTTGTTTACGTATTTTCTGGCTGCCTTTAGAAGGGCCGTGATACACACGGTGTCGGTTATACTTCCTCCTATCTCCTAAAATAAGATTTAAACACCACAAACAATATGACCTTTCACTATAGGTTAAACTACCATCGTTATTAATGTTTATCATTCACTTTCTAAACGTCAAGTGACGCTTCCTGTTAAAAGTGTTCATCATCCCACCACCGTATATTCGAACGACCACGAAAATCGACGAATCATTTAAAATTAAATATTCTAATACTAGGAAAATTAGGCGGGCCTACTACAAGACACAAAGTCATCAACCTTAGTATAGAATACAACTCTATCTACTATATCGTAAACAGTTAGCTACCCCTGCTGCAAAATCTATTTGAACCTTTCTTTATCTTACATAATAAGCCAGTGCAGCAAAATAAATATCTGTATATTCTAGAGGAAGCAACAATGAAGTATCACTCTTATAACATTATATTCAAATTTCTACAAGGTCTAAGTTTATGACAATTTTGAACTTACAATTTATCCTAGCATTTAGTAAGCTATCTTTTATATTTTAATTTTTAAGAAAGTCAAATTGATAGATCTATTTATACCAAAAATACATCCATAATCCTACTGGATCAATCACGATTGATTCTACCAACTTAATTTTAAGTACTGAGAATGTACACTAGAAAAGCAAATTAAACTTTTAATAATTTTTACCTGCAGAAACACCATTAATTGTTTGTTACATGTTAAGTGATGTAACTTATGTTTTTTAAATTATTGGATAACCAGTCTCCATTTTTTATATTCATTAAATTTACTGTGGTAAAGAAATTCGACGCGTTTCCTGAATCCGGTCCTGCTTAGATTACAAACAATTAGTTACATTGTAGGTGTAATATTTTATATGCTTAAATATTGTAAGCTTGTCTTGGTTTTTTTACCGAGCTTGGTAAAATGATGTGGAATTTTATTGTGTATTGAACTATTTCTGCAGGGAAATTTCAAACTTCACTTCTATAGCGAGCATCAACCAAGACGGTTGTGCTTTTGTTGGGGTGTCGTTATCGTGAGTATGTTGATGCAGTAACCTAATTACCGGCCCCACTTCTTTTTACCTTACTCTTTTAGGGCACTACTGGCATAGGAAGATCAATGTGATGAAAATAGTTAGTTAAACTAAGTTATATTTTAAGACTAACAATTTAATTTAAAATTATAGGATTTTATGTTAAAGAAAGTCTCTTGCTTTCTGACAATTTGTGTTGCTGACTGGAATTGTGGCAAAGAATAACTGTGCGTGCAATATTGAAGTAGTCGAGAAATTAGTGACTATTCTCTATTTCCGTTTTCTGATTTAGTGTGTGTCTCAAAACTTCATTTAGTTATTAATGGCTTTAGGTTATAAATAGTTGTTTGTACTTGGGGAAACAAGAGTTCCTTTTTTTCTTTTTTCATAGTTTTGCCACAATAGTTACATGTTAAGTGATTTAACAAATAACATGCCTTTTAAATTATTGGATAATCGGTTTCCACTTTTTTATATTCATTAAATTTACTGTGTTTTGTCTAAAAGTTAAATAAATTCCATTTGTTTTCTGAATTCGGTTCTATTTATTTTATAAATTATTAATTGCAATGTAAGTTTAATATGTTTAATATGCGTAAATGTTATCACCCTTTTCCGATCTCCCAGAAAAAAGGCAGTCGCCAAAAACACGGTGACATAAAATGAGGTTTTCCCGCTAACTCGACTTGGCTGGGTCATGGGTCATGGAGACCAAACTTAAAGCCAACAACTGATGTTAAGATAATCTTGGGCGCCAGAAGACTGCTTGGAAACCCTAAAGCCCAAACTACTGAAAGTGACGTCTTCAATCACTCTCGAAAAAAATACCTAGCAACAACGACTCATAAGTATTCAGGGAGTAATAATTATTAAAGCTCAAAATAACACTACGTATATTATCCCTTTAATTTTAACAGTTTCAGAACTTACTAAATGTCCTATCAATCCCTGTGTATATATTGAATCAATATCACTTTTTACCAATCAATAATATTAAACCGCTCAAGGTAAAATCTTGGATAACTTTTATAATAATTTACCTTTACCTTTGTTGTTGTATGTAATAGTCCGTACTAAAAATGCTGTTTCGTAATATGCTTTTTGTGTACACATAAACCAGTAAATTATCTTAGGTGCAAACCCGATCTTGGAACAACTCTCCAATATAAACCTTTTACAAAACGAAAGCTTTAACGCTTTAAATAAATGTTATAGTGCAAAATCTTAGCTATAAATTTGATATGGTTTTCAATTGCATAAATAAAATTAACGGATTTTACGAAATTGCAAAATTAAGTATTTGCATAGCTTACTACCTCCAGATTACTATGTTTAAAGAATATGAAAATACAAATTGCTTCCAACTTAAAATGCTTGCACGGATAATGCCAAATAACCATCAAATTCCATAATGTGCATAACTGAATATGATTCATCCATTCAAATTAAAAGTTGAATTCTCCAGGTTTAATCGCCCATACGTTAACCAATGTGTGATACTGTACTCTTCAAGTACAACAGCCGGAAATCCCAAAACATCTGTACAGCATGAACTAAATTTATCCACAAGAGATACGACAAAACGAAAATAAGAAGCCCTAAATGAATAAACATTAGTTAATGGTTTTAATACGTTCGCTTGCGATTCGTGTTTACTCAACAAGTGTTACATGCCGAAAATTCGGCATATAAACATTTCTATAAGTTTTAATTTGTAAGGATTTCGCGCCAATAATTTGAAAAGACGTGTGTGTATTTCCGTCACTTCAGACAGTGCGTTTGCGTGAGATTGCGCCGACGCGAAGTGCAAGAGGGGTGGTGGTGAATTTCCGAACACGTCGAGACTGGTGACCGAGAGGTGGACGAATGTAGTTATCTTCGTGTCTTCTTTTTTTCGATATGTAGGTTTCCTGCTACACCCAATTATCGTTCATCCTTACCTGTCTTCCTTACCGTACCTCTACATAGGAAGAAAAAGAAGACGAATTTGAATTTGGTTTCAACCGGGCCCAACGAATACCTACGCCCGAAAGATCAACGGAGCCTCGCTGCCGTCATTATGGAGTAATGCTGTGAGAAGCCCTACAGTTTACGTAAGTACTTTTTTGGTTTTTTATGTGATGTAGTAATTTTGAATAAATATATGACGTAATGTCTTATTTGCGCATCATTTTTGCAATTATTTAACATTGCTACCAACTGACTGTAGTGGCTCGCGTACCGCACCGGCGGGGGTATAATACAAGACGACTATCAGCTTCCTTAAAAGTTACAGCAAAATCACTGTGCTAAACGACCATATGCCTATTTTTGTCAATCCAGACCAGATATCTGTTTAACAATGAAAACCTATGCACTAGCCAAAACTCTATAAATATTTTCACAGTAGATAAAGTGTACGGAGATCCACCAAAAGTGTAGGATCATAAATTGTACGACCATTATGCCAAATCCAGTATTCCGTAGCATCTTGCAAAAATGGCGTATGTACTTTTGACTTACGTTGTTCACTTCGAAGACAAAGTTGTGTCGTGTCGCCGATAATGGAAAGAGTAGGAACTACAACCGGTACCCCTCTTTAATTAGTAACTAATCAATTTAAATCTTTAAATAAATAATAGACAAATGCTTAACAACCCAAATTAATATAGATTTGTACAAAAGGAAAATTTATATTGTAACGGGCATTTTTATAGTTTTAACATTTTACGCTCTTTCCCAATTCCTAAGTACATTCCTGCAATTACTATTTCTATATTTTATATTTATTAACTCGTTGGCGAGTGCGTCGTATTATAATGAGGGGATCGCTGTTTGTATCAAGTAAATACTTTCAAATAGTTTTCAGATTTGTATGCAATTTAACTCGCGTGTATTAATTTTAAAAGTAGTTTAATTGAAGATTGATTTTCATTAATAAATAAATTTCAAGGAACGAGTTTTAAATAGGATTATTCGTAAATTACTTTCCAACTTATCGGAAAGGATAAACAACTGTAATTAGTTATTAGATATAATGGGGCACTCACTTATTGGATGTGCCTTATGTTATTAACGAAGTCGAGATAATAGTCGACAAGAGTTCGTAGTAACAAATAGTTTATATAAACAGATGAGGAGTTGTAGTTCGTTCTTGGTTGCTATATATTAATTACGTTAAAAAATACTGTTTCTTCTTCGCTTTGACAATAGTGAGAATTAATGCGGATCAATTTCGAATTGTTCATGTGCAAGCGCGGCGCGATTTTAGTTGTTTTCTTGTGAAATAAAAGTTGTATATTAACTGTAGGAGTGTAGTTCTGATTACATTTGAAGGAAGTATACTTTATATGTAAAGTGTTGGATTGTTTTAGTGATACGCGTTGCTTTACTAATTGTTTTTGGTGCTTTTCGGTTTGAACTAAAAGTAGTAGTTTTGTTCTGTGTTCCGGTATATTGAGTGCGTTGAGAGTGCTGCTTCTTTCTGCTTTGAGAATAGTGAGAATTACTGCGGTATCAATTCTTAACTAGTTTGGACATTCGCTCTGCTTATTGGCAAATACATCTTTCTTCTAATTCTAAGGCGATTACTGCATTCTCCGATTGAGCCCGGTCTTTTCTTTAATTTTCTTTGTGTTACGCACGGCTACGAGCCAACGTAGCATAACTTTGGCGCCCGAACAGGGACTGCCACGAATTACGTAACAATATACAGAGCGTTTACTAAAAATGCGCTCGACAATTCTAAAATAGTAAGTGTTGAAATGAAAGAAGATCGACACATTACAATATGCTAAGCTTGTCTTGGGAAATTTTTATCACGCTCAAGAAAATGTGGAATTTTATTGTGCCTCGAACTATTTCCGACAGGAATTATAAATTTCAATTCCATACTGAGGATCAACCAAGACAGTTGTGCTTTTGTCAGGGTGCCATTAACGCTAGTGTATCGATGCAGTAACCTAATTATTATCGTCACCTCTGTTTACTGTATGTGACGAAAATTTGATGAGAACCCGGACCACAGTTCCATGAAAACTCGCCTTCGTCGCTAGAGCTTGTTATAATCTTGCCATAGAAATTTGCATGCTGTTACGTTCATTTTCGTAAATAATTAATTAGTGTATATACAATAATTTTTATCTTCAATTCCTTTAGCGTTCAACACAGAAATTAATTCCGTTAATTAAAAATAACCCTTTCGTGTATTAAAATGTGTATCGTAATTAATAATAAATATCCTATCTATGTCAGTTGATAAATCTTGGTGCTTCATTCGAAAAATAAATATCCTTTCTAAGAATTTCGTCCCGTGGAATTTACGCCTTAATTAGATAGGCGACTTTCCAAGTATTTTAATAAAATTAGGGTTTTCCTGGTTTATTTCCTTGCTTTGGTGCTTTAACAAATGTAACAATTAATTTGCTGTTCGATTAGCGACCAGAAAACACGTTCTATTTGGCTTCGTTCGTTATCTTTATGTGAATTTCCGGCACGCATTATTTAGCGTGGTGAGTATATGGAGTTTATATAAAACTATACGTTTCGGCTTCATTAAATTAATTTATTGTTCGTAACTATTCTAGCTTCCTGCGGGGACACGTTAATCCCTTGAGCTGCGCTTCTTTTGGGGACTGCAAAGTCAAATGCGCTCCGCCTGGACGTAAAACCAGCGACTGGTTCCACCCCGATGCCAGTAACTCGAGGGTGAGTTCCTTTTTTTTGTTCTTCTTTATATGTGCTTGTGACTTCGGAACCAGAACGTTCATAGATGGCCTTCCTAAATTTAACTCTATATAAAAATTATTGAACTATTTTGGCATTTACTGCTCTTTGGTTAATATCTTACTATTTGTTTCTAAATTTCTAAAAATCTACTATAGAGTGTGTCCAAATTTCGAGTCTCTACATTGTGATTTCAGTTATTATAAGAGATAGAAATTGGGTTAAATGGGGAAAGATTTGGAGGAATCCAGGCCAGTTTTGTATCCGTTTACAAAATTGATGTAAGTTGTCTGGTTTTGGAGATATTCGAAGAAAACTAAAAATGGCGGATTTTGTTTTTTGATAATAAAACATGAATCATAAGTCGCACCATCACAAGACTTGCACATTATTAAGACACTTTTCTAAAAGGAGTATTTTAGCATAAACAGAATCATTCGACTGTCTTTTGTTTTCGAGGAAACGCCCACAACTTTTGTTTTTCTTATGGCCGCCATTTTGAATATTAAGTGAATATTATGCGCCTTAAAATTACCTTTTCAAAGATACGCCACATATCTAGAAAAAATGCAAAAACTATCCTAAATTTTAAAAATAACTAAATTTGTATGTTCTATAACGTTTGGTAATCCCAACAGGGCAAAAATTTGATTTCTACTTTCCAAACAGTAGTAGTAGTAGTAGTACCACATACATTTTGTTAAGTAGAACTCGTAAAATATTGGATATAAATCTTAAAATTAACTTAAACATAAAACTGTAGGCTATCTTATCTAATTTAGGGAACAAAATTAAATGTGACCGAAACAGCAAACTATCATCTAAATTCCTTCCCGTAGATGCTGAAAATGCTGTCCGTTTGCATCACGGCACATTCGACAATTAATTAAAACTTTCCGTATAACTCTGCTTAACGTGCGCCTATTTATAGAGTTAAGAATGTCACGGACTCTTTCCTGCAGTTCGTTTATATTATGAGGCGGTTCAAACTCATATACCTCATTTTTAGCAAAACCCCATAAATAAAAATCAAGTGGTGTAAGATCTGGTGATCTTGCCGGCCACATAATTGGTCCACTATTGCATATAATATTTTGGCCAAAATGTTCAGCTAAAAGGGCGCTAACTCCTCGGAAATTGTGAGCTGGACAACCATCTTGCTGAAACCATAGTTTTCGAAAATCATCATCATTTGGTACAAGTCCTCTAATAGCCGGAATTATTTGGTCTCTTAACAATTCCGTATATCTGGCGCCATTGAGGTTATTGACAAAATAAAAGGGTCCAATCAAATTATTACCTATAAAAGTATTAATTACATTGGTTAATTTACTAAAATATTTATATCATGATTAACTACCTAAGATACCACACCAAACGTTAAATCCATATCTCGTTTGAAATTTGCGTTGCGCCGTCAGATGATGATTTTCAGTGCTCCAGTGATGCGTGTTATGTTTATTGAACACCCGCAATTGGTAAACCGCGTTTCGTCTGTCCATATTATCAATTCTGGAAAGTGCGGTTCTTCCTCGCATTTTGGATGTACCAATTACAAAAACGCATTCGTCTGGCGAAATCTTCTCTTTTGAGGCCTTGGACAATAGTAGGTTTATAAGGATGAAACTTTTCCTTTTTTAAAATATTATGAACAGTTGATTTTGGAATATTAAGTTCACGGCTTACAGATCTTACGGATGTGGATGGATTTCGTGTTACCGCCTCAGTAATGCTTATAACACGTTCCCTATTGTTTAAGTCGTATTGTTCCCTAGTCTGTTCAAAAGCACCATAATTCAGTAAATTCATTACAATTTTTCTGAAGTATGTTTTATGCGGTTGTCGTCTTTCTGGATACAATTCCAAATATCTGGCGGATGCCGTATCAGCGTTCAAACGATTGTAAATAAGTATTTAGCATATCAAACTTTTCCTCATTCGAAAACTTGTAGACATGTGCCATTTTTTAAATTAAAAATGCAGCACCACCGGCACCAAAACTTACAACACACACAAGTTTATCTAAATTTTAGAATTTGTTTGACATATAACTGTAATTCAATTGTTTGGTTTTGTCACATACCACCGCCTACTATTATAAAACGATATCATTTTAACTCTAGTACCACCATAATTAATAATTTGTGACAAATGCTGTTTGTGTACATTATAAAATGTGTATTGTACTTTTCATAAAGTAGAAATCAAATTTTTGCCCTTTTGGGATTACCAAACGTTAAAGAACATACAAATTTAGTTATTTTGAAAATTTAGGATAGTTTTGCATTTTTTTCTAGACATGTGGCATATCTTTGAAAAGGTAATTTTAAGGCGCATAATATTCACTTAATATTCAAAATGGCGGCCATAAGAAAAACAAAAGTTGTGGGCGTTTCCTCGAAAACAAAAAACAATCGAATGATTCTGTTCATGCTAAAATACTCCTTTTAGAAAAGTGTCTTAATAATGTGCAAGTCTTGTGATGGTGCGACTTATGATTCATGTTTTATTATCAAAAAACAAAATCCGCCATTTTTAGTTTTCTTCGAATATCTCCAAAACCAGACAACTTACATCAATTTTGTAAACGGATACAAAACTGGCCTGGATTCCTCCAAATCTTTCCCCATTTAACCCAATTTCTATCTCTTATAATAACTAAAATCACAATGTAGAGACTCGAAATTTGGACACACTGTATGTTTGTAAATTTAGTTTAAGTTTATACTTACGATATTTTAGAGCTGTGGTTTTAGGGTTGCGTTTGTTTCTTTTTTTTTCTCTAGGTACTGTCAGAGGGTAGTTGCCTAAAAACTACAGCTCGCCATTTTCATGGGTAATTTTTTTTTAATATTTAAGGGTTTCTTATATTGTATTCATAAATTGGGGACATTGACTTTTTTTTGGGGTTGGGTTTGGGAGTACTGTTTTTTTGTATATATATTTTGTTTTTAATTATAAGTTCTTTCTTTTCCGTTGTATGTTTTGATCGGAGTGTGAATGAGTGAGTGTTTATATATTTTTTTTCTATTTATTTCAGGTTTCTTTTTTTATTTAGCTATAGGTATAAGACCCCGGCCCACTTGCCGCCTGAGCCCGGACTTCTTTCTCTTTCTTTCTTTCTCTTGTTTTTTTTTATGTTACGTCAATGTATACGTAGCAATGCCTAAATCATAAAATTTTTATGTAAGGGTTAAGAGGTGTTTAACGTGTAGCAATTGACATCCAATCCAAGAATCTAGTATATTTTTGTAGCAAAGTATTTTAGCTGCAAAGTTGATCGTCCAAATTTTTATCAAAAATTCCACTCTTTTTGAGCTTTTCACAAAAAAGATATGCCTTTGAGGCCCTTAAGCGTGTGTAATTAATGCAGCAGTCAGTATATTAAAAATTCTCATATTGTTTATAGGTCCATTATACATATCTTGATATTGAATGTCTATTTTTCCTGGACTATTTCTAGACAAACTAAGAGTTTATATGCTAAACATGCTTACAAAATTTAGCATTTTTGTACTAGTTGTAACACATAAACGAATATCATTAAGATAGAAGCAGGTAGTGTTTTCAAGGAAGTTTGAGAAATAGAAACAAAAACACCTGTTTTTCTTCAATGTGTTCTACACTTTAAAAATACATTATTTAATTACTTACATGCTAGGAGCATTAATATTGCTGTTGCAGTAATATTACCAGGTGACCTTCTCCAACAACCTGTTACACCTGTACAGAAGGCAGCAAAAATTGCTACAAAGCAAAGAATGAACAAAGCAATCACCGAACGTCCCATATCTAAAACAAAAATAATATTTAATTATCAGTAGTGTTTCATTTATAAAATTCACTCACGTAATTTATTCCAAGCATCATCAGAAAACTCTTTGGTTTCATTGTTTTCATCGGGTATGTAATAGTTGATGTTGTTGCAGTGGGTTTCAACAGGACTTAAGTATGTTTTTACTAAAACAAATAAGGAAACTTAAAATATGTACAATGTCAGATGCATAGGTTATAATAAATTTGCAAAATATGTTAATTACTTCTACAAGGCTAATAATACTAAGAATTTATTTTTAATAAGTATATTGATCAAATCATATTATACAATTACTACTAATTTATGCAGTAAAAATAAAATAACATGCATACTTATAATTCAACTATTCAATTACACAATGTATCACAAAAGGACCTTTCACTTATTTAGTTTAACAAAAATATATCATTTGGTTTTTACAGAAATATCTAACCCTGAATTATTTTACTTAAAATTTGTAAATTTATAGCAAATAACAATAAATTCATGTACACACCAATAGCATTCAGGGTATTTATTGGATTATCTGCTTCTGAATAACAAATATTTTACTACTAAATATAAAAAGCCATTACTATACATTAAGAGAATCTAGTCAATTATAATGTAAATTACGTTTTACCAAGTAATGTATGAAACATATGGATAGAGGTTTCTCGCAATTTTTGTTGCTACTTTTAGTACAAACCCATATGCTCAGGCATTACTTAAAAACAACTCCATATTGCAAAATTTAAGACTCTGGTATAACATTCAAATGTAAAAATGTAGGTTTATAAAAGTCTATTGTAGAATACAATAATTTTCAAGAAGTGTACGTGTAAATCGACATATGAATTAAGTTCTTTAAATTATTATTACAATATTTTGACATATTTATTATATTTAGCATGAATAGCTTCTACTGATCACATAAAATTTTCAACAATGAGATTGTTAACAGAATTATATGAACTGACGACAGCTATTATGTTCTATCTTTACGTATGTTAGAAAAAATTTATTTAAAGCTTATGAAAAAAGTAAAAATCATTACAACCTCCATAAAGAGACATTTCCTTAGTCTTGGGTGAACAAGTAAGGAAAAAATCATATGTTCATATCTTTATCTAAAAATATTTTCCTTCTACTATCTTTATTTCGACCATTTTTTTCTTTTGACATTACTTTTCCTGCATGAATATACCTTACCATAGAATTTTCATATCGTTTACATATATGTAATATCTTACAACAGTTGACCTGTCCTATCGTACTTTTAAATGGATGTTACCCCTGAACCTTGAAGTTTTCAAACCTTATCATGTCAAAAATAGCGTTTTCTGTTTATTACGTTTATTTTGAACATCCCGTACATTTTTTTCTGTTAATAAGAAATACGCGGTCAAATAATTTTCAACTCAAATCCCTTTGGCGTTTAAAACGAAAATTAATTCAGTAAATTAAAATATCCCTTTCACGTGTTAATTCATTTATCTATTTGTATAAATTCGATTCCTATTGTTACATCCTAGAGTCTAATTAAAAATAATACTCCTAAGAATTCCTCAACGTAAAGTTTATGCTAAAATTAAACAGACGATAACTGGTTCTAAGTATCTGATAATTGATTCTAATGTGATTTCCATTGAAAGCTTCATCGAATTAAAGCCGAGTATTATCCCAATAAACCGTGTTTTCCCAGTTTTATTTCCTTAACAACAACATTACTTTAAGCTCTGATCATTAGTGACACGAAATTACGAATACGAAAACACGTGTAGAATGGTTGGTTGTTTCCGTTTTTCTGTATGAAAAGTTCGTACACGTCTTACAGCGTGGTGCGTATTTATGGGTTTTATAAAATTGTATTTTTCGACAACAATCAATTAATTTTATTTATAATTACTATAGCTCCTTCCAGTGACCCTTAAAACCACAATGAATGGTCGCTCCTTGTTGTGAAGGGAGGACCACCTCAAGGCGGGATCACACGCACTTCTGTTTCGCACCGTTTTTACAGACGGTAGGAGCCAACCCGACGGTGATGACTCGGGGATGAGTGTCTATACACTAATTTTCATATATGGGTACCGGTAGTAGTTGGAAACAACATATGTACACGAGTCTACAGATGCATCACCTTGTTAGTGGTAAAATGACTGCAGCTCGCCAAGTTAAAAATGGTTCTTTTTTTTTATTCGTAAATATGTATATTGTGTACCTACGAATTGTTCATTTTTGGTACTATTGTGTTTTGTATATAAATTTGTTTTTTTTAATTAGAGATTTTTAGTTTGTAAATGTTTGATTGTGCGTGCACTAAATTTTTTTATCATGGTTGACCTATTTTTTATCTGAATAAACCAGCACATCTTTAGGGATTGTACTAGCTGATATCGGTTGCTGCTTTAATTTTTTAAACTTCATGGGATCGCAACTTTGTAGTAAAAAGTAGGTTTCCACAGTTGCAAATAAAAAAAAACTTATTCAATGTATTTTTTCTGCATATATTTCAGTCATTTGATACAAATTCCGCTATCAATTGTCTTATATCATAGGGAGGTAATGCATTTTTCTTCAGAACGTGTTGGTGAGAGGCTGTCGGATTTATTGTTTCCAACAATATACTTTATTGTGTTATATTCTAAAAATTTTCCTATTTTTATATCAACTGACTGTCTATCATACAATTATTGCTGTGTCCAGGGTAATTGTCTTTGAAATTATTGTGTTGGTATATTTAGTTGGTTGTGTTACCTTTATTTGTTTTCCTTATCGTAGCGGATGCACTCGGTAGGAAGATGAATTTGTCTAAGTTCCATATGAAGCCTAGTTATTTTTAAGGATCGACATGTTAGTATAGGGCTTATCTTATCGTTAACATTGCAGGTGGTTCTTCAGACCAATCTGTTTTAATAGGGGCATTCTGTACTCTCTTATCTTTCTCTAGAATGCTTATCCTAAAGATCCACTTTTTCGTATCCTCCTATCTCCATTTACAACCTTTTTTTCTTCTTCTGGTTAGACTGTCTTAGTCTTGAGACAACCGCCCATCATACAATAGCGCTGCTCCCCCACTCTAGGTTGCCGACTACACTTTGGCTGGTCGAGTAGTGCTTATATATCCACCATTTTTTCTATCGCTATAACTGAATGTAAGCCCACCATCTTATCTCTTCTACCTGGTTGCTATAAAGCTCCAAACATCACATCTCCCTGTTTTATATTTTCTCTATCTTTTATTTTTATTTTACTTTCTAAGTCACTGCAGAGTCAAATGGTTGTTGCCTCATGACATTGGGCCGTGGGTGTGGGAATGGCTTCTGCTGATTTACATTAAAGCTGTTAATATTGAATTTCTTATCTGATTTAGCCTGTGTGCAGATCTTCTCTTAATCGATGTTGGGATGCAAAGTTTGTCATCCACGTTCTATTCATTTGTTTAACTTAGGAGAATATCATAAAAGATATTAATGAAAATCTATAGGCGCTCATGTGTAAAAATTTTTTAATGTACTCATATGCAAATACGAAAATGAACTTTGTATTTAGTTTTATAGTGAATTTAAGTGTTAGCTTTAAGTGCTTGAGTCTCATACTCCACAACTAAATTTGTGCGGTTGGTGTGATGGCAACCAAGACCTTTGCGCACTCAGCTGAGACGGCCTAAATATGAAGTGGCTACTGGTTTTCATTTTCTGGTATTGCAAGTATTGCTACAGTAAAAAAAATATGTGGCCCCTATAGATATTATTTAATTTAAGCTTTCCGTGTATGTTAGCTCTCATACAAAGAGACCTTTCTCTTTTTATTTTAATTATTTTCATAATCATGTCCACTAGTACGGAGTGTGAAAACATTTCCTTAAATCGTTTGTCAGAGACGTTAAAATATGCCTTTAAATAACTACAACTTTATCCTGCAAACTTATCACCTTACTTAATATCTTCATGGAATTTAAAATTCTGAACTTTATCTGATTTTGCATATTTTCATTGGTTGAGTCAGTTTATTTTCAAATATGATGTTTTATATGTCTTAACATTAAAATGAATATCATTTTATGATAAAAATCGTAACTAACCCAGATTATTGTAGATTTTAAAAACATCCTAATTATGGGTAATATGAAATTAATAGTGTGCTTGAATCCAATACCAGGCAGTTTGAGCACCTAGTGTCTATGGTGAGGGTGAGTATTGACAAGCACTAGTCTGATTTTATTAGGTCTACTTTTCATCAGTTATGTGTCAACCGTCAAAGTCAACAGTCTGTTAAGCATTTACATTCTCATTGCAACTAAAAGTTAAAGTTATTAAGTGTCAAGTACTTATTGTGACTTCATTTAACACTATTTATTTCTTTAAAATGATTTAAGAGATAAATATGCTGGAAAAGATCTGGATGATACAGAGATACCTAAATCCCATCGTACTGAAACTTTATTGAAGGGATGCACTAAAATTTCAGACATTGTAAGTAAGTTCGGAAAAACAAAATTTTGATAAAATACTAAAACCATACAGATCCAGAAAACACTATTAACATAAATTAAATGAAATCAAAAACTTGGACTCCTGTTGTAATTTTGATATTTTTAAAAATGCACATTTGTCATTCAGCTCCACTATGGCAAGCACAAGAACTAAATTAAGAGCTGCTTTCGATGCAAGTGCAAAAACACCAGATGGTATATCACTAAATGACACAATGTTATTTTTGAGCTTTTATGGTGATTTAGAATTCACAACATTGGTTTAACTGCGGACATCAAACAGATGTATTGTTAGATCGATGTGACACCAGATCAAGGGATTATCAATGAATTTTATGGAGATTTTATCCATCTAATCCATTGATTAAATACCGACTAAATACAGCCACTTATGGATTAAAGACTTTGTTACGTTCATTTCCGGCAGTAGACCCGTATCCGGTATTTGGTTATTTCATTTACATAAATTCTCTTTCTATTCTTAAATTCTCCAACAATACCCTATATAGTGTACCTGTTCAGTATAAGCCTGCTTAACATAATTTTAACTCAAATCCACTTTGCTTTTAAAACGAAAATTTATTCGATAAATTAAATAGTCAATATCTTGTTTTAGGTATCCGTTAATTTGTTAAACATTCCGGTAACGTATAATTGCTTTCTCTTGTGTTTCCCATTTAAAGACTTGTCGAAATAGTAGATCCTGCTATTATTTGATAGCATGTTTTCCAGTTTGCTAATCGCGCTTTTGATAACGCGAGGATTGCAGTTCAAACTCGTGTTATGTGGACCCATTTTAAATTTGATTCTGCAGCTTGTGCGTTGAAATATTTTCTACATTATTCGTCACAGTACTTCAAAAGCAATGCACGTTTTTTTGTTTGACAAGTAGGAGGTATCGTGTGTATTGCTCTTAGCTGGAGGCCAAATTGGTTCTTTTTTGTATGTAGGCCCAACTGTTCTTTGCCACACATTAACTGCCATTGCCTGAAGATCGCTACTACCGTCATGGTAACAGGGTAAACAGATCCCGACGACCGTGGCGATGCGGTGCTGACTCATCCCCGACGACTTGCAAGCTAAGTATTCAGACACATACAGGTATACAACTTGTTTTCTTTTGTGTATATCAAGGGCATATTTCGTATCAGCGTTTGGTGTAGTTACGTGATAAGAAACGTGACACTGTAGGACTATTGTTTGTTGCTGCGAATCGATATTATCGCTTTACAGGTGTGATGTACCATTGTTAAAAATGTTTGACAGACACACACTTATTCTTTTCTACTGATTGGTTTATTTTACAAACGGTATTATGTACAATTGAAAAGAATGTTGGACAAAAGTTCTCACACGTTAATTCTTTTCTACTAATTAATTTATTTTACAAAAGTATTAGGTGCAATTTAAAAAAAAACGGTTGGCCAAAGCTCTCGATTATTTACTACTAATTAATTATTTTTTTGTGTAAAATACGAGATACGCACTTCGTATCTAAAGTACTAAATTGTTTGTATCACATAATTGTTTGCTTTGCAATAGTAGCGTTTAATTTATTTCTTTGGCTTGTTTGTACAGAATCCTTTATTTATTTTTATTGATAATAGATAATCGTGAGTGACGTGCTTTTTTTTTGTTTCTTTGGTATATAGGTGAATCCCCCCCCACTCTCCGTGTTTGGTAGTTAGTCTGGTATTTACGTTTCTTCCGGGTACGTCTAGGTACGTAGCAACATCTCCTTTTCTTACTCTTCATACAATCTGAGAATTAGCAAATTTTAAAGGGTCTCGGTATTTCGAGTTTCACTTGTTTTATGGTTGATTTTCTATGTAGATGATGTCATCACTGGTAGTGCTACACTAGAAAAGGTCAACTTACTGGTTCAAGAACTGACTGAATTATGTAAGCTCATGGTTTTGAACCTAGAACGTCGAACAATATTTCCGCCATTGCATATTGAATATATCCAATTCACACATCAAACAACTTTCGAACACTTTCAACCAGGAACAAATACATTTGGGAGAAAGTGTTAGGTCTAAAATGGTGTTTTGATTTAAATAGTTTTTCGTATGGTATAAAAATCAGTGAACTCCTTGTACAAAAAGAAACGCTCTTTCGGCACTTTCTAGAATTTTGATTTTTTAACGTCGATGACATTTTTTGCAAAACATTTCATTCAGTGTTTATGGATTTTGGGAATCAATTGAGATGCTCAGTTTCTAGACAACTTTATTCTTCAATGGGACAAATATTTGTTGCAACTTCCAATATTATCAAATTTAGAAATATCTCGTCAGTTGATGTGTCAAGAGCAACAGTTAAATTACATGCCTTTTGTGATGCTTCAAAAGCAAGTTTTGCATCTGTTGTTTATTTTCGTTGCGTTGATAAAAATGACAATATTTTCATACACTTTGTTTGTGCAAAAAATAAAGTTGCTCCCATCAACAAAGTTTCGTTGCTGCGATTAGAATTGTGCCCAGCCATTTTACTCGCAAATTCTGCAAATTACATAAAAATGACATAATTCAAGGTAATTTTACAAGCGTATTTACTTGGTCGGCCTCTAAGATCACACTTTCCTTGTTAAAATCGTCTCCAATAAATGGAAAACTTTTTCACTGCAAACAGAATTGCACAAGTTCAACCGCTTATTGCTCCTTCAAAATGGAATCATATTACATTTCAAGACAACCCTGCAAATTGTGCTTCAAGAGGTCTCTCTCTGTATCTAACTTAACAAGTATTCGCTATAATGGGTGGGTCCTTTGTGATTAAAATTACCTATGGAGAAGTGGCCTACACAACCATTTGCTGTACTCCTATACCAAACATTCTATCGCAAGTCTTTTCTTAAGACAAAGTATCGCTAGTTATCGTAGAACCTTCAGAAAATGTATTGCATAATTTATTAGACACGTCGTCAGACTTACAAAAGATTTTGAAAATAATTCCTGTGTCGTCAAATCAGGTTCAATTTAAGATCGTTGACAGCCGAGGCTCCTTAGGGCGAGTGGTTGGCTAAGATATTCGGACGTATCATATGATGCAAAATATTTACTTCTGTCACGGTCAAATCGCTTAACTGCTCTGATCAAACTGATTGTCACGTTAAAGATTTATAGTGCAACAATCGTGTTATCTATTCATTATTATAAAAACATTTTTGGATCTTGTCTGCTAGGACAGCTATAAGACAGTGTCGACGGTAATGTATTCCTTCTTTTAAGACTGATCCTATTTCGGCGATGACTTCTATGAGAGATTTATCCACCCTGAGGGTTACTCCTGGAAAAGCATTTCGTCATACTGGTGTCGATTTTGGCGGTCCTTTTTTTCATAACCATGAGTCGGGTAAGGGAAGCAAAATCTTTAAAGGCATATCTTTGCTTATTCATTTGGTTCAGCACTAAGGCTGTGCACCTAGAATTAGATCCAGATTTGTCGGCAAAAGCATTTTTAGAAGCTTTCTGTCGTTCCATTTCCCTACGAATAAGGTATACACACACACATGTAACGATTGTGGTACAAACTTTAATCGTGCTGCTTCCAGAATTAGTGAATTTTTGTAACAATTGGCAGAAGCAGAAACCATTGAATGGTCGTTTAACACACACACACATGCACGAATGCAAGCACACACATACGCGCGCACACACGCGCACACACGCACGCACGGACACACGCGCGCGCGCACGCACATACACACACACAGACGTACACACAAACACACCTTCGGTTCCATACTTCGGCGGAGTCTGAAAAGCAGGAATCAAATCTGTCAAAACCCATTTGCCTCGTGTCGTTGGTGAGCAACGCTTGACTTATGAGGAACTGAATAACATTATAGTAGAAATCAAAGTACTTTTAAACTCTCCTCCATTATCGGTACTTAATTCATATCCGAACGATTATTGTGCTTAACTCAGAGAAATTTTTTAACTTTTGAACCTTTTTTCCTAATTCCAGACAGAGTTTACAGAAATTTCCAATAATGGATTTTATCGTTGGCAATTGGTTCAGCGGTTACGGCAAAATTTTTGAAAATGTTTACAATCAGAGTATCTCCACACGCTTCTGTAAAAGTTCAAATGATTCGGCTATGAGCAATCACTAAAACTTAATACTTTAGTTTTAATTAAAGATGATAATGCTCCACCTCTTCGTTGGAAGTTGAGGATTATCCAACAGCATGCTGGCAAGAACAATGTCGAGTGCGTTCACAGTTAAAACAGCACACGGTACCTTTAAAAGACCGATAGCAAAGCCCTGCCTTTTGCCCACAGCGCAGCAATTTTTATTTATATAACAGTTTTCCTTGGTTTACGTTTGTTTGTATACTTGTATGATAAGCATTAGGGTATATAAGCAATTTACCGTATTTACTTCAAATTTTTTAAAACTTTGAACCTCTTTCTGTAATTCCAGACAGAATTTACAGAAATTTCCATTAATCGACTGCATCACTGGTAATTGGTCCAGCAGTTACAGCAAAGTTTTTGGTAGCATTAGCAGTCAGAGTATCTCCAGACGCTTCTGCAAAAGTCCAATGGTTCGGCTTCGAGCTATCACTAAAATTGAATACTTTGGTTTTAATTAAAGATGACAATACTCCACCTATTCGTTAGAGGTTGGGTAGGATCATACAACTGAATGCTGGCAAGAACAATGTCATGCACATTGTCACAGTTAGGACAGCACACAGTACATTTAAAAGACCAATGGCAAAGCTTTGTCCTTTTGCACACGGAGGAGTAATTTTTATTTATATAATAATTTTTTTTGTTTACGTTTTGTATAGTTGTATCATAAGCTCGTTGCATTAGGATATATAAGCAATTTACTATATTTACTTATAATTTTTTCGTTCTCGTTGTTTAAAATTAATTTATGTTCATTTTGGTGGACGGGATGTTTGGGCAACATGTACTCCCTTCCTTACTCCTGATTAACTCCCTCCTAAATAATGCAGTATTAAAAGCATCGCCGAAAAAAGAGGTTGACTTTTTGTCATGATGGGACCACTAAACTTATATTAACTTTATCATTGTTCGTCAGTGTTAAGTACAGCGTTCAATATTGCTATACAGTTAAAGCAAGTCACAATTCAGTTTCACAGATAGAATTAAAGTAAATGATTATGTTTATGCATGATTTCACCCTTCACTACTATCGTCCACACCTCCAGAGTTAATTGTTTTGCAAAACAAAATACTGTTTTATAATAATTACAATAAGCATTTGTATTAGAAATTTAAAACGGAAACATTTTACTTATTTTACAGTGTTTTAAAATCATGAAATTTGGGAAGCAGTCAAAAATCAGAAGAAGTTCGTAATTAAAAAAATACGCACTCCTTAGAGTCTATTTAACCACTCCCCGGAGTTATTCAAACTAATCAGTCATCAACAAAATATTGTTTAACTTTTATTAATTTAAAACTAAGATTTAATAATATATAATTTATAAAAATTAAAACCACAAATGAATTTAACCAAAATTTGTTACAAACGCCAACTAAAATTTTTTTGTTGCAATGTTATTAACCCTTACATGCTGGTTAAAAATAGCATTTACTTAATATATTTTACGATTTGCACACATATACTCTTTAATGAATTAGTAGGAATGAATGCAGGTAAATGAACCTGAAGTTTATTTATATTATTTAACAATAGCGTCTATACATTTTTGTATTGTGAATTTATGCGCCTGAGTCACCAAGTTAAGTTACTGTATGTACCTAAAGAAGAATTATGGGTCTCAGACACGCATAAATAGTCAGCATGATCAGGGTACTCGTCAATTTGAAGGTGACAATAAACACTCTCTTCTACAAGTTTTTTAAAAATAACCGTTCCCTACTTTTACCTTCTATGTAAGTACCTAATAAAAATCTAATATTTAACTCGTCAATATATAGGTAAGAGTTCACTGTTTACCTTAAAAAAGTTTATATGACCTTTCCTTTATTAATCATACACAATGGATCATAAAAAGCTAATTCCTCTGTAATTGTATAGTTTTATGTTGTCATTACAGGTATATGGAAGTTATTTATTATTCTAACTTTATGCATGATTGACCAAATAATAAAAAACAAATAAGAGAATTAAAATTGAGCAAACTTCCTTGTATCCTTTTCTGATGACATATCAGAGTAGAGGTTAAATTGAATCGTCAATTAATTTCCAATTCATAAAGAAGCAGATAGTTTATATTAAAAAAAGTACAGTTTGGTGACTAACTGGATTACCCACTGATAGTTCTCGCCCCTGTTAAGAACCTATTTTCAGAAAGCTACGATTTTCTATCTATAGGGAGCTTCAGAATTTATTTTTGAACAAAGGAATGTTTAAGTAAATAGTAATAAAAGAATATTTGCAAACCTTTTAAATTGAACATGTTTTTTGCCATTTTACCATTTACAAAAGTATCTTGTTAACATTGATTTTAATTCTTCTATCAGCAGTTTGACTTTTCTTTAGTTATTTAGGTGGCTGTGTAAATAAATGCGTGACATACAAGTCAGTAACAAAAATATTTGGTTCCGGGAAAGAAAATTAGCTTATGCCAAGATCTCGGTAACTTGTGTTAGCTTAAAAATGATTGGAAAACACCTAGAAGACAATTTATTTTTGTAAATAACACGAAAAATTGATAAAAATTCACGCATATTCCAAAAATAGGTGTTCTTTTGAATGAAGGACATTTTCCGCTCGGCTGCTTGTATAGTCGTTGTAATTTAAGTTCCCATTTAGGTCATTAATAATGTTCGCATGCATACCAACATAGTATAGAACATATTTCCTTTCTTATCTTAAACACTCAGATCTTATTAATGTTGGGGAAAATTGCAACGATGCCAGCGTTTCTCTACAAAAATTTAACATTTAAAACTATCAAAAATGGCAGTACATAACCTAAACTCATGTTCTAGAGGTTATGGGAATGTGTTTCTGTCAAATTTTTTGCTGCTCAAGTCCAATCGTTTTATAAACTGCGCTTTTTTTTTCATATTAAAAACTGTTATCAGAACAAATTTGCGGAATTTTTCGCAAGCTTGTTTTTGAAAATGCCTGGAATGCACTTGGGTGCTAGGGGGAAGCAGCTTGTTGCAAATTTGTACGAGTTTTTTTGAACAAGAGAAAGTAAATGGGGGACCTTTTATTCCTGTAACAGCCGTCCGAGAGGTAATCTACAAAATGTAATTTGTTATAAAATTAATTAATTTGATTTTATAGAGAGTTGCAGCTGCTCTCAAAATTAATGCATCGACCGTGACTATGGTGAGGCATTAGATTCGAAAAAAGGAATTTCCAAGAAACCTGTAACTGTTGTTGATGAATTTATGGTGTGCAATTCGCAATGAAATTTATCGAATGTATGACAATCGTAAGTTATTAATGTGTTGGTAGCTTAGTTTTGATATAATCATGTGTCAGATGAACATATCACAGTACATAACTTGTGTTTACAACTACAGAGTGTCAAATTGTTCAAAGGATGTGATAAATCTTTAAATACACTGAATGGGATTTACATATCGTGAAGACAGTCCCCATCGTGCTCTCATAGAATTGCCTCATATTTAAACGGTTTGAATTTCTTGTAAGGTATATGAGAATTAAAATGGAAGGCATTCATCAATTCGTTCATCTCGACGAAACTTGAATTTTCCAAAATGGTACTGTTTGTCATTCCTGGCATAATAATGATGTACGAAGTGTAAGATGCACACAAGTCGATGGGAAAAGATTCATAATGTTGCATGCAGGCAATGAAAATGGGTTCATTGAAGGTTGCGAGTAGATCTTTTCATTTGCGACAAAGTATGAAGATTATCATGGAGAAATGAACGAAGCAAATTTTCTTAAGTGGTTTGAAAATCAATTGTTGAAGAATTTGGAACAACCATCTGCAATTGTTTTAGATAATGCTTCATACCACAGCACAGTGTTGGTTAAAGAACCGAATTACAGTTGGACTAAAGGAGACATATCAAACTGGCTGACAAATCAAGGCATTGCACCTGATTGTACTTCTTTTAAAAAAGATCTTCATAATCTTGCTACCATGTATGTATAACAACCCAATTTATTATTTTTGTAATTAACATGGTTATTAATTTTCAGGCATAAACCACAGAAGGTCTTGTCTGGGGTATATACAAAACATTACAATCGTCACATTGGTAGGAATGGCAAATCGGCAGAGAATTGTTTGAAAATGTGGCACGAAGCATTGGCAACCATTAACCCAAAAGTCTGGGCAAATGCTGTAGCTCATTGTGAAAGGTAAATTGAAGACTGGTACAATAGAGAAGTACGTTTAGATACAGTTGATGTTGCACCTCTTGTAATTACTTTTAATGCTGATACTGAAAGCGATAGCACCGATTCACATGTCCACATCGATTATATTTAAACATCGCTGGAGAACTTAATGGACAAAGATTATCAAATTTATATTATGCTGATCTATATAAAGCTGTATGACAATGTGGCATGAAGTATTAGCGGCCCTAGCTCCTCAAGTTTGGACAAATTTTGTACAGAACGCAGAAGCAATTATTAAAGAATAAAGGATCGCAAAATTGAGTCTGATGAAAAGGATGTTGCACCGTTGATCATTAGCATAAACCACAATAGCAGCGACAGTAGCTGGGATTCAGACAGCAGTAGTAACTAATCGATAGAAGGCCATGGAATCATAGGGAAATTAACGAAATACATTTTGTACACGAATAAATATCGATATTTGTAAATTAATTATCGGCATTTAGTTTATTGTGAGGTAATCAGTATCTGTAATTTTCTGTATGAGAAATAAATAAAACTAAATATATTATTTTATTGATAATTTACAAGCATTTAATAGATTCATTTAATTTTTTCGATTACATCTGTCTACAACATCGACTGCAAAATCACAATTTTTTTGTGATACAATTAATCATTTTTGAATTACTTTTATCGTGTTTGACAATCTTCTTTTGTTAAAGTTGTTTACTTGCATCTTATCATTAATAAAGTATATTGTATTTTCAATTTTATCAAATAGTTGTATCACTCTTGAAAATGTTATTTATTTTACTGCATACACCTGATACTGGCAAAACTAAGACACTGGGTACTATCAAACTTCTACATCTTCCAATTTCAACAGGTTCCGTATATCAAAAAGTTTGCAAGATTTGTATGCATTTGTTTAGCATTCAGCAAACCTTAGACAATAAATTTTCAAGACTGTTCGTCCCATATACACTTGCCTATCAATATCCATGTACTTTCGTATTATCTTAAAGAATACATATTTGTTTTATATTTTGCCTAAAATGACTACATATTATTTGAATAGTAAACATTCACATATCAACCATATTTATCGGCAAAAAAAATACTACTTCACAAAGGCAGAAAAAAAATTGAATTTTATACGGATTTCGGGTACTTTGCGCTGGAAATCCAAGAATTATTTAAAACATGAATTACACACTATTAATTTAGTTTTGATAAACATAACCTGTTTTATTGAATAGCGGTGGCTAATATTCCGTGTCTGGTGTAATGTGCTTATTGCTATAAAATGAAACACACTAAAAACACTAAACTATGTTTAAAATATGCTCAGTAGTAAAACTTTCACTTAAATAGCCTACATTATTTAGTTAAAGAGTTTGATCTACAATTATGTCCATATAAAATGATTCTAAAAATTGGATTTTAAAAAGCTACAAACTACATTCCTTCATCTATTAATAAAAATTTGCAACATCAATATTCTACCGATGGCCTCATTGTGGTTACGAAAAATTCTTATTTTGATAGTGGCAACCGCGCCATGTTATGACGTTACGAATATTGGTGACGTAAATCGGAACTTAAATTACAACGACTATATTAACGTTCGTTTATAATTACCGCGAGTGACCTACCCCAATAATCAGAATCAAAATTGACGTTTGGGTATTATAAACAGATACAGCATTGTTAGTTTTCTAAAAGGCATACTTAAATACCGACAATACAGACCACAAAGGACAAGTATTAGAAAATTTAACAATCAACACCACTAACGTATTGAGAACATCCCACCACGTATTCCCACTTGGGAATTCCAATACCATTCCTCCAACATTGACATTACACTCTCCACCCCTATCCGTGTCACAACTAGTCACCTCCTGAACTACATTGAACATTCGCCTATCCAGCAATCACAATCCCATCACGTTTGACATCCCACCTAAACCCCCGCAAATGTACCATAAAATACCTGTTTATTATGATACTTCTCTTGAATAAATCAACTAAATATCTTGCAATGACTTTAATTTTTCTTAATGTGGATTGTATTAACATGAATAAAATATTTATAAAAAGACATGAGTGTCAAAGAAGACACGACTGTCGCCATCTTCTTTCTTCTATATATTTCTAAAAACCAATCGTGCTTGTTATAAAGATGAATATAAATAAAGAGCATGAAAAATACATGCAAAATAAATGGCGCACTATTTAAATTTAAAATAAGTGAAAAATGCTAAAGTAAAGCCTTAACATAGTTGCCTCGGACCTGGTGAGGTACAAAAATTATACCAAAAAGTAACTGTACATTTACTTTTAACTAATACATAAACAATAACTAATACATAAATCTTAGCTAGAGCACGTTTTATTTTTCCACTAGCACAGTGCAATGTTACAATGTGTACTATACCATCAACTTGTAACACCCAAGAACATTTTTAAATTAATCCAAATTTCAAACGATATTTTCTACCAATCCCTGACAATTCTATCTAAAATGTAATTCAACACTGAACGGAATTAATATAGTTACCCAACCCTAGTTTGGTTTTGGGTGACAGTTGACAACTTATAGGACCATAACCTATCAACTGATATCTAACATCCCTTGGAATTTAGGAATTTTTAAATTAAGGCACCAAAGGAAATGCTAGTTTGTTCAAGAAAATTCAAAACCGGAAGCGTGCAATAATATTTAATTTTTCACGATATCTATAAAAAAATATGTACAGAAAGTAATTTAGAATATTGAAGAATAACTTAAATTTAAATATAGGATAGTTTCCAATCGGCAATGATAATAATAAAAGTTTATTTAAGCAATTAACCTGAAAGCACATGTAGGGGTGATGTAAGATTGTGAAATATGTAAGGATTTTGATTGGCTAGACCAGTCACGTGAGCGAAGGTATATAAATACGGAAAGTGGAAAATCAGAAAAAGGTAGACACACGAAGATATACGAACGTTAATGTAACTAACCTGGGGGCTGTTACGTGTGATGCTGCAATGTCGCCTAGCAGCATTGGTTATGTTCAAGTTTAAATTAACGTGATGTTTGGTTAATAAATCTGCAAGGTGATGATGCTTATATGTGAAGAAATAGTGGAATTCAAGGAGTTTGTGTTGGACAATACTAAATATTAGTATTAGGGGATACAAAAATATTAGCTTCACTTTACAGAATAAGGCTCTTAAAGGAGAATTTAATAGCGGTGAATATAAATTTAATCAGAAAACTAAATAGTTAAGTCGGAAGTCGTTTAATGGTAGGAAGCGCAGTTTTACTAACTGCGCAGAAGTTGATGATTCACCACCAACATACAGTTCGTCGTTTGGCGATGGTAACAGGCTTAATAAAAATAAAATTTACGAAGAAGAACCACCTTCATACTGTTCATTATTTACCGATGGTGGAAGTCCGGTAAATTGTTCTGAGGTTCACGAGAAAGAACCACCTCCATACTCTGCATTATTTGAGGATCACGAAGAATTACCATCCCAGTCGGTATTGTATACCCAAAACAGGTATTGGGTGAATCTTTGGATTGATTCGAGAGAACGGACGTGTATATGCATATGCATGTCTACACGTGAGGATGCAGGTATGAACTTTTATACATATGTTTTTATATGAATATGTTATTAAGTTGTTAGGTTAATGTTTGAATTTTTTGTCATTATTGTTAACGTTACCACTTAATATTATGAATTTTGTGTAGAGTATCAAGAGTTCTTGGTTATGTTTAATTCGGGGTCAATTTGTTTTAATTATAGAATTTACATTGATTAGTACAGTGTATAACAACCCAAGTTAAGGTAACTTTTAGTTAAATAATAGATATTTTCTTGTTGCATTCATGTATGTCTTTTAATTTATTGAGTAAAAGACCAAGAAAGTGAAAGGTATGTCGATATAGGTAATGTATATAGTTATATCACCATACCAAAGGTTATTAAATTCATTACTTGGTACGAATATTGAGATACAAATATAGGTTACAATTAGGTGTGGATTGAAATATACTTAGGGTACAAGGATTTTGTAAATTCTTGGGTAAGTTAACTCACCAGTGTCGGTTTCAGAGTTCTATGCCTAACCATCCTGAGGAATGTCCATGTACTCTCCGCTGTAGAGGAGCCGAGGCATTTGAGTGAAGTATAGTGATGACTGTTGAATCAGAAATAGTTGACAACCGTCTGGAGTAGGTGAGTGGACCCTTGTATTGAAATTTTGAACCGTAAGAATTGATATGGAGTTTGCATTTTATTTTATATGTATTAGGTAACTCGTTTCTTGTTTCTTTGAATGTAACTTAAGACAGAGAAAGAGGGCTAAATGTTACAAACTCGAGGGTGCATCTCTAAGATTCTTCAAAGTCGCCATTTTAAATGTGGCATATTTGCTTCTTTAACCAAAACTAGAAAACCGATTTTTAGAATTTTTTGTGTTTTCTGTTTCTGCAACTCTGGTATGTATTCAGATTCTCAATGTCTCCAAAATTGCTACAATAGTGACTGAAGATACTGGAAATGTAACAAACTATTTTCTGGAATATGCAGAAATAATGGATCAGGAAGGGATTGCATTGATCGGTCAATAAGAAAATGACCAGCAGTGAGTGCATCCAAGTCCATAGGATCAGACGGCATGGGGGAAATAGGACGTTATTAAGTACATGCTCTATCTGCGATAATACGATATAAAACTCTTCAAAGGTTAATAAAGCACTACCCAATATTTTCTGAAGTGAATCTTTGTGGATTTAACATCTGCTTCCCAAATGCCCCCAAAATGTGGAGAATTGGGTGGAATAAAATGCCATATTATTTCATCATTGGCTAGTGACTCTTTAATATTATTTTGAACTGACTCATACTTTAAAAAGTCGCCAATTTCCTTTAGAATAAACTGTGCACCAATAAAGTTTGTGCCATTATCAGAAAACATATTTGATGGTTTTCCATGCCTTGCAATAAAACGCATTTGAGTGGACAAAAAAGCTTCTGAGCTCAACTCTGTAACTAATTCTAAATGCAGTGCTGTAGTTGTAAAACAAACAAATAAAACTATATAAGTCAACAGCTACAGGCAAATATGAATTTATGCTACAAGGACAGGTGTGCTTTCTTTAGTAGAACTTAGAAAAAAACCTCCACACGAAGGATATAAATTATATTTTGATAACTACTTTACTGCTGTCAAATTATTATGCCATCTCTCTGATAAAGGATATTGTGTTAGTGGCACACTTCGTGACAACAGGCTAGGAAACTGCTCTTTGAAAGGTGACAATACAAATGCAAATTGGAAAAAAAGAGTCGAGGACATTTAGAATATAAAACTTCTGAAAATGTAATGATTGTTCAATAGAAAGACAATAAAATTGTCTATGCCGGTACACATTTTGATGTAGTTGATACTAAACATTTTATACAATATTCAAGAGATGGTAAATCAAAATAAATGTTTCACGACCAGAAATTATACACAACTACAATAAGGAAATCGGTGGAGTTGAGAAACTAGATGGATTGGTTGCAAACTATCGGACCTGCATATGTTAGCAAAATTGGTGGTGGTCAATCTTTGCTTATTTTTTACCTTTTCGTTACTGATTTGTTTGGTTAATTAGATAATTAAAGTAACCCGTGGGTTCTTTAATATTCTCTGACGAAACCAGTGACCTTTAAGGAAGGATTTCCTTAAAATGATGGAACGCAACTATCATCCGACTATGCTAGGGGTCTATTCCTCGGGTAGAGCTTATGAGGATTGGTTGTGGTTCTTTTTACAAAACATTATTTACTTACTATGGCTTAATTCATACCAAAATAATGGTTTAGGGAGGGCGCCACCAAGTCATTAAATTTTAAACACAGAGTTTCCCTAAGGGAAACTTGGGAGTCCTTAGAGAGGAATATTGTATTTACTGCTTACGCAGGAGCTGTAAAGAAAATTGGATTAAATTAACAAAGGTGGACACAAGAGGTATACTCTTGCTAACTCATAAAAAGAAAAGCTATAAATATCAATTATGCACACACTTTTATAGACATAAATATTGGGCATCAAATTTTGAAAGTGCTATCAGTGCTCCTTCGTCAAATAGAAGCTACAAATATCATTATATTGAAGGTATTTATGCCTTTTGTTCCTTGATCCAATTACCCTATTTTGAACTCACTTGTTCAAAATAAAACAATTATTTAAATAAATTAAATGACGATTCTTTAATTAAATGTTGCTTCATGATAAAAAGTTGTATGTACAAAATATATATATCAAAAATGGTACTTTAATTTCTTCTACACATATGTAGAATAATAGAATCAAATAAAATATCAAATATGTTAAGCATTTCTTTTTGTTGCAAAGTTATCTCAAATCAATACCCAAAATATCAGATCTATTATTAGGTTTACAGGTTTATATGGAAATATAAAAAATCTAACAATTTATCTTTCATATGCTTTAAGTCCATTTCGAATGGACCTGCACCTTGCCGAAGTTCTAAATTACTAGAACAGGTGAAATGGCTTGCGTGTTCTAATGAGCTAAAGAGCCAAACTACAGGTCCAACCAAAGTAGTAGGGTCGTTAGTGAGAAACCAGACTAAGACAGGTCCCCGAAAGAGGGCAGTGGCTCTTTCGGTACTTAGATTGGCAGAGACCATAGGGGTCGGTATGACATTCTAAGACACACTACCGCGATGTGGAAGGCAACGGAAACCACCACATTAATCTCCCAAGTACACAGCGTACTTAAATTGATACAAACATGATGGCATTCTCTGGGGTAAAAGATTCCGAGTTAAAATAGTCCCCATTCGGATCTCCGGGAGGGGACTACTTCGGAGGATGCGATCGGAAAGTTAAAAATAAGAGTAGGGAACATTCTGCGAGTCGGAGCGTGGAATGTTAGAAGTATGAAGCAAGTAGGTAAGCTAGAGAACCTAAAAATCGAAATGAATAGGTTATCACTAGACATAGTAGGGATCAGCGAAGTTCGGTGGCCAGAGGCAGGGAATTTTTGGAGTGGAGACTTCAGGGTAATTCACACAGGAGCAGAGAAAGGAAATTTGGGTGTGGGGATAGTTATGCGGAAAAAGATAGGATACTGTGTAGAAAATTACTTACAAAAGAACGAAAGAGTACTCATGGTTAGATTAGAATCTAAACCGGTAAACACAGTAATAATACAAGTATACATGCCCACCTCTAGCTACAGTGACGAAGAGGTAGAAGCCATCTACAAAGATATCGAAGACATATTAAGATACGTAAAAGGACATGAAAATTTAATAATTACGGGGGATTTTAATGCCGTGGTAGGTGAGGGTAGGGAAGGAGCGGTAGTAGGTTTATTTGGTTTAGGCACGAGAAACGACAGGGAAATAGGCTGGTAGAATTTTGCGACAAGAACAATTTAATCATCACAAACACATTATTTCAACATCATGCTAGAAGACGATATACGTGGAAGATGCCAGGAGATATAGGAAGATATCAAATAGATTACATTCTTGTTAGACAACGGTTTAGGAATCAAGTAAAAGACTGTAGAAGCTACCCAGAAGCAGATATAGATACGGACCACAACATCGTAATTATGAAGGCCGCACTTAAATTTAAAATCTGAAAAAAGGAACGGAAAAGGCACTTGGACTTAGAGAAACTAAAAGATAAAGATATTCAAGTAAGATTCGAAAAAGTCAAATGAATTGCTGAATGATATCGGAAAATATCTGAAACTAAGGAAGTAGAAATAGAATGGAATAAAATTAAATCCAGCCTAGACATGGCGGCCAGAGATATTCTGGGGTATACACAAAAGAAAATAAGAAACCATGGATAACAAAGGATATCGTGAATTTAATAGAAGAAAGACGAAAATACAAAAATAAATCAGACGAAACAGGAAAACAAAGATACAAAGCCATAAAATGGGAAATTATTCGAAAATGCAGGAAAGCTAAAGAACAATGGATTGATGAAAAGTGCAAAGAGGTACAAACTAAGATGGAAATAGGAAAGACAGACGAAGCATACAAATTAATTAGAATGAATTTTAGGGATATAAAACCGTATAGTAAAAATATAAGGGACGCACAAGGAAACGTCATTATAGAAAACGTAGAGAAAGTGAGTAGATGGCAAGAATATATAGAGAATTTATATGCAGGAGAGGAACTAACTGCATTAGAACAGGAATCAGACATTGAAAATGATGACTTGGGATATCCTATACTTCGAGACGAGTTTGAATTAGCATTAAAGAGTCTGAAAAATGGTAAGGCGCCGGGTACAGATAAGGTGCAAGCAGAAACTCTAAAGGCCGCTGGACAAGCAGTAACAGAACGCCTCTTCCAACTTGTAAGCTATATGTATGAGACAGGCGAGATACCCAAAGATTTCAAACGTAGCATCATAGTAACTATACCAAAAAAGAAAGGCGCGGATAGATGTGAAAATTTTCGAACAATAAGCTTGACAGCACACGTGTCAAAAATATTAACTAGAATTGTGCAAAGACGAATGGAAAAACGAGCTGAAGAAATACTAGGAGAAGACCAATTTGGGTTTAGGCGAAACAGGGGAACGCGGGAGGCTATTTTAGCTCTGAGAGTGATAATGGAGAAAACAATAGAAAAGGGAAAGCATGTATATAGGGTTTGTAGATCTGGAAAAAGCATTCGACAATGTAAATTGGAAAAAATGTTTGAAATACTCAAAAGATTGGAATGAGTTATAGGGATAGACGAATAGTACATAGCTTATACAAAGAGCAAACAGCAGTAATAGAATTAGAGCAGGAACGTAGAGAAGTAAACATTAGGAAAGGGGTGAGACAGGGATGTGCCCTATCCCCATTGATCTTTAACTTGTACATAGAAGAGGCAATGAATACTGTCAAATGCAGGAAGACATTTGGAATTACTATGCAGGGACAAAAATTGATATGCTTAGATTTGCAGATGATATAGCGGTATTAGCGTCTAGCAAGGAAGAGTTAGAAGCTGCTCTTAATGAAATGGAAACGGTTCTGACAGAGAGATATGGTATGAAAATTAACAAAACTAAAACTAAAGTTCTAGTTTGCAAAGGTGGGGAAAATAAATCAAAAACAAGAATACAAGTATCTAACACGAACTTACAAGAGGTTAAGGATTTCTGCTACCTAGGAAGCCAAATAACGCAAGATGGGAAAAGCACAAAAGATATAAAACAAAGATTAGCACAAGGTCGTGCTACATTTAACAAGAAAAGCAACTACTGTGCTCAAAGACCACAAACATAGAAACAAGGAAAAGATTGCTTAAAACATATGTGTGGAGCACAGCACTGTACGGCTGTGAAGCCTGGACAATAGGAGAAGCGGACAAGAAAAAGGTAGAAGCCTTTGAAATGTGGTGCTACAGGCGTATGATGAAGATATCATGGACAGACAAAGTTAAGAACGAAGAGGTACTAAAAATGGTAGGGAAGAAAGAAATATGTGGAAAACGGTAAAAATAGGAGAGATAGGATGATAGGCCACATACTACGGCATGAGGGAATAGTGCGGAATATATTAGAAGCAGAGATAGGAAAAAAGAGAAGAAGAGGCAGACCTAGATTAGACTACTGCACACAGATAGTAAAAGATGTAGGCTGTAGAGGTTTCAGGGAGATGTGTAGGCTAGCCCAGAATAGAAATCAATGGAGGTACGCATCCAACCAATCCCAAGATGGGTAAACTAATGACGAAAAGATAACTGTGCTTAAACATCATGATTATTATAAGTAACTACAAGAATTGGTTGGGCAATATTCTCGAATAATGTTAAGTGTGTGAAAGGATTTACTGGAAAACCATTATATCGGCAAATGTCTATGTGTTGGGGATCTTGGTAGCCACAGGTTGCTTAACCTCCTTCACTGAATCTCGGTAAAATAGGGTATAAAATTAGAAAACAATAGAAAGGAACGAGCTGAATACACATGCTGTGTGAGAATTTTAGGAACTAGGTAGGCTAGCTCAGAATATAAATAAGTGCAGGTGCGTGTCCAACCAGTTTTGAGACGGAAAACCTAATGACGAAAAAATAAGCGCAGATAAATCTGATGATTAGTATAAACAACTAGTTGTTGGTTGCGAAATACCTGCAACTAATGTTGACTGTGCGAAAAGATAAATTGGAAAATATATTAAATCGCCAAATGGTTAAGTGTTGGGGGAACTTGGCAGCCACAGGCTGCTTACCTCCTTCACAACCATTGAAGGTAGGAGAAATAAGGCATGTAACTGTAAAACAATAGAAAGTGATCGAACTGCATCTAACAAGAAAGAACGGCGCCTATGAGGAAAGACAACAAACATAGAATAAGAAGAAAATTGTTGAAATCATATGTGTGGAGCACAGCACAGTATGCCTAGGAAATACGGGCAGTCTGAAACGCAGACAGAAAAACGGTAGCAGCCTTTTGAAATGCTGTGCTTCAGATGTATGAGGACGATAGCATGGACAGACAAAGATAATAACAAATAAGTTACAGAAATAGTAGGGGAACAAGGATATCTGGGGAAAAGAGAAATAGTAGGGCGGAATACGTTATAAGGCATTTTGGGGAATAGTATGTGATATATTACAAGCAGAGATAGGAAAAAGAGGTAGATGTAGACCTAGATCAGACAGTTATAGATGCAAACTGTGCATATTTCAGGGAAATCTGTAGGTTAGTTCAGAATAGGGAACAATGATGGTACGCGTCTAACCAGTTCTAGGACTGAAGACCTAATGATGATGATGCTTTAAGTATAATTACACATAAATGAGAACTTTAAACAGAACTCAATTAAGGTGTTTAAGTTCGTTTGTAATAATAACGGTTACAACCCTAGATTTAAATGTTGATAATTACAAAACATCAAAAGTCCTTTATAGTTTGTTAAGCAAAATAATAATTGTAGGTCATTCCAATGTTATTTTTCATATGTTGCCTTGTATCAATGTTGGCCAAATGCGGACGTCATGTGAAAATATAAATAAAGGCTTACTTTGTATAGCCAGGTTCTTGTTTATGTGACAGTGTTACTTTGTATTAAACCAGATGTGCTTACATACTGTGCCTCGACAAACAAATGACGTCACTGTCCACATGTTGTGATGCAGCGAACCAACTGTACGCCGCATGGACCCAATTATACAAACTTGAAGTGTATTTCTTCTACGCAAAAATGAAACAAACCAAAATACAATTCAACAGTTATCAAAAAATCCTATGTATGCTTCCTTCTTATACAGCATTTAGTTTGTTACCAAACAATTATGTTGAGCGTAATTATCCACATTATTACTTGTAAATACCGGATATTTGCCAAGCATTTTCCTTCGAATCAAACATCATAGCAATTAAAGGATTATCGTAAATGTTAATTGTAGGACGTTTAGATTAAAACAAAAGAATTGCTATTAAATTGAAGAACATTCATATTAAGTGACAAGTATTACGGCCTCATTGAAGAACGTTTATATTAAATCTAAAATATTATGGTCAAGTTGAAGGACGTTCATATTGGATCAAAAATTATTATGGTCACATTGAAGAACGTTCGTATTAAATTAAAAATATTACAGTAAAATTGAAGGACGTTCATATTATATCAAGAATATTACAATCAAATTGAAGAGCGTTCATAATAAATAGTAAAATTGAAGAGCGCATTATTAAAAACACTTATTCAAGTACATGTTACACTTAAATTAAACACCTTGGCGTAAGGCCACACGCAAATTGCTGGCTAGAACCCCAGCCAGAATGACTGGCTGGCACGCTGCGCATAGTACTTCAAAGTCGTTTGACATTGAGGTATTTATTCAAACAGCCAATGCCTGTTGTTAGCAACCAAACTAGCACTAAAGGATAATCTCTGTATTATAATTGGGCTACATGATCCCCAATACAAATATTTATTTGAATGACAATATTTATTTGTTTAATCGAATAGACAAAAAGACGTATTTAACAAATAACTTTTAGGTAATTTGCAGTCGTCAAAAAAAATTGTTACAATTTATTTGATGTATCCGTAGTCAATTCTTGGCAATTGATGAGAAAATTTCATCCAAAGAAACCAATGTGTAAAACTTTATTAAATTTTACATGAAACTTATGTCAAAGTTTTCTGAACACGTATGGTGTGCAATCTATCAGGAGTAAGTTGCCTGCAAAATCAAGAGCCGCAGTAAGATATGATGAACAAAATCACATAATTGTTTATTGTTCAACGGATAAAAGATGTACTTAATGTGGGAAAAGAACAAACTTTATTTGTATCAAATGCAATGTCGGATTACATTCCCAAGAATTGTATTAAAAATTATCACACATTGTAATAAGACGTTTATGCATTGTGTCTCCTAAAAGAAACGGTTCATATCTTGGGTGATGTTTTAAAAAAATTTAATAGTGATTCATGTTCTTTACTTTACTTACTAAGCACATAAAACAACTATAATCGGCTGGTGACTCCTAATAAATTTCATGCACTAATGGGTTAAAGGTATATTTTGAAGTTAAGTTGCATTATAAGCGAGTTGATGCTTTTGTTTACATAATGTTTTAACAGGACTATACCTAAATGTTCAATTTGGTTTTTGTAAATATTCCTTTTGATACTATGTTTGTTGACTAAAGGTTTCTAATAAATCTACTTAGTGAGGTGTCCAATTTTTCTGTCTGCGAGACCCGCCCCACTTTATGACATTTTGAGCTAGTACGACATCAATTTCTTTCTATTCTACCCTTCTGTTTTGTTGCGGTATTCAGTGCGGGCGATTTTCTTTACTTACTTTACTACTTTCTTCCTTGTCGGCACGGAATACCACAACACCGGTTTGGAAATAAAGAACTGTTGTTATTGTAAATAGAGTTTTCATTACATTATCATTAGAATACAAATGCACAACATTTTCTACATAGTTTTTAAGGCGCCTGTTTCTTTTTTTGGGTTTTGCAATCTTACATTAAACAATCTTCGTCACTTTCTGTATCTGAAATTTTTAGCAAAGAAATGATATTCTCCACTACTACTGATAATATTTGCAGAACAGAGTGGACATAACTAAGGCAAAATAAATAGATGGCTTTTGTAAGATTGTGAGGTTATGTTTTCATTCTTTCAACTTTTACTGAGACTACGGTACCTATTTGCGTTCAGTGAATTCAGTATCATTCAATAACGTTTTCATGTCATAGGTTCAATTTTTCAGCAGTTCAGTTCACTGTACATTGAATTTGATATGATGCTCAGTACTGCCAAGTACAGTCAGTTAAAAGTCGAACGTAAACATATTTAATAGAAGCAATTGTACTGCTGCTTGACGTCACAAATAGTGATACCAAACTTGGATCTTAGAATGCGAAAACATTAGTAACAAATACAAATGAAAACAATAGATGCAAGAATGCTAATGATATGTATATATTCAAAAACCACAAAATCTCCCCATGCAAAAATTTATTTAATAAGAATTGTGGCTTAATATAAAAGATGTATGTAACAACATGTTTCGGGTAAATTTTTAAATGATACCCATCATCAGGCGGATTAAAATATTACATTATAATGATTACATTCAATATTCTAGTAAGGTAACGGTTATATCAATCAATGTTAATCCAAAATTACGTATGCACTAAAAGTAATTGGTTAAGTTGACATGTGTATATGAATATATAATACTTACTCAGGAAAATAGAATTAAACTACGTTAAACATAATGATTACTATGCTATCATTACTTTTTAAATTTGAAACCTTTCATAGGTGATAGCCTCATGAAAGAGTAATTAGTTATCTTAAATACATTAGAGAAGATTTTAATTTACGTCACCTGACATTACCGTTACATCGATAAAGAATCAAATTAGGAAAACTAAAAATATTAAGTAACTAGGGTATGTTGTAACGCTAACGTTAAAATAACAAGTTTGGTAATCTCATTGTAATTAGATTGGTATCTTATTTATTTTTATTTATTATTATTTTTTATTTATGATTACCCTATCTTACAGAATGATCCTTTTACAAGATAGGTAAAACAGGCTAGGTATATGTAAAAATTTACGAAATTACAAAATAACTTACAGCACAAAGTATAAATAGCTCGTAAACGTTAATAGGTAATCACATATAACCTCTTTAACCACACTTGCCACTTGCTAAAGTATGTTTTTTAATTTCTTGAACTGATGTGCAGAATATGTCGATGTCATTTTGAATGGTATTATAGTTTCGGCATAAGCGATGTAATGGTGAAAATTTCAAGACATTAGTCCGCGGTATATTCGAAATGAAATATGTAGGACAATCTGGAAGCAAGGCGGAGAACATTTAAAGTAATCAAACCAAGTAATTGAGGACAGTGAAAATTGGTGAGTAAATGATAAAGAAATATTATGGATCGAACAAAATGTCGTTTCTCCATAGAGGATCTATTGAACATAGTCAGAAGCATGTCATAGGAGTATCCAATTGGTGGATATGTACCACATATACGGTATAAGACTAGTTTTAGATACCTCCTTTGAAGGTACTCAATTTGGTTAATGTACGTCCCATAATGCGGGCACCATATTATTGAGGCATATTTTAAGCGGGTACAAATATAAGTATTAAATAAGGTAATCAAAGTAGATGCATTAGAGAAACCAATGGAGTTTAGGATTATAAAACCTGTTAATTTGCTAGAAATTTTAACCATACATTGAATATGCTGCTTAAAGTTGAGTTTACTGTCAAAATAAACCCTATATCTTTGATATAATGTGGCGCTGGAGAATGTTACCATTCAGTGAATAGTCATGTAGAAACAGATGATAATTTCTGTAGAATGACTTGACAGTACATTTTTTTACATTTAAAGGAAGTCTATTAACAAGGCACCATTGGTTTATCATTTCAAGATTTTGTTGAAGTTTATTACAATCATGTTGACTTTTAATTTCAGCATATAGTTTCAGGTCATCGGCATAAAGAAAATATTGAACGTCTAACATGTCCCCAATGTCGTTGATACAAATAATGAAAAACAAGGGTCCAAGCATGTTTCATTTGATGGTCTTTTAATTTCTAAGATTTCCAAATAATTTAATTTATTGCTTTTTTTGTAAGGTGTGTAAAATTTCAAAGTTGGTATCTAAATATGTATGGTTGAAATTAGCAATATGAAATGCAAATGACAATTTGTTTTGACTAATACTGTTATCGGTGTGGTATTTATTGATTGTTTTATGTTCACAGAACCTTTGTTCAAAGCAGTCCTGTTTGCCTATGTAGTATGCTTTGCACATCTCACAAATTAATTTATAGATGCCAGATTTTTGTTTGGTATTTGTTTTATCTTTCATCATTATCATTTTGTTTTCGACCTTACTTAAGGTCGGTTTGACGCAGCTCTAACTTATTTTCTATTCTGTGCTAATTTTTAATTCTTACGATGATGAGCCCCAAGTAACCCCTCCCGAAGATCCGAATGAGGGGGTATTTTACCTCCGGACAACAATTTTACTTGTGAGTTCTCCATCATGCATATTTCGTAATTTAGACCATGCATACCTGGGAAATATTGAGGTAGGTTACCATATCTTTCCACAACGCAGTTTTTAAAGATTTTTTAGCAAAAGCTGTATGTGTCATGGCCAGCCCCCAACAACCTTGTAAATTATTGAGGATCGCCCGAGACCAACCGAGTCTCCTCGAATATCTTTTAGCCAGCAAAGCAGCTGCCCCTTGCTGCGCCTTTTAATCGCCTTTTACGATAAGCAGGCTTACTATAGTAGTATTCTTTGTCCCCTACTATAGGGATATGTTTCATCTTTAGTATGTGTAATATTGCCTAAATTGTTATTTGTAGAAAAAGATAAGTATATTATATTTATTAAATCTGTTTTGTATTTTGTATGATATATTACTGTAGAAAGAAAAACTATAGAATTTTAGATGTGTATTAGTATTTTCATTAATTAGAATTGTTTTATTAAAAATTTTTCTTCTGGTTTTATGGTATAGGTATAGGTGATTAATTAAACCGATTGGATACTTGTTGTTGATGGCTATTAGTTTAATTAAATTCATTTCATTTTGAAAATTTTTATTGGAAAGCAGAGTTAGTATGAGTCGTCTAAATAGTGATCTAAAAGCAGAAAGTTTATGAGAAATGGGATGGTTTGAATCAAAAGGAATAATATTATCAGTAACTGTAGAATTTCTATATATGTCATAAGAAATATTAAATGGGAAGATTTTGAGAGCTAGGTCAAAAAATGGTATGATATTGTTTATTGGAAATTCTATTGGTGTACTTGATCTGTGGGTGAATTGTACTCAAAAAATCTAGAAAATTATAAATATTATTATATGAGCAATGATATATACAAATAATGTCATCAACATAGCGAGCTCAAAGAACAATTTTTTCTTTAAAGAAGTAATTTTCTTGGATACTAGAAAGTTCTAGGTTGTTCATGAAGATTTCTGCTAGTAAGGAAGATAAGTTAGATCCCATGGCTAGACTGTTGTTCTGTATGTAAAAATATTCGTTAAATTTGAAGAAATTTTGTTTAATTGTTAGGTTTAATAAAGATAAAATGGTGAATGATTGAAGATCGGAGAGTTCGGAATAATTTAGCAAACCGTGGACTAAATAAAAGCATTCCTTAAGTGGAACACTAAAAAAATGGTTTACAACATCAAAAAATACATTTGGTAAGTCTCTGTTAAATGATAAAATTTTTGATATTAGGTTCAGCGCATTTTTAATCGAGTATTTAGGATTGAAATTTAGGTAATTACAAAAACGTTTGTTTAATGATTTAGTTAATTTGCTTTATGAGATTTTGTGCTCTTTGAATATATACATAACTAAAAATACTCCATTTTGAGTAGCTACTTGTAACACCTAAGAACATTTTTAAATTAACCCAAATTTCAAACAAAATTTCTTGCCCATCACTGACAATTCTATATAAAATTTAACTCAACACTGAACAGAATTAATATAGTTACCCAACCCTAGTTTGGTTTTGGGCGACAGTTGACAACTTAAATGACCACAAATCTGATATCTAACATCCCTTGGAATTTAGGAATTTTTAAATTAAGGCGCCAAAGGAAATGATAGTTTGTTCTAGAAAATTCGAAACCGGAAGTGTGTAATAATATTTAATTTTTCGCGATATCTATAAAAAATATTAACAGAAAGTAATTTAGAATATTGAAGAATAACTTAAATTTAAATATAGGGTAGTTTCCAATCGGCGATAGTAATAATAAAAGTTGATTTAAGCTATTAACCTAAAAGCACACGTAGGGATGATTTAAGATTGTGAAATATGTAAGGTGTTTGATTGGCTAGACGAGTCACGTGACCGAAGGTATATAAATACGGTAAGTGGAAAATTAAAAGGAGAAGACAAACAAAGCCACACAAAGATATAAGAAGACACGCGAAGGTTAATGTAACTAGCCTGGGGGCTGTTACGTGTTATGCTGCATGGCCGCCTAGCAACATTGGTTGTTCAAGTTTAAATTAACGCGATGTTTGGTTAATTAATCTGCAAGGTGAGGATGCTTATACTTTAAGAAATAGTGGAATTCAAGGAGTTGGACAATACTAAATATTAATATTCGGAGATATACATATATTAGCTCCATTCTACAAGATAAGTTAGGCTCAAAGGAGAATTTAATAGTGATAAATTAAAATTTAATCAGAAAACTAAATGGTTAAGTTGTAAGTCGTTTAATGGTAGGAAGCGCAGTTTTACTAACTGCGAAGAAGTTGATGATTCACCACCAACATGCAGTTCGTTGTTTGGCGATGGTGATGGGCTAAATAAAAATAAAGTTTATGAAGAAGAACCACACCCATACTGTTCATTATTTAGTGATGGTAGAAGTCCGGTAAATTGTTCTGAGGTTCACGAAGAATTGAAACCTCCGTACGGTTCGTGGTTTACCGAATCCCATTTGGTAAAGAAGTAAAGGAATATAAAGAGTTTCGAGCACAAAATTTATCAACACCCATGTTAAGCACTATCAACCCTGGTGAGGATAAGTTACCTCGGAAGTACCGTAGGCACTAGAGCAACACTGGGTATTGTATACCCAAAACAGGTATTGGGTGAATCTTTGAATAAATGATTCGAGAGAACGGACGTGTATATGCATATACATGCATACACGTGAGGATGCAGGTATGCACCTTTATACATGTTTTTATATGAATGTTATTAAGTTGTTAGGTTAATGTTGGAATTTTTGGACATTATTATTGACGTTACCACTTAACACTATGAATTTTGTGTAGAATATCAAGAGTTCTTGGTTATGTTTAATTCGGTGTCAATTTGTTTTAATTGTAGAATTTACATTGATTATTAGTACAGTGTATAACAACCCGGGTGTTCACGCCTAAGCGGAACGGCTGGTTCACAATAACAAAAATTAAACGTGTAATAAAATGTGGTTGCATAAAAAACTTACCCCGTGTTCAATTATCACTTTACACTCACCACTAAATACATAATTGGTTAGACAGGAGAGGGCTGGTGAAGGAAGGGAAATAGAGGTGCTCACGTTGTTAATTAATTAATAATTAATGCCGACAAACCGGCGCGAATGTGATATTTAAAAATGGACTGTGTTCTAAGAGAGAGCTGTGTCGACTTCTTATCTTATTGGTTGTAATCAGCGCTCACCTTTGGCGATGCGCGAGTAACAAATCGTAGTCGAGACATAAAAGGAGCATGCTTTTAATGTTATTAGGCAAAGCGTAAACACCGGGTTAAGGTAACTTGTAGTCAAATAATAGATGTTTTTTTGTTGCATTCATGTATGTCTTTTAATTTATTGAGTAAAAGACCAAGAAATCGAAAGGTATGTCGATATAGGTAATGTATATAAGTATATCACCATACCAAGGGTTATTAAATTCATTACTTGATACGAATGTTGAGATACATATATATGTTACAATTAGGTGTTCATTGAAATACATTTAGGTTACATTTTGTAAACTCTCGGGTAAGTTAACTCACCAGAGTCGATTTCAGAGTTCTATGCCTAACCACCCTGAGGAATGTCCATGTACTCTCTGCTGTAGAGGAGCCGAGGCGTTTATGAGTGAAGTATAGTGATTGCTGTTGGATCAGAAATACTTGACAACCGTCTGGAGTAGGTGGGAAGACCCTTGTATTGAAATTTTGAACCGTAAGAATTGATATAGAGTTTGCATATTATTTTATATGTATTAGGTAACTCGTTTCTTGTTTCTTTGAATGTAACTTAAGACAAAGAAAGAGGGCGAAGTGTTACATACTATACTACACTTATTTCATATTATGCTAACGATAGGCAAAGTACACCTTGTATTCTGACCTGAAGGGGAAGACAAAAAATACTTCAGATATCTAGAATTCTAAATATTTAGTTAGATAATTACCTGTAGATGGTCGTTCCTTGGGGTAGCATATCCTAAATAGACCCTTTGTCCTGGTGTAATAATAATATTTGGAATTTACGTTCTCTAACAAAGCTTCCGTTTGTGAATCCGGATGTTTTGTTAAGTAATTCTGTAACAAAGCATACTGTTAAAATGGTGTTCACAAATTTTAAAAATAAAGATAAATATAACGTAACACATTACATAATACATTCACTGGAGAATTTACCAATTAAACGGTTTCATTTCTCAAATCATTGTTCTTTAATTTTAATATTTTATTAATGGCAGTATGAAAATGTTCGACTTATAATAGATTACATGCGTTTTGTTTCTGCTCTGGTTGAGCATTAAGTATGACGTTGCTCCTGATTATACATGTTCTGTTGATTTGGAACTCACACTCCTAGTAAACTATTGGCAACAGCCTGTTTCGGTTACGCTTTAACAAGCACAAACCTTTATGTGAGTGCCATAGATTATAATAGTTTAAGGCTGTCGCTGTTAGACTAGTAGACGTATCTTGTTCCATATTTAAATGTCCAATCAGGAAAGAAACAAAACCAATTGATCAGCCTAACAGCGACATTTGTAAACCTATTGCTTGTGCCCGAAGAAGTGAAGCCAAAATAGGTTATCACTACTAATTTGTTAGGAGCAAGGGTGTATTCTAAAGTCAGCAACACAGCTAACAATAAGACGTTGTTTCGCATATAATCGGAGCAGCAACTAATTTCAATGGCCCTCCAGGGCAGAAACAAAACTCATCAACCGGTTTTTCAATGATAGTTGTAAAACTAGCATGAATTGCGAACAATGTTACATTCCAAATTTGGAGATGAACACTTTTAAATTTGTGAGTGAATTCCCGCCATTATTTTAAAATAGACTTGTTCGTTTCCGTCATTTCGGACAGTTGCGTTTGCGATGGCGCGGAGTGATGAGGAAGTGCGCTGTTTGCGATAGGACATGATTATTGGCCACGAGACGTCGAACGGTAACGTCTACCTGTGTCGTGCTTTGTGTCTTTTTTCTTCTCTTTTTAGGATGTAGGTTTCCTCCTTATCTTGCCTTATTGTTCCTTACCTGGTTGTTCCTATAGTACCACTAGAAACAAAAGAAGAAGAAAGACGATAAATTTGGATCAACAATGGCGTGACGCAACCCACCCTAAAACAACAAGGAGAGGCCCTGAGATTTACTGCCAGACGCGTTTTAAGTGAGTACCTTGCTTATTTACATTTTGAAGTGCAAATTGTACCATTGTAAACGTGTTTGGTTTGTGATACAGTTTGACACGTAATTATGTCATTGTGCAATATTGTGAAACATGGATCGTATCAGTGTTGCCAACTGTAATAGTGGCGATGAATACGGTCGCGGGAGTATAACAAGTTTGTGCTTGATAAGACAAAACATAAACAGACTATTGCTACTAGTTTACTAGGAGTGTTTCAAGTCAGTATGTTGTTTCCCACATATTCCAGGGCGACATTAATCACACTCTAATGCTCAACCAGATTAGCAACAAAACCCATCAGTTGATAGGTTATGTTAGTACAAACGCAAAATTGCCCATTTTTACATGTATTTTTCCATAAGAAAATTAAGGTCCGTTCTGATCACTTTTATACCCTTTAGGGTCGTTCATTCAATCATGTGACGTCATTAATGCGAGTCCATTATTTATACTTTTTCATTGAATAATATACCCTCTTTTATATGATTACAATAACTGAGAGCGCTGGGTGTTGTCATACACGTTTAGGATCCTTACTCTGCTTGGAGAAGTTCTCAATTTTTAGAGGTAGTGGTAGCAATAGAAAAAGACAAAAATTAATTAATAAAAATTTATTATACAATCTATGCTTACATTTACATTGATAGTACTATTTTTATGTATATTTTATATGTACACCTTATACGAATATACATAAGCAACAATACATTTAAACCATACTTGCATCTACACTTTGCTGTAAAATCTAAAGAGTAATATAATAGAATACTACGTGGGGTGCTCGTTAAGTATCGGGAACTGATAGCGCTAGTGTTGCTAAGTGCGATCTGACATTTCTAACCTAAAGTTTGATATTTCTGACAGCATACATACTTATAACATGTTACGTGCCAAAGTGGCACTAAACATTGTTTTAGTTTAATTTTGATGTGCGGAAGTTTCGCGCCATAAATTCAAAAGACTTGGCGTATATTTTCGTCACGCCAGAGGGCGTTTGCGCGAGATCGCACGGGAACTTCGCGCCGACGCGTGAAAGAACAAAAGTGGGAGAAGTGTTTCCGTGAGACGCTTTAACGTGGCTTTTTCCTTGGACCTTCGTGAAGAGCGGTTTGGTCAGGTATCGTATCGTGCCTTATCTTTATTTATGTAGATATCCTTGCCTGATTATCTTTGCTTGTCGCCCTTATACCTGCTCCCGTCTTTCCCTACATAGGTAGAGGTAATTTGTAGCCATTGGTTGAACCGCATTCCTCGCCGGAGCACCATCTTTAAACACTCCGGAGTGGAGCCCTGAGATCTAGTGGAAGCCATTTGAATGGACGTAGGCGTACCCCGGTAGGAGGCCATGCTCTGCTAGCAGCCACCATCTTTAAATTGCCTTGAAGGGGACCCTCAGTAGCCCTGATGGACTTCAACAGAAGCCAACTTTAACTCGGGACATATTCATGTGAGTATTTCGCTGTTCTACACTATTGTCTTAAATTTATATTTTCCGATAATTGCGTATTAAATTTGTGCATTGTGTGACGTCATTGACAGATGGGCGCGCCTAAATCTGTACAAAGATTAGCGTTACCAACCCCCCGTGGCGTCGCTTTTTCCGCGCTTGCGCGATGTATTTATGAACTTTAAATTGTAAGAATTGACCTTTTAAACTGTAAGAAACATTTGTTTTGTTTTGATTGAGTTGAAAATTTCGTCTCGGCCAAAAAATGGAATTAACTAGTGAACATTTTCGTGCGATAATTTTTTACAATTTTTGACGTGGATTATCTCCACAACAGTGCCCGAATCAACTTATTTCAACTTTTGGGGAAGAAGCGCCAACTAAAACCACTGTATATTATTAGTATAGTGAATTCAATCATGGTCGTAGTTCGCTAGCAGATGTATTTATAGAAGGTCGTCCAAAATCGGCTGTTGTGCCAGAAAACATCGATGCTGTGCGCGAATTGATAATGCAAGATCGCCATGTTACTTATCGTGAGATTCAGGCATTCCTAGGTATTAGTATGACAAGTATACATTCGATGTGCGCGTTGAATCCCACACAATTTGACAATCGCTCCAAAAAAACTTGTGTCGATTGGTGCAAAGAAATGCTAAAAAAATTCGATTGCGGTGCATCAAACTGTATAACATCTACACAGATGACGAATCTTGAATTTATTCGTATGAACCAGAAAGTAAACAGCAGTCGACTGTATGGGTCTTCCAATATGAACGAAATCCAACAAAAGTGGTCCGCGCTTGAAACACCTTCAAGAAAATGTTTGCCTGCTTTTTTCAGAATTAATGGACATGTCACGACCGTTGCTTTAGAGGATCGTAGAATAGTTAATTGTGCTTGGTATACAGTTATTTGTTTATCACAAGTTTTCGGTGAAATAAGAAAAAGAAACCGATGACGCCGAATCATTCTCCATCATGATAATGCGAGCTCTCACACATCGGCTCAAACAAGTGACTATTTGAGCACTCAAAACATCGAATTGATGGGTCATCTGCCATATAAACCTGATTTGGCACAGAGTGATTTCCTTTTGTTCCCACACGTGAAGAACAAACTGCATGGATAACGATTTTCAATACCAGAAGAGGCGGTTGATGCGTTTAAAACCCATGTTGTGAGGTATCTCAATCGGAATGAAAAAATGCTATGAAAATTGGTTCCAACGTATACAAAAGTGTATCAATCATCGTGGAGAATATTTTGAAAAACAGTAAAGATTTTCACAGCTTAAGTTTTGTTTTTGTTACTTATTCCCAATACATATCGAGCACCCCTTGTAACCTATAACAATATAATCTACATATAATAGTGAATAGCTCATATATTAATAATTTTATCTACATATTGATGTGACAAAAAGGTCACGATATGTCATTAAAACCCAAATTCTATAAATAGAACCCCTCCAAAGAAAAGAAAACGAAAAAAATTGAAATTTCCGAATATTTAATTGTTTCATCCTGTGTAATATAAGCGTATTTCTTTGCTATTAAAAGACAAAGGCCCTATTAATTATGTGATTAAATTTCCGTGTATTGCAATGACAGACTGAAAACATCATAAAACGGATATAAACTTAAAAAGTCCAGATTTTAAATTAATTAATTTTAATCGTTGATGATTACTAGTTTCAATCTTTAAGATATAAAGCCATTCATTTCATTACCGTAAAGAAAGCAATTGCGATTAATTTCTACGTGTATTACTGAAAACGGGATTTCAATCATGAAGATAAATACAAAAAGTCATTCAATTTCGTTACCATAAAAGTATTCGCTTCGTTCGTCGTAAAAGAGAATTTAATTGCATTTGCAAAGTGTAATACATCCACGTAAAAACAATATCAATTTGTTGCATTCATAGAGCATGATCATATTTTAATTCATTTTAAGAGTTTTGAAATAAAACATTTTCTAGAATTCTCGGGCACCTAATAAAAGAATAGACAAATACGTCATCAATTACTAATAAATGTTGTATAAATTAATTAATAGATAAGCGCCGGTTTATGAAACTCACGCGGACATTAAAAAGCAATAAAATCGATCAGAATTATTTTATAGCTTTCCATATATCAATAAGATAGAATGAGAAGCGACCGCTGACCTCGTGCATTGGACAAAAATAAACCGCACGTTTCATGATAACATAAATCACGACAATTGACATTAATTAGATCATAAAACGCGCCATTCACGGAAATATTACATCAATCAGCGGTGACTAAGATTCGGCGTCACCGTAGATCATTGTAGTAAGCGTAAAACTACGGATTCCAAGGTCCTGGGTTCGAAGCCCGACACGGCCACTGCTTGAAAAATGGCAGGTGAGCATTTTTCACAAAAATTACGTCCTCGTTCGCATGAAACGTTAAATAGAGATCCCGTGTGCGTGTTGTCATGCACGTTAAAGATCCCTACCTTGCCTGGAACAGCAAGGGTTCGGCAAAATTCTAAGTTTCCAGGCAACAAAAAACTCGCCTCCTGGTCAATGTAGTACCTTCGGGTGGAGCATTGGAAATGTAAATGCACAGTGACTAAGATTCGAGAATACAATGAAGTGTGACGTATTGAGATAATCGTGTATATAAACAAAAATAATTCATTCGTGATGGGTCATTCTTTCTAAAGCCAAATAACATATAAGATTAAAAATTTAATATAAGCGCCTTATGCATGAGCGCATAAGTTCGAGCAATTTATGGTATTACGATATGTACCATAGAACTTTACATAAATATGCAACATGACTATTTTGTAAAATACAATGAAGATTGAACGTTATTCGATACAAAAGCTACTTTAAAGTTAATTAATTAAAAATAGAAAAGGCACTTCGAAAACTAATAAACTGATGAAGATTTAAGATAGTAATAGGAAGCTATTAATACTGTTAATTACGTTGGAGATAAGACTTTACAAGCTCTATTTTACCATTGCAAGTATACATTTTAGATTTCTTTGTTTGTTAATCGATAAAAATGTTTTAATATTGGTAATTTAGGTTTAGAATAAGTTCTCATGTTTATATTTGAGTAGTGAATAGTTTGTATTAAATTGTGAGTCGAAGTACGAAGCATTTTGATCTTTAATAAATTATTTGTGAAAAGGTTTTGGCCAAACACACTTACAAAGTGTGGTAAAAAGAGATAGGCAAATTCTTGTTAACCAAATTCCACAACTGTTATTGGAAGAATAGTCCGATGTGTCAAAATTCCCAATACAATCTGTCTCATTAATTTTTATGGATCCTGGTGCATAATTTTATAGATCAGACTATCTGTATCTGTATAGAGAATATGACATCCATCCTAAAAAACTGTTGTAACGTTCCGTTGAAATGTTTATAATCGTATTTCATTTTAATAGTTTCTGTATTAGTTAGGTGATTTCCTTTAAAAGATATATTTTCTAGGTTATTACTTTTTTGATCTAAGATAAAATTATTTTGTATTATACATGGTTCATGCTCAAAGGTTGTCAAATTCATTGTCAGTTTTTAAAAGTTAGAGATGATGACATCATCATAATTTCGTTCTAAATTATTACAGTTTCATGTTTTGATTACTAATGTATTATGTTGGCGCGCCGGTGATCTCATCGTCTAAGCATGAAAACTTCACGGGCAGATTTGTGTTGACTGAAATAAATAAAAAGTTTCAGCTTCTGTTTAGTCGAGTTATCCGTAAGTTAATTATACATACATACTAAATGGGAAAAAACTACACAAGGTATTTTCATTTTGCAGTTCTAATTCACCTGTCCAAAATTTGGCAAAGATGTCTCGAATTATTTTACGGAAGAGAAGATCCACTTTCGTCCAAACAGTCAACATGTAACTTTAGAAAGTTTATTACGTTCGACAAAAAGGTTATTAAACAGACTGGTTAAATGTTCGGATACTTGGTACCAGTTGGTTATTTTCAATTTTAGGGGCATATTGGTTTCCAGACCGACAACTTTATGTTGGAGATAAGTATGTTGAGAGATGCAAAGTCATCCTAAATAGAAGCTTTAATGGAGTCTGCCTTAGCTACAGTAAACAAACACCCACCAGGTATTTATAAAAAAGCATCGTAAACTGTATCAGATAGAGTTTGTAGCTAAAACATTTGAAATGCGTTGTGTGAACTGATAAAACGTACCTATAGTACGTCTGTGCGATTAGGTTAAGATTATAGTTAAGTAAATTTGTGATGTATTTGATTTTTAATACTATTTTTATACTATTTTAATACTAGCTTAAGACTGTATCATGTACTTGTAATGAAAACGTAAGTGTGCTATGTTAGAAAGAAGAGTTATGTATAATTATGTAAGAACATGTTTGTATTTGTTTTTCTCAATTAATGTAAAGTCATACTTACAGTTATGTTGTAATAATTTATTTTGTAATTATGTAGAAGAGTGATTGAAACTTCGGGTCTTTAACATTTGATTCTAGAAACTTTTATTTTAGCTAGTAGTTTTAAATAAGTTTTTGTGTTCTTATGATAAAAGTTTGTTTTATGTTTAAGCAATAGTATACTGAACGATCTCTCAGGTAAATTTAAGCCAAAATCACTTTCATGGTCTCAGGTTTTGGCACACTCTTGTAATTCTTTTGAGCTTTTCCCTAGAAACCTTGCGAAATTAGATGGCGTCCAAGATACTTCCCGATTAAGACATATTTCACATCCAATAGCCTTCCGGGACCTTCTTCAAACACACACCAGCCGTCCCACTGAACAAGTCGATAACCGTTGTGTTAGTACAGTCGAGGTTTTCGGTATTTTACCGAAATAGGATTTTTAGCAGAGTACGTCAACGAGTTTTTCTGTGGATTACCGGTAGATTTTCTGGGGCGAAAAACTGAACGTAACACGGTATTCATATATTCGTAGTGAAAATCGTAAATGGTTAACTGGAGGATGCTCATGCCAACGTGTACAGGTTTATTAAAATATATTTCCAATTTAAGAAGTTCTACTGCCGCTAGATTTTCATAGAAGATCTTAACATTTTAAATAGAGGGTTGAATATCTTAGCTTCGGTACCATACGTGTCATCTCAGTTCCGTTTTACATAACAAGCTTTCATATATTTGCTATTATTTCATCAAAGACAGCATGTTACGTTTTTTTCGTGGCCATCACGTTGGGCGCCAAATTTATGCTACGTTGCACAAAGAAAGTCAAAGAAATGACCGGGCTCAATCGGAGAGTGGGGGGGGGGGTTGTTGTAGAAAGCAGACTGACCTATGATGTATGCGGCGGTAAGGAGTTAGTAACAGTACCTGCAATAAAAATAGTTAAGCAAACCTGAAAAAAAAGAATAAGTCTAGCAGCAATGCAAAGTCTAAGTTATTTAGTACTTTGTAGAATGTAAAAAAAACTGTTTAGATAATCTATATAATATAACAACGGTAAAAGCAATACAAAAATTTTTAGTACAAAGTGAGGTAATATTGGGGAGTAGCAGAAACGTTTCCTCACACATCAATTAAACATAAATCAGACAAAAAGTTAACAAAAGATAAATAGGTAAGTCACAATTGATATGAGTAATTCAGTAGTATTGATTGTTTTTTTTTCTTTCTTTTTTTTTTAATAGCGAGCACGTCTATTGTAAAAGGTATCAGTACGACGAAGAATATTGCAAAACATAAGGATAGATATTTACAGTAACAACAAGTATGAAATAGTTCAACTTACATAACCAGGAGCACAGGAAGAGTTTCTATAGAATTGTACCAGTTCGGCTACTGATAGCCTTGCAGTTGGAGCTGGTGGAGTATGGGGTGTCCCTGGTTCCATCCCATTATCAACTTGAAACTTGGTAAGCCGGATGCCCTGGTGTAGCTTGGCAAAGATTCACAGTCTATTCGCGGAGGTGGAAGTTGTGGTACAGACAGGAACACATGCAACACACGCAACTAAGAACAATTAAAGTTAGAATAGTTCCGATCCAACCATCCGTCAAGAATTTTCCGTATTGCGGATCTGCTTCAGCAGAAAGAACTTCGTCAACTTCTGAAGCTAATTTCAGTTGGTACAGGCATTGTTTGAATACGGTGAAACATTTAAAAGCACGATCACTCTCACAAGCTCGTCTTTAAAAAAAAGAATGTACGTTCATAATTTATTTACTTATTAAATGCAAGGTAAATTTAACATATCATTAATACGGAATGAGTTAAACACTTCTGCAATTTCGTTTTGCAAAGGTTTTAGGGAGTTTTAAAGCCTGACTAAAGTGGCTCCTTTAAAAATTCTGTACAAGTTTATTGAACTTATCCTGATAAACAGAAGGGACCACTACACTAGATCGCACGCACATTACTCCTAAGAAGAATCGGTCAAGTTTAGCAAGCAAGTTCTACAACTTTTATTTCAAGAGAAACTCAACTAAAAACACAATTAGTAAAGCACGCGTAATCAATCAAACCGTCTGTCAAAATGTCCTTAAAACCCACGTGCGTCGACCAAACACGTTCGCCTATAAAACCATACTTTATTTCACAAGAAAACAACTAAAAACCGTGTCGTGCTTGTTAATGAACAACCCGAAAATTTATCACGCATTAATTCTCACTATCTTCAAAGCAAACAGCAAACAGTATTTTTAACGTAGTTAATATATATAGGAACCAAGCACGAAAACTAACAACCGCTCATCTATATTCATTCGTTCTTATCACAATCGCGTATCGACTATCTATCTAGACTTCGTTCATAACATAAGGAACATCATTTTATCAGCGGTTCGACAAGAATGATGTAATCCACTCATTATAATACGACGCATTCACCTAAGGATGTGCTTCAATCTCGATCATCTAACCACACTATCGAATTGTAGAGAGTGAAAGTCGATAATCGCGTAATATAATATAAAGGGATTATTCGCAAACGAGTTAATAAATATAAAATATAGAAATAGTAGTTACAGAAATGTGTTTACGAATTGAGTATAGCGTAAAAAGTTAAACTACATAAAAATGCACCTTACAAGCATTATTCGTTAATTTGAACAAATTTTTTTCAAATTCATTACTTGCGCGTTTCCGGAGTTCAGTAAATAGGTCAACAAAGGATTTAAACCAGAAGTTTCGTTTAAATTTTGGCACTGCACTGAGTGGATTGTTGATAATTCAAGTTCATTTGTTAAAGCTTGTGTTAGAATTCTGTAGTAAACCACATATCTTCTCCTAGAATTTAATGTAGTTGTTACGTTTATTCGTGGCAGCCACGTTGGGCGCCAAATTTATGCTACGCCGGCTCGCAGCCGTGCGCAACCCAAAGAAAATCAAGGAAATTACCGGGCTCAATCGGAGAGTAGGGGGGTGTAGAAAGCAGACTGACCTATGATGTATGCGGCGGTAAGGAGTTAGTGACAATACCTGCAATAAAAGAAATTAGAATAGTAAACCTGCAAAAAAAAAGGATTAGTCCTGCAAACCTGAAATAAAGAAAAAGCATAGCAGTAATGAAAAGTCTAAGTTATTCAGTACTATGTAGAATGAAAAAAAAGAAACTGTTTAGATAAACTATATAATGTAACAACGGTAAAAGCAATACAAAAATTTAGTACAAAGTGAGGTAATATTGGGGAGTAGCAGAAACGTTTCCTCACACACCAATTAGACATAAAGCAGATCAAATTTTAACAAAATATAAATAGGTAAACACAATTAATATGAGTAATTCAGCAGTATTGATTTTTTTTTCTTTCTTTTTTTTCTTAATAGCAGACAAGTCTATTGTACAAGATATCAGAACGACGAAGATATGGCAAAACAAACGGATAGATATTTAAAGCAATAACAAGTAAGAAATAGTTCAACAAACAAAAAGTCCTTCAGCAACGCTTCCTTGCAAGGGAAGGGTGGGATTCAACGATGTCCTGCACTAACGAAGCACTTCACCCTTGACTGTGAGGGTGTTGATGGAACTTGGCACACGTTACACTAATCACTAATCACTGGGGTTAGCAGCAGACATTATCACGCTGATGGAACCAGATAGCATTGATAAATTTCTTGTTAATTCTATTTCCTGAGACAATAATTCCGAAATATTTTGTAACACAAATTGTAGAGAAAAATAGTAATAAGAATTTAGAACCACGTGCTTTCAAGGCACGATGTAATGCATGTCATCTGATAAGTTCTTGCATTATACTAACAGTAATGTGAGGTGTTTTATTTGCTACATACGGTAACAAAGAAAAATCTAATGCTTTTGAATAACGAAACTCACGCAAGCCATGATCCATTTCAGATTCTTTGTTGTCCGAAAACTCAGAAACCACAGTATCACAGCAAAAAAAACAATTAGTAAAGCTACTCGTAAGCAATAACACCGTCTGTCAATGACCTTAAAACCCGTGCGGTCGAGTAAACACATTCAACAGATAAAGTACAACTAAAATCGGGCCGCGTTTGTTCATGAACAATTCGAGAATTAATCTCGCATTCATTTTCACTATTATCAAAGCAAAACAGCAAACAGTAACTTTTACGGAAGTAATATATATAAGCACCAAGCACGAAAACTAACAACGTCACGTAATTAACATCTAGTAACAAAGGACAAACTAGAACTCAACAGTTAATCAGAACTTGTTGCTATCACAACCGCTTATCGACTATCAACTAGACTGGTATAATAACATAAGGAATATCTAAAACGTGAATGTAACAATCGTATCTAATAATTAATTTCAGGCTGTTTATCGTTCTCGATAAGAATTCGTTCCTCGCAATTTATTAATGAAAATCAATCTTCAACTAATCTATTTTTAAAGTAATACCCACGAGTTAAATTGCATACCAATCTGAACTATTCTGAAGTATTTACTTTATACAAAAAGCGATCCCAAAGAAACGATGTATTTTTAAGTACTCTAACAGAAAGGAAGCGAAAAATGTTTAACTATTAAAAATGCCCGTTACATAGTCGTTAACTTAGTACTTTGAACTTTCGATACAGACGGTCGTCCAGTCTTCGGGTCAATGTGCTCAGAAGGGGATGCTTTTATGTAAGTCATGAACATGCTCCGAATACTACAAATCCGTCTCCAAGATGTAACCTTCTAGGGAATCATCAGGAACTGATGTCACATCGATATTGGTATCCACCCATTCAAAGCCTTTATAGGGCAAAGGTTGACCTATTACTTATCCATGCTGATTCTTATCATCGTAGTGCATAAGATATACATCGGGTTTGGAAGGACCATATGTAGGTAAATACTTATTGCTCGCAGAAGCACGTCGTTCAGATCACACTGTCAACGACTCGAGCTCCTGTCCTGTACGTTTTAACATTACGTCTCACATATAACCAGGCAGGGTCTAATAATGGGCGGGGTCAAATCCATATGTTAAATGATAGCTTGTGCGGAATTGCTCAAAAACATCCGCCAGTAATATCACATCGGCTTTAAAGTTATAAATCAGAATACTGACCCAAGTTGCGAATATTAAATGCTCCCATACTTTCCGAGCATGTGCATACAGGTTCTTCGTAATTCCTTTACCCTCGAGGTTGTTGTAAAATCCCTAGGACGACTTGTAAGAAATTCGCACTAGGATGGTTTTATATCTACTAGTAAGAGCCATTTTTAACTTTAGTTCGATTGGCGCACACGATCGCTATAATAATAAGTTTTACGATTGTGATGGTGACGTGTATACCTCTTTGTAAAACTTGGTACTAGTGTGATTTTATAAGTATTACTATTCTGTGGAATTGTTCAACTCTAGTTTTATTCGCATATACTTTTTCCTATTAATATTTTTCGATACAGTTTCTGTTCGCGTTCTAATGAAGAATTTGCAATACTATTATTTTTAGTTATTGATTAAAATTTTTTTTGGAAATATGGTTTTGTCTGCAGTGACGAAATATAAACTAACTATTTTAGCTGCGTTATGCAGTTTGGTTTTTTCTAAAATGGCTGCTGCAAAAATGGCTGCTAACGTCAAACCGGTATTTTTGACTACGGTGAGATTATTGAATGATACAAATTTTGCTGCAATTTGTTGTGCCTTTTGGCTGCATCAAATTTTATTTTAATGATAGAATTAGGGAATTTTTAAATCCAATATGGGAAAGCTTTTTCCCATCTTAGATTTAATTAAGCTACTACGTGTAACGTTTCATAATTGTAATTTCCCACAAACCAGAGGACAATAACCCGATAATTTGTGGACTATTCCGCATAAGTACGCCTTCCTCAAAAGGAGTGTGGTGTGGTTAGGGCGGCTAGCTATGAGAAATATTGAGTGAAGAGAATATTAACAGGCTCGTGAGAGACGCGTTTTAAAACAAGGCACTTGACTTCGCACAATCTATCGAACAGCATCTAGCGCGGATGCGTGTTAGTACCGACGAAGTGGTCCCTTCCTATACTCGCATTTTTTCTGTAATTATCTTAAAACATCTCATGTTTCGAAAAATACTAGGTGCACTCAATTTACCTTCCGAATTTAGGAACATGAAGAAATTACCCCGAGAGCCTGACCTCCTGAAGACGAGCGAAGGGCGGCTTTGTCTCCAGCGAATAGACAGGTAAGCACGTGCTTGTTGTTATTGTGTTAGCTTTACCTGTGACGGCAATATTGCAACCAAATTTGGTGACGTAATAAATTACGCGCAGAGCTATGTAGTAATTAACGATACGGATAAAACGTAATAGTGGGCGCTCTAACAAAGGGGTAGTATCTACCGAAAAGTTTAATGAAAAAAATGTGTTTAAAAGTTGGCTTTTTCTTATATTAGTGTAATTTTTACCGATTACGTCATCCATATTTTACGTTTGGCATGTATCAACTCTCTAAATTAAAAGCATATAAAATTTTAGCGTTAAAACAAAAAACACCTTGCACTAAAATAGGACTCCTCACTTACTACCTCAGAATTCTGATATTTTCAAATATGCTGCTGCAGACATTTAGCGATTTATACCGTAAATAACCTATTTCATAATACTTTACAAAGAAAAAATATAGGAGTTCTTTTACTGAACGTGTTGTGTTAAAATAATTATTGTTACAATAATATTGTTACAATAAAATTGTAGGCTATTGCCCTATAATACGTGAGAATGAAAAACCAAAATTTTATCATGGTGATTTAATTAAAGATGGAGAAAGCACAGCGAACTCAAATTACTATTTAAGATGATGCATCCTCTGGGGTAAAAATTTCCGGAGTTAAAATAGTCCCCCATTAGGATCTCCTGGAGGGGACTACTTCGGAGGATGGGATCGGAAAGTTTAGAAAAAGTGTCGGGAACATAATGCGAGTCGGAGCGTAAAAGTATGAAGCAAGTAGGTAAGCTAGAGAAACTGAAAATTTAAATGGATAGATTAGCATTAGACATAGTAAGGATCAGCGAAGTTCGGTGGCCAGAGGCGGGGGATTTTTGGAAAGGAGACTTTAAGGGTAATTTATGCAGAATGAGAGGAAGGAAATTCGGGTGTGGGGATAGTTATGCGAAAAAAGATAGGACAGTGTGTAGAAAACTACTTATAAAAGAACGAAAGAGTACGCATGGTTAGATTAGAAACAGGTAAATACAGTAATAATAGAAGTATACATGCCCATCTCTAGCTACAGCGAGGAACAGGTAGAAGATTTACAAAGATATCGAAGACATACTAAGATACGTAAAAGGACATAAAAATTTAATAATTACGCGAAATTTTAACGCAGTGGCAGGTGATGGTAGTAGGTTTATTTGGTTGAGGTACGAGAAACGACAGGGAAAAAGGCTGGTAGACTTTTGCGACAAGAACAATTGAACCATCACAAACACATTATTTCAACATCATGCTGGAAGACGATACACGTGGCACATGTCAGGAAATACAGGAAGAAATTGATCTTCCAGTAGTATTTCTGTAGCTCGTTCTTCCATCCATCTTTGTACAAGTCCAGTTAATATTTTTGACACGTTTGCTGTCAAACTTATTGTTCGAAAATTTTCACAGCTATACGCGCCCCTCTTTTATGGTATGGTGACTACGATGTTACGTTTGAAATCTTTGGTTATCTCACCTATCCCATACATATAGCTTACATGTTGGAAGAGACGTTCTGTTACTGCTTATTTAACGACTTTTAGAGTTTCTGCTTGCACTTTTTTTATACTCGGTGCTTTACCATTTTTCAGATCCTTTAATGTTAATTGTAACTCATGTCTGAGTATAGGATATCCCAAGTCATCCTTTCCAATGTCTGATTCCTATTCTTTTGGTATCTTGCCTGTCTCATACATATAGTTTACAAGTTGAAGGAGACGTTCCGTCATTGCTTGTCCAGCGGCTTCTAGACTTTCTGCTTGCACCTTATCTATTGCTTAATCATTTTTCAAGCCTTTCAATGCTAATTCAAACTCATATCTAAGTATAGGATATCCTACGTCATCGTTTTCAATGTCTGATTTCTGTTCTAGTGCTGTTGGTTCCTCTCCTGCACATATTTTCTTTATACATTCTTGCCATCTAACCACTTTCTCTATATTTGCTATAATGATGTCTCCTACCGAGCTCCTTATATTTTTTATATCCATAAAATTTATTCTAATTAGTTTGTATATTTCATCTGTCTTCCTATTTCCACCTTAGTTTGTATCTCTTTTCGTCAATCCATTGTTGTTTAGCTGCCAATAATTTCCCATTTTATGGCTTTGTATCTGTTTATTGTTTCAGCAGGCTTTTTTTGTATTTTTGTCTGTCTTCTAAGTTCAGGATATCCTATGTTATCTATAGTTTCTTAGTTTCTTTTTTCTTTATTCGTTCCAATTTTTTAATTTAAGAGCGGCCTTTATAATTTGTTACATGCCGAAAATCGGCCTGTAAATACTTCTAATTTTAGTTTCTAATTTGCAAGTGATTTCGCGCCAATAATTTAAAAGACTTGTGCGTGTATTTCCGTCCCTTTTTATAGTCGCGTCGGCGCTCGAGATTGCGCTGACGCAGGGTGGGAAAAAGAGTGGTGATTTCCGTCACGTCGGGGCTAGTCAGGCAGACGTCGAACTGAGTGGTTATCTTTGTGTGTTTTTTCTTTTCTTTCAGATTATGTAGGTTCCTTTGCCTTATCTCTGCCCTGTATCGTCTCTCATCCTATTCCTGTGTTCCGCTACAGAAGAGAGAGAACAAATTTTAAATTTGGATTCAACCGGGGGCAAAAGGACTATCCACGGCCACAGTGCTCAACGACGCCCAGCTGCCGCCAAAATAGCCGTAATGCTGTGAGGAATCCTACAGTTTACGTGAGTACCTTTTGTTTTCTCTGTTAATTAAAATAAACATTTTTTGTATGTTATAATAATTTGATCATAAGAATGTCGTAACCGTTTATTGCGCAACATTTTGCGAATATCTTTTGTGTTACCAACTGTCGTAGTGGCTTTCATACATTACCCGCCGGGACTTTAAAAAGTATACCTTAGAGTTTAGACCTTAAGTGTAACAAATTACGATGTTATGGACAGTGTCTATGTCTGTTTCTGGGTAGCTTTAACTTGATTCTTAAACCATTGTCTAACAAAAATGTAATCTATTTGATATCTCCTGACATCTTCCACATGTATTGACTTCTGGCATGATGTTAAAATAATGTGTTTGTGATTGTTAAATTGTTTTTGTCGCAAAATTCTACCAGACCAATCCCCTGTCGTATATCGTGTCTTAAACAAATGAACCTTTTACCTCTCCTTCCCTATCTTCACTTACCACTGCCTTAAAATCCCTCGTAATTATTAAATTTTCATGTCCTTTTATGCATCCTAGTATGTCTGCGATATCTTCTTAGATCGTTTCTACCCCTTCATCACTGTAACCAGAGATGGGTATGTACACTTGTATTATTAATGTATTTACCGGTTTAGATTCTAATCTAACCATGAGTACTCTTTCGTTCTTTTGTAAGTAGTGTTTTACAGAGTGTCCTGTCTTTTTCGCATAACTATCCCTACACCTGAATTTCCCTTCTCGGATCCTATATGAATTACCCTAAAGTCTCCGCTCCAAAAATCTCCCGCCTCTGGCCACCGATCTTTGCTGATCCCTACTATGTCTAATGCTAACCTATCCATTTCAATTTTCAAGTTCTCTAGCTTACCTACTTGCTCCGACTAGCAAAATGTTCCCGGCTCTTTTCTTAAACTTTCCGATCACATCCTCCGAAGTAGTCCTCTCCCGGAGATGCGAATGGGGGACTATTTTAACTCCGGAATGTTTTAACTTAAAGGATGCCAGCATCTTAAATAACAATTTAAGTACGCTGAGTATTTGGGAGGTTGATGGTTTCCCGTTGCCTTACACATCGCAGTAGTGAATCCTAGAATGCCTTACCGATCCCTATGGTTTCTGCCACTCTAAGTGCCGAAAGAGCTGCTGTTCTCTTTCGGGGGCCTGCCTTAGTCTGGTTCCTCACTAAAGACGTCACTAATTTGGTTAGACCTTTTGTTCGGCTCTTTAGCTCACAAGAACACGCAAACCGTTCCACCCGTTCTAGTAATCTAGAAGTTCTTCTAGGTGCATGCCCATTTAGAACGAGATAGATACCCCTAAATTAATTATACCAAAAAAATTTATTATTCTCCAAAAGTTCTTGCAAAGCGCTTTTTAACACGTAACAGCTTGTAATACCATTTCCATTGTTCAAAACATTCCGAAATCCCTAGAAGTCATGCTTTTCAGCGGCCTTGTCGTTTCGCATTTTATCGTTTCCACATTGTCCCGGTACTGCCCAGCATAACCATTTAGCGACCAAAAGAAACCATAAAGGGTTAGCTGAGTATGGCGAGCAGGGAGGACAATCACACATGTTATTGAATTACTACCAGAAACTCACTGCTGGTGCAGCAGCAATCATACACATAATTTAGGCGATTGAGATGCTCCACGTACAAGGCAGCATTCACTACTTAAAATTAGAGAAATTCATGGTGAACAACACCATCAATGTAAATAAGCAGCATGGCCTTGATATTTGCTCCGATTTTTGATATTTTTTGTTCATGGTTTTTCTTTTGGTTTATACTCCTATACGATTTCCTTAAGTAGCGCCAAATATCATAAATTTTCGGCGAGTTATTTCCAAGTCCCATCAAAAATATGTGAGTTTTTCCATCTGTTCATCAATCCTCATCTTGGCTGAACTAAAAAAGACGTCTTATTTCGATTTCCTGGATGTTACTCGTACTCTAGTGGGCAACCTGTCAACAACGCAACTACTGGACTATCACTGCAATGCAACGCTAGTAGTTCAATTCATGAATTTATTGAACAAACGCATTGAAACAAGGTTTTCACATACATTCACATTCCAAAATTATAATTCTTATTAAGAAACTAGTGTTAATATTCCAAATTAGCATTGATTTAACTTCTTACATCACTTCCTGATCGTCAAAATGGAATTGTAATTAAGTACTATTTCAAATAATTTCTAGAAGGAGCAGTTCGATATGGTTACTTCATAATTGTTTGCAGCATTTATAGTTCTAATATATGATAATTTAAAATTTACTGTTCTCGTTTGTTAAGCAAGAAAAAGAACAAAAATATATACGCCCATCCTTACTGCTGTGCTATACTAATTATTAAGTCTCCCCATATGGAACGGTCATTGGAAACTATACAATTACCTACTGTGAACACGTACTCTTAATTTATTCCAAAACTTACATAATTTGGTCGACTTTCACATTTAAATTTATCTTGAACGCATTCCTTAGATGTTAAAATATTCAATGTCCATAATCGCACAGTACAAATGATTAAAATTATTCTGTAATCGGGTCGTTAGAAAAATTACCTTTTCTAAACTGCAATACATTTCTGAGAGATTAGACTGAAACCTCCAAGCCTATAACAAGAAAACGCTCAAAGGAATTGCATTGGAAGCTCAAAAATTAACAACACACATGGGTAGTACGTGGGGATTTCCGTAATATGGACATTAGTAGAAGAGATAGATTTGGTGTAGCAAACTCGCAAAATCTAATTTAGCTTGAAGGGGTTAAGATCCAGTGGAGAGATGGAGATGGTTATGATATGGACTTAGAAATTGTTTTAAGAAAATACAAATATTACTAGTGTATAATTAATAGAAGATGTGAAAAAGAATAGGTCATATTTTAGACATGAAAGAATAGTTTGACTGTGTTACAGGCAAGGCAGGGGTAAGATTGGCAGAAAAAGGCAAAGATTCAAGTATATAGACCATTTTGCAAAAGATACTGTAACGCCGTATCGCTTAACTTTGACCAGAATAATACAGTAGGCTGTAAACGAGGCATTTTTACACAAAAGATAACTAGTAGGGGCCCTACGCCGTGACATCTTAAGATAGACTTGATTGATGGGTTACAAGAGTCTGCAGTTAAGAGTTTAATTAAGCTTACAATAAGAAACATCGAGATGTTATTTGCATAATTCTGGTACAATCTCGATATAATCTAGAACAATTGAATAAAATACAAATCGCCAGTTAGGAGTTTTTGCAGCTCAAACTAATACTAGCCATAAAGTCGTAATATAAAATAAATTAATGAAAGATACTGTTAAAATAAATTACACTGTGTAATATAAATTATTGTAGTCATCGATATTAATTAATAATTAGTGCTTAGATAGTTAATTATAGTGCTTTGATAGTAATTAAGATAGCACTGTATCATTAAGAAGTTAGTATTTGTAATGTTAGCGATTAACTGAAAATAAATTGTCGTGCGCGCTTTAGAATTTCACTGTAGCTTCGAGTTGTTAAAAAAGACTTGTGTAATCAATTGATAATATTTTGAGAAAGAGTTTTCGCTACACTGGTGTCAGGTGCGGGATAATAGTGAGAAAGACATTTGAACGATTTCTATTTGCTTGCTTGTAACTCGTAGCCAACAACAGAAAATGAACAGCAAAATTCATTCTTTTTTAAGGAGTTCAAGTCAAGAGTAGAATTCATAGAAATATCAAATCAAAATCCTGCGAGTTTCACAGAAAAATTACAGAAAAACGCTACGATCCTGGCAGCAAAATTAGAAAAAAATTAAGGAAAATTAAAAGAAAGTTGCGGATAAAGTAAACGAGACTGCTTTAAACCTGCAACAAAATCACAGTTATTTAAGAGAGAAGTTTATACAAGAAGCTACAAAAACCACAAAACAGTTATACAATCAAAAGGAACACTTTTGAACGAAACTACAACATCCGTGAAAAACCTAGAAGCCAAATTTTCCGGTGGTTTATAGAAATTGGAAACAAAGTTTTCAGATGATTTATTAGAAAGCTCGAATGACCTAAAAGAAAATTTTCAGGAAAATTTGTTAGATTCTTTTTCATATTAAAAAATAATTCACGGTCACATTACTTTAAAAATCCTTGCAGTTTCTACTTATTTAAATTTGCGTTTGGTACATTTCTCTAAATTCAATCCACGTGTATAGGCAACAAACTGCACTCGTTTTTTATTTAATTCAAAGTCTACACGTTTATGTTTATACTCTGGTCCCTTATCTTACACGAAAACTTGACTACATGCGTTTCGAGTGTGAGATGTTTTTCCAAGCATTGATATATGGTTGGATATTAAAAACAGTTCGTGAAGTAAAATAGAATTCTGTAGTAGATGTAATTTAAAAACTTATTAGTATAGTGTTGTTAGAAGTTTTATTAGGCGAAAAAGAATACGTACATTTTAGTAAAAGTTGTCGTTCACGTTTAACAACAAAGGTTAGGTTTTTCTCCATCGTTTTATTTATCTTATGCGACATCTACAATTTTAGTGGGTTTTTTTATAAACAAGTGTTCATTTGGTGTTTTAAAAATAAAAACAACTTTAATTGAGATATTATATGATGACTAGTGTTACCAAGCAGTTTCAGTCCTACAATAACAGACGTGACATGAAATGAAGGACAACGTTTAAAATGGTAAGAAAGGGATTGTTTTGTTTACGTTTATATGCATGACGTTTATTTTATAACAATGAATGACGTTGTGACTTTTGTTTTTTATAAACAGATATTTTTAACGGAAAATTGTATTAAAGACTGATTCAACCGCAAATTACTATAATTAAAAAGGTTGAGCATTAAGGTAAATATTCGAAGATGAAAGGTACGACAAACTTCAACTTAAACTACTGTATAAAATCTTCCAGCGGGAATCGGTATTGAGGCATTTTTCTTTTTTTTTTACCCCATCCCTCCTCCACTACGACTAGTTAGTTAGTACGGCATTCTTCCGTTCCTTTTTTTGTTGTGGTAATTCCGGCGGATTACTTACGTTCCTAATGTTGCTCTCTTGCTTGTCCGCGCAGATTACCGTAACAAATTATTAGAAAACTTGCGTAAAATGGAAGAAAAGACGATGGTGATGAAGGAAATGGATTAATTCTCTAACAATACAAACGTCAGGGAGCTCAATTCCGATGGTACATAGAAAATCGCAGAATTTAAAAATGCCGGAGAAAGCGAACCAACGTCTTCAAGGTAAAACCATCCGCATTTGATGGAAGGTCACTTTGGCAGACATATTTCAAGCAATTTAAAGCTGCTGCGAAAGCTAAGGGATGGAACGATGGTAAAAGGTCAACCGCGTTGATTGTCGCGTTACTAGATGGAGGCCTTGAACATTCTGCAAAACCATACCAGAGCATGACCAAAGGAGCTACAAGGTCTTAACATCAAAGCTGGAAATTAGGTACAGCGGCTCTCATCTGCATTAAGTGTACCACGCTTAGTAAAGAACCGTTACCAAAAGGACAATGCAAATTTGCAAGAGTTTGAAGCAGATATTGTTCGTTTGGTGAGACTAGTTTGTCCCTTAGCACCGGACAGCTTCCTAGAATAATTGATAGTACAGACCTTTGTTGACGGCATACGCGACGGGAAGATATAGTAAACACTACGGAGGTCTCGACTAAAGATCCTAGATGATATGTCAGCTCATGCTTTAGAATTTGAAGCGGCAAAGCGAGTTTCGCATCATGTTAGTGGCAAGGTAAGGAGCTGCGTAGATGAGCTGGGCCAAGAAAGCGTAGAGGAGATAGTTCGACAGGTACTTCGTAAACACTAACCAAAAAGCAAGGAAACCTCATGTTGAAACTGTGGCAAATTTAAGCATATGCAGTCCAAATGTAAACAGCATAAGACGGAACCAGAACAGCCAGAAAACTATAGGAGCTCAACAGGAAGGGGCGAAAATCGATCTGCACAGATTCTGCCCTGGAGACCACCATTTGCGTGGCACGATTTAAGCATGCAGATAGCATTTACATGCATAGATGGTGTAATGGCAAGACTGTGAAGTTCTTAGTTGACACCGGAGCCACTATGACAAACGTTAATCCAGCTGTAGTGCACGACCGTGGTAAAGTGTCTCTTTCCACGATGCGTCTTCGAATTGTAATCGGTGAGGAAATTCAAACGCACGGAATGCTAAATGTAAAAATCGGATCGAGCAGCAAAATGTTTAACCATCAAGAAGTTATCTTGAGAAGGGATATTTTGAAGAAGTATGGATTCCATGTAGGTATGAAAGAGGATGTCTTAAGAGTAGAGGACAAGGAAGTACCGTTTTGCGAAGCAAACGACATGTCTGTGCAAGTTTGTATGAGGGACGACATTATCCCACCTAGAAGGACAGAAAGTATGGTGATGGACGCTTGGATGATGCCTCTGGAACGGCTTTCTGCGCATTGAACCGATCAGCGACGAATCCTTCCAAAAGGGCGTGGTTGTAGAGAAGTCTCAGAGTAAAGTGGTGCATGATCTACCTATTAAAATCTTCAAAGCCAACAACTACAACATCACGTAGAAAAAGAATGCAACAGTTAGGTGGCGTTCTTAGGTCGTTCACATGACGGGGCGTGCTGATGTTAAGAAAGAATAACCCACTAAAGAGTGCTCCGCGAAGCTATAAGATCAGTTGACAAAACCATGCCAGTATCTTGAACAACTGGGAGGAGTTGAAAACTTAATCCGAAGGTAATCGGACGCGTTCGCGGTCGACGGTGTTCGTTTAGGAAAGACTGCATAAACCTCAAAGGCGATATGATGAAATTTGAATACTTTTGAGCATGCCCAAGATTGGTTGTGATCTCGATGGGTTGGACTAGAGGGTGGTATAATATATGCTAGAGGTATTGGTCCACAAAGTCGGGATCCGGATCTTGGTGTGTGGTTACAATCCAAATAGTATAGCGCTGCTAGGAAGAGCGTTGATTGCTACTTCTATCAGCATGGAAACTGCAGAAATGGTTCCGACTGTTCTTACCGCCCCAAGCACTTCCAACGTACGAGCTATAGAATGCTCTGAGACAGAACAGCTTTCACCAAAATAATACAACAGAACATAAACGCGGCATCTTTAAACAAAAGATAATTGGTAAGCAGACTATGACGTGACATCTTCAGATGGGCTTGATTGACAAGTTACAAGAGTTTGCATAAAAGCTTTATTAACCTTACAATAAGAAACGTCTAAATGTTATTTACATAATTCTGGTTTATGCTCGAACTAATCTAGAACAATTGAATAAAATATAAATTGCCCGTTATGGGTTTCTGCAGTTTAGTTTTAATCCAAGCTTTGATTATAATACTAGCTATAAATTCGTCATATAAAATAAATTAGTGGAAGATGCTGTTAAAAACTTACACTGTTATATAAATTATTGTAGCGATCGATATAAATTAATAGTTAGTGCTTCGATAGTTAATTATAGTGCTTCGATAGTAATTAAGAAGATAGCACTGTAGCTTTAAGAACTTAGTATTTGTAGTAAGCGATTAGCTGGAAATAAATTGTAGTGAGTGCTTTAGAATTTCACTGTAGCTACGAGTTATTAAAGAAAGCTTGGGAAATCAGTTGATAATAAAGAACTGTTGTTTTTGCAAAAGAAGTTTCATTACAATACTTACGAATTACTGAAAAAGATAACTATGAATAGGAAACAGTGAAAAATCGCGCCAGACCAACTTTGGAAGTTATTGATGTACTAGGAAATGAATGAACGAGAGCAAGGAAGCAAGCGCAGCAGGAAAATGGAAATGGAAAATTGGTGGTTAAAGCTTAATATAACAGTTTTTAGTTAAAATTGGTAAATATATAACAATGTCTTACGAGAGTTTCATAGAATATAAAAGTGGTGTAAAAGTTTTGCTAAAGTATAAACAGATGAAATGAGGTAACCTAACGTATCGGTAATTAGTAAATAGGTGAATCATTTGTGTTCCTGAATGTGCTTATTTAATTTCAACAACCAAGGAGTGGAATCGAACTGTGAGTACTGTCTAAGCATTTCTTGCAGTTTTTTTAGTTTTTAATTAGATAAATATCTACATGTGAAATTGTAAAGACAAATTGCAATTGGTTCGTACAGCGACGGAAATACTTTTGTTTACATCTAAATCTAATATTATTGGATAACAAGTTTGACACTTTTGAAACGCTTAAAAAGAGTAGTTTTAATGGACACGGGGGGCGAAATCGGAAGTTGGTATTGCACTGTTTTTCTATGTATTGTTGTTAAGAGCATTTCCAAATAAATGGAATTTAAAATGTTATGTAAAGCAATCTAGAAAACTAGAACAATGATCATCATTATCATTAGGTCTTCAGTTCTAGAACTGGTTGGACGCGTACCCTCATTGTTTCCTACCCTGAACCTACTTACACATTTCCTGAAATCTGCACAGTCTGCATCTATCACTATCTGTGTGCTAAAACATCAAAACTTTACATTATTTACTAAGACAACAATTTTGGACATTATCAGCTACCGGTACTTTTAGAAGGCCAGTCATTAAATTGTGCCCTCTACCTAATTCTTAATCCGTTCTGCTTTTCCCTTTTTTCTTTAGAGATATATTATTTTTCATTTTTCGTTTTCAATTTAATTTTGCTATAAGGAAAAAAGTGTGTTTTCGACGGCCGGCATGTTCGCGCGAGAAATATTAAAAAGAATATTTCGATTACGTTTAAGTCGCGATCGTGTATTTAATACTTAATCACGTCGTTTTCCAGCTGATACCAATAAACAATATATCTGTGGGCATACGTCAAAGCACGGTCGCTTTTAAGTTTTCGTGAAGTCAAGTCGTGCTTTGTGTTCGACATTATTACGTTCAGTTATCACAAATCTATGTTTACGTTTCGCCGTTGAACTATTGTGTTAGTGTAAATGTAAATCTTCTCGTCCTTTCTTTCCCATTTCCCACAACAATCCAGAAGATCGGATCACCTGCATCTGTGTTGTATCAGCTTGGTAAGTGACTTTTTTACCTGTGAATTTGTTACATTTACGTAGTTTAATATCACTCTGTTATCCGTGGTCCGCTGCGCAATCCGAAGCAAAAATATTACATTTCGTCCGATATCGGGGTTGTATTAACACCCGGTACCCATCTGAATCAATTTTTTTGTTGATTAATAAGCTTTTTTACTATGAACGTATATTTTCCTGAAAATCATATCTTTATTCATATTTTGTTATATTTGAAACTAACACTAATAACTATTTTAAGATTACACAAAATACTGTTTTTGATTAAAATTGTACGTGATTATCACATCTGATGATCATCTAAATATTATGCAACGAAATTTTGTTCAACTAATAAATTTCTATATGACTAAAATGTGATATTATTTATATCTTTTGTTAAATATTGTTATTGGATACAAATTATTTATTACAGAATAGAAACTCTGATTTTAGTAGGGTCGATTTTCCGAAAGGTTATATAAGAAATTTTAAAATTATCTATTCTGAAAGAGTTTCTGTGTCTGCTCTAAAATTATAATTTTTCGAATACTTGTTAGATACAGTGACGTCCAAATCCACATTGTTTTGTTTAGCAAAGAATATTTCAAACCTACCCTTCTCATACTCTCCCTTGAGGTAATGGCTAAGTTAATCGTCGGCACAACCGTTTTTATAGTTCGATTTCGTACGCGTAGGAGTTTTAAGTCCGTTTGAAATTCCAAATTACCGCGTCTCACGTGTGCTATTGTTTTAAACGTGTTCATTATTATAATTAAAAAATTTAGAACTGTTACAACCGTTTCAACTCTAAAATTCCAAATTTGTTTTCTTAGAAAACTGTTACAATTGCGCCTATATGGTGAGGCCCGAATTGTTGCTCTATACGCTCTCTTGGGGCAAAATCTCGAAACGCGGATTAGATTAATAAATAAAATAAAACTGTTACAATATTAGAAGCAGATAAAAGAAGAAAAAGAGGTAGAGGTAGACGTAGATTGCACTATTGCACACAGAAAGTGAAAGAAGTAGCTGTGGAAATTTCAAGGAAATGTGTAGGTTAGCTCAGAATAGAAACCAATGGAAGTATGCGAGTAGATGCAATATAGGCACACGGCAATAAAATATCCTCCCATAAGAAATACACCCGCAAATCCTTTTTTCACTCCCATAAGAAATACTCATGCAAAAATTCGCACATCTGGTAACACAAATTTGCACAATAGTTTTCTTCAACTAAGCATTTTTTAGCTCCAGGCATGGATAATTTCAACACTTGCAAAAAATTCGCAATCTGGTAACAAAAATTTGCACAATAGTTTTCTTCATATAGGTAAAATCACCACAACGCAGTGCTTTCGGTCGTGGTGACGTCATAGCCTTTTATATATAAAGAACAATGTAATACTATTCTAAAATTTTTATTCTGACATTATACATAACACGGTCGAACTTTCCTCGTACATAACTGTTAAATGCACCACAAATTTCTTTTTTTAGGATAAACATCCTTTTGTTTACAGATGTTTGCTCGGCGTCAGAAAGGACGCAAATTTTAACCAACATTATATAGTCACAAAATGGTTCTGTAATTGGTGTGTGTAGTCCACCAGTCAGCATCTGTTCGCCTTCGACATAACAAATATTACCAATATCTGTCACCAGGTTATTGTTGCACATATTTTCTACCAACAGCCATAATCCAAATCGCTCATTTGTCAGTTTCACTTTATTCCCAAGAAGTTGAGGAACGTTAATCATCTTGGATACGCTCATGTTTACCGTTCTAGCTACTGCCGAATACTAAATTGGATACGAAAAATTGCCCCTTATGTACCCTACAGAGTGGGGGCGTATATTGCCGAAGATACCCGAATACACCCAACGAAATGCGCAACCGCCCTGAGGCGGCCATATTACCCGCCATGGCGGCCATTTTACCCCGCCCGGCATGGCGGACTTAGGTTAGTTGGTATTTTCTGGAGGAAAAAATGATGGGTTAGATCGGCGACTAAGGTGAAGGGTTTAGATTAGTTTACGTTGATTGGAGTTAGGTTAGTCGGTGTTGTCTGGAGTTAGCTTAGGTTAGTTAGACTTGTCAGGAGTTAGGTTAGCTAGTGGTGTCTGGAGTTAGGTTAGGTTAGTTGGCTCTGTGTGGACTTAGGTTAGATAGAAAGAAAAATTGATAGGTTAGGTCAGCGCCGCGCGGAAATATTATAGTTGACAACGATAAAACTGTGGGAATCGATTGTTTAACATGGCTAACAACCAATACAAGAATTAAGATATACAACAAATTTGTGTGTCAGATAACAAGTCCTGGTGTTCATAAACAACTTGGAAATCATATACTAGATTTTCTACGTTGTCCAGATGCACGTTTAAGGGAAACATTTGCGTCTATTTTGGCCAAAGAACATGGTATTACGCGATTGGAAGCGACAATATACAGCTGTACAATTGGAAGCTATGTCAGTGCGGAACGGGTGTATAATTCCTTAAAAGACTGTTTAACCATATTGGAAGATAGTAAGTTATACTTCTTAAAGGCGCCTATGTACTCGGTACCACTTGCCAAAATGTGGAGTAAGCTATCGGACCAGCTACAAAATAGCTGCTGTTTAGTGTATAAAGACCTACTACAGTACGTGTATTGGAGGAATAGCAATACAAAAAAATTGACTGGCTTGCATATTAAGTTGTCCAAGAAACCATAGGAAAAAGAAAAATTGATAAAGTATGTGCTTTCCGCTTTTAGCTTTAACTATTTACCTGTAAATTATTTGGAGACAGTAGAGGAGGAAGACAGCCAAGGTAAAATAAAAATCTTACATAAGTGCTACATTAAAGCAGGTAGTACATATTTTACACAATCTGCAACACCATATTCTACAATTCTAAAAGAAATAATCATTTCGGAATTGGGGTTGATAAATACGCCTAACATTCGTCCAGAGGTTGTACGACAACGCGTAAATATTGGCAGTAAACTCTATCCGTTTAGGCTAAAGGAAATTGCCCCATTATGCACGCCATACGCTGTAAGTGGAAAAAAAAGACAGCTGGAATTAGAGGAAATGGATGCAAAAAGGACTACATGGAAAACACTGCGGCAATACGCGAACAATACAAAGATGTGTTAGACAACGAACATCTTATTAGAGAAAATGAGGAAGAATTAAAAGATTATTTTATGTGCCAATGGACTGACTTAGATACATCTGGGTTGTACCAGCTGTATGCATTTGTGGTTAGTAAGAAAGATTCTTTTAGTTATGTAGGCGTCCTTGCGGAAAAGGATGGTACCGTATACTTTTTAAAAGGTTATTCTAAAAACGTATTTATCAAAATGGCAGATAACATAGACAAACTAAGGAATGCGGGTTTCGTAACCTTGGCGTACACCACACGCAAAGGGGTTCCGCTAAACATTGTATATTTGCCTAGTAAAGAACCTTTCGGATCATTTAAAACCGAGGGTCTTACAACCTATAACGACCATATATTCCCAAAAGTGGTGGACATGCAACTACACAACAGTGAGTGGGAGAATAAAGATTCCTTCCAATACCGACAAGAAGAAGTTGATCAAGCTATCAAGATACGTATGCAGGATATAGTGGGCAAGCCGTGATTAAAAGATTGTCACAAGCTGCAAGAATTACACAAAGGAATGGATCTGGTTGTCGGGGAATCAAAGACTTTATATAGAGACAAACTTCGGTACATTTTACAATTCGAAAAGCTAGTCGGTCTCTATGTATCAAACTATTGGCTAGAAAAAGAGATAGAGGTCTTGGGTGTCGATTTAAATTTTAAGCTGCGAATAAAATTAGATAAAATTAAAACCACTCCAAACAAACATAAAGAAAGAACTGTTTTCTGTGTATAACTGTGTATTAAAATTAAGTTTGAATGTCTCCATGCTTGGCATTAAATATTTTTAAATTTTGTTATGTATAATGTCAGAATAAAAATTTTAGAATAGTATTACATTGTTCTTCATTTATAACAGGCTATTATGTCACCACGACCTTAGATAAGTAGCTGAAAATAGGTAGCCGAAAGCACTGCGTTGTGGTGATTTTACCTATATGAAAAAAGATTTGCACCTGTATTTCTTATGGGAAGATATTTTACTGTCGTGTGTCTATATTGCATCTACTTATGCGTCCAACCAGTTTTAGTACGGAAATCTAATGATGAAAGAAGGAATTGTATTTAAACCTGATGATTATTGTAAACAACTAAAGGTGTTGGTTTTCAATATTCTGAACAAATGTTGATTGTGCGAAAAGTAATTGAAAAACTATTGATTTGGCAAGTGTATAAGTGGTGGGGATCTTGATAGCCGTCAGGTTGCTTAACCACCTACACGTACCATTGAATATCAGTGAAATAAGGTATATTTTTAGAAAACAATAGAAGGAGAAACGAGCAAAAGATCTAAAATAAAATAGATTTGCACAAGCCGGGCTGTATTTAGCAAGAAAAAGTAACTGCTGTTCGAAGACAACAAGCATATAAACAAGGAAAAAATTGCTGAAAACATATGTGTGGGGCACCGTACTGTACGGCTGTGAAACGGTGGACAGTAGAAGCAGAAAGAAAAATGAGAGAAGCCTTTGGAATGTGATGCTACAGACGTATGATAAAGATATCATGGACAGACAAAGTTACGAACAAAGAGGTTCTAGAAATGGTAGGGAAAGAAAGAAATATGTGGAAACAGTAAAAAAAATTAGAAAGAATAGGATGATAGGACACATACTAAAGCATGAAGGAATAGTGTGGAATATATTAGAAGCAGAGAAAGGATAAAAGGGAGTTAAACCGAGATTAGACTATTGCACACATGTAGTGAAAGATATCGGCTGTGGGAATTGCACGGAAATATGTAGGTTAGCTCAGAATAGAAATTAATTGAAGTACGCGTCCCACCAGTTCCGGAACAAAAACCTAATGATGAAAAAGTAATTGTCCCTAAACCTGATGATTATTGTAAACAACTACAAGTACTAGTTTTGCAATATTCTTAAAAAAATGTATATTGTGCGAAAAGAATGGAAAACTATTGATTCGGTAAAGGTCTAAGTGACGGGAATCTTGGTGGTCGTCAGCTTGCTTACCCCATTGTGTACCTTACATGTGATTTTCCAATGTTACATCCGAAAGTACTACATTGGCCAAGAAGCGAGTTTCTTTATCTGGAAAATATAGAATTTTGCCGAACTCTTGCTGTTCCAAGCAAGGTAGGGATCTTCAACGTGCGTGACAACAAACACACGGGACCTCCATTTTACCTCTCATCCAAACGAGGGTGTATTTTTGTGAAAAATGCTCGCCTAACATTTTTCAAGCGGACCGTGCAGGATTCGAACCCTGGACCTTGGGCGTAATAATCACACACATACCAACTACGCCACGGAGCCGCCTCCTCCCATTGTGTACCACTGAATATCGGTAAAATAGGGTATAGTTTGTTACGTTCATTTTCGGCGGTATTTGGTTATTTCATTTAAATCGATTCCGTTTCTACTCTTTCATACGTCGACAACATCCTGTTTACAATAAGTACGCTTCCTACTGATTTTCATTTTAAACTTATTTATTTCGAAACCTAAAGTTTATGCTAAAATTTAATAGTCAATACCTTGTTTTAGGTGTCCGTTAACTTGTTATACATTACGACCGCAGATAATTGATTCTTATGTGATTTTGGCACCCGTGTGGGTCCGGGAATAGAATAGTCCCACGGTACGACCTTGCCTGTCGTAAAAGGCGACTACAGCGGTTCAACACACACAGACACACACACACAGATTTACATACACACACACACACACGCGCGCACATACATACACATACGTCCACTTCATACACACACACTTCATACACCCACACATTTCTGTTTGATTCTCCTTTTCTTTCGGTCTCTCCTTGTACTCCTTGCACCCGTGTAGGTCCGGGAATAGAATAGCCCCATGGTACGACCTGCCTGTCGTAAAAGGCGACTACAGCGATCCAACACATACACACACGCACACTTTATACACGCACAACACATACACACACACTTATTACACACCCACATACACATACGCACGCGCACACACACACACATATACTTATTCATAACTACACTGGGATTCTGTTTTATTTTCTTTTGTGAGATTCTTAGTTTTTTTGTGGTTCTTGTACTTATACTTGTTGGTGTTAATCCTATTGGTTTCTTTTTCTTTTTTTCCTCGGTCCTTTCGTTTCACATTCCTCTTCTTTTTCCTGTGGCTGGTTTTACGTTCTGTCGGTGTTCGTGCCGACTTGATATATTTTTCGATCCACTTCCTGTGGTAGGAGCTTTCTAGTCCGTTTTTCTTTTCTTCGGAAATCATGACTTAGTAGTTAGCTGTTTTTTCTTTGGTTCGTTGTTTGTTGCGATTCTTGGGTACCACAGTTCTAAGTAATTCCATTTTTTTCTATCTAGCATTTTTGTTGTTTCCTAGCATACTTTGAGGTTTGACGACTGTGTCAGTGTTGACGCCGTTCTACCGTTGCCTTCGTTTAGTGCTACTGCCTAAGCTATTTTTCCCTGTGCTTCCCGTCAATTTTTTTTTTTTTTGCTTCGTCCAGTACATTGGTTCTTCGAGCCGGATGAGAGTTCTTTTTTGATTATAGGGTGTTTCTTTTTTTTTTTGGTTTTTTTGGTTTTCGTAAACGAATTTTCTTTTAGTTTTTTTCTCAAGCGATTTTTTTTTGTTTTTTTAATACTGCCCACTCCCGTACTTTTGCTTTCCTACCCCGACCTTTTAATTTTGCTGGGGGGATTTGTTACGTTCATTTTCGGCGGTATTTGGTTATTTCACTTACATCGATTCGGTTTCTACTCTTTCATACATCGAGAACATCCTGTTTACAATAAGTACGCTTCCTGATAATTTTCATTTTAAACTTCTTTATTTCGAAACGTAAAGTTTATGCTAAAATTAAATAATCAATACCTTGTTTAAGGTATCCGTTAACTTGATATTCAGTACGACCGCAGATAATTGATTCTTATGTTATTTCCATCTAAAGACTCGTTAAAGTAAGGTATTGAACAATCCGATAAAACCGGGTTTTCGAGTTTCTAATCACCTCTTAGCATGTTGTGATAACGCGAGGATTGAAATTATTAATGCTTGTTATTTAAAACGAATTAATTTTTTATTCATTTTCTGTTCGATAGACGACAACAATTACTCGACATTGCCTTTTTAAGTAATAGTGATTATTTGCTTCAATGTTTTTTTTGTTAGTGTTTGTTGATACTGGGAAAATCCCTTAAGGATATTCCTTTCTATTGGGTGACATATTTTTCTAATTAGACGTTTTTCTTTTACATGGTTCTTTGGGTATAAATTAGGGTGTATTTTTATTTCAGGCCTCCCCTGTAATTTTTTTTGGGTAAAACCCCGCCATTCACCAACTGAGCCCGGGCATTCTTGCATTGTTCTGCCAGCTACGTCAATGTATGTAGCAAGTTTTGGAAAACAATAGGAAGGATAGAGTGCAAAATATATAAAAAAAAAAGGTTAGCACACGGCAGTGCTGTATTTAACAAGAAAAAGCAGCTGCTGTGTTCGAAAGTAACAAACCTAGAAACAAGGAAAAATTGTTAAAAGCAAATGTGTGAAACACAGCACTGTGCGGTTGCAAAACATGGACAATAGGAGAATCAGCCAGGAAAAAGGTAAAATTCTTGAAATGTGGAGCTACAGATGTATGATCAAGATATCATGGAGAAACAAAGTTGAGAACAAAGAGGTTCTAGAAATAATAGGAGAAGAACTATATCTGTGGAAAGCAGTAAAAAAGGAGCAGAGATAGGATGATAGGACACGTTCTAAGGCCTGAGGGAATAGCGCGGGATATATTACAAGCAGAGAAAGGATAAAAAGAAAGATATAGGTAGACCTAGATTAGACTATTGTACACAGGTAGTGAAATATACAGGCTGTGGGAATTTCAGGGTAATATGTAGGTTAGCTCAGAATAGGAAACAATGGAGGTCTAACCGGTTCTAGGACTGAAGACCTAATGATGATGAAAAAAATAAATAAATATCAATCAAAACTATAGTTAATTATAACATTCTTAACATTCTCAAAGGCCAGTTTAATTGCTTATGTATTTGGTGAGGTAGCACAATATGTCACAATAGAAGATGGAATGCGTGACCGACCTTGTATATGATTTCGCTAGAATTCTTCAACTATTAGTGCGGATTAGAGCGAAAAGGAGAACGTGCAACTTAGGTATGCAAATATGTAGTATGATTTTTTTATTTCACTCACTCAACCGTAGTTAAAATTAAATACTTAGTTAATTAGAGGTAAATAACTAAAGTGTCACAGTTTCCAGCAAAACAAGGCGTACACAAAACAAACGGATGCCTTTTCTAAATTAACTACTTAATTGATGTATGACTTAAGTGCACATAATTTAGCAAAAACTTTCAAATACCGTGCGTATGTCCAACTTTCGCTCTTCCGGACGGATGTGAAGTAAAAGTGGTTAGGTTGAGGTACTAAAATTTATTATTAATATTTAACTAACAAATTTAAAAAGTAAATAGAGCACGAGAATAAATACGTATTAAGTGAAACATATTTGGTTTTTACTGTTGCAAATAATTGGAAATTAAGTCGTCGTTTGTGCGTGAAATAGATATCTAGCATACCTAAGTGAAAAATGTCAACTGAAAGTAAAATAATAGACAAGCATGTTATCAATTTGCATAATAAATTATAGAGGTGGTGTTTTAGATCAAAGCAAAAAAGTTCAATATCTCTCTTTGTCTTTATTATAATTATAAGCACGTAAATGAAAGCTTCTCTTAAAATGTTAAAGCACCGTTGTACGTAAAGAAAACTAACCTATTAAAATAGATGAAGAGACTGCAAAACCTTTTGCTGAACAATTACAAAGTTTTCCATTAATTTTTCGTAGCTTGGAAACATACCACTTTGGATATTGCCTGATCGTGTTTCAACAGAGTTTATTATGAAGAAGCCTGTAATTTTCCTATGCTTATTTGAACTTATTTTCCATATGTTACTCAGGTCATTTCGTTTTACTATTCTTGCTTTTTATTTATAAAGTTTCGATATATAACTCACGCAGGTTAATTTCTACAATTTATTCTTATTTCCGTATACTATATTTCAGATGATTATTTCTCTTATTTCATTGGCTTCAATGCCTTCTGTATAAACAACTCAGTTAATTCTGAGTTCTCGTAACCAAAAACGATATTTTACTTTTCTCCTATTAGTAAAATGCCCTTAGAAAATAAAGAATTATTTTGAATAAACTTAAATAAATTTGGATTATGTTCTAACTTATGCTAGAATCCAAGCTACACAGGCACTCAATTTATATGCACATTTAAAAGCGTATTTATCTTAACTATTTATCCAATAATTTATATCATAATTCTCGTGAATCCATACTTCGATTCAAACTGCTCGCTCTGACAAACTGTGCGGATTTATATACTTAATTTGTTTTCGATCTTTCCAGATTCTTAGCTTTTGTATGCTTTATATAGATTGCGTAACTGTAACTGTCAATCAATCCATTGTAGGTTAATGGCTTTGTCCTTTTTAATTCTAGACTCTCCGTCGCCTTTGGTAGAATATTTAATTTAATATGTTTTGCAAACAATTTCTTAATTGATGTATACACTAGATGTTTTTGTTGCAGAATAACTGTGAATGCTACATTTACGGGCTTGTCTTCGTTGATTCTATCCTCCACTTGCTCTCCTGAAGAATCCTAATTAATTCTATTTAGTTCTATGTTTGGTTAAGACTGCTGTGTTATCTACAAAAGCAGTAGTCCTGCGTATAAAGGGCAAGTCGAAGAATGCTATCTTGTAGTACATCAGCTTTTTTAGGATAAACAAATGCTGTAGCTTTTTCGTATCTTAGTAGGAAGTATATTTCTTTTATGTTTGAAGCAATTATATTGAACTGTGTATGTGAAATGTCCTTATGTAGCCTTTGCAGTAGAACTGAATGACAACTTGTAAACGTAACTAGCATCCAGAAAGGTAGCGTTACAGTAGCTCCCTTCTTAAAATAGGGTATGTAATGCGTAAACTAAGCTGCGGTTCCTGGTTCCGTGTTGTTTTTCTAAAAACAAATTGTTGGATTTCTGTTATTTCCCAGTTCATTCTTTTCATAATTCTTAACGATTTGCAAGTAATGATAGTAAATTAATATCGGGTCCCATGTGATTAGTTACCCATTGGGCGCGTCTTTAGGTGGCAGATAGGAGAACTCCCAGTGTATCTGGCCAAGTAATTGGCAAAATATTATGGGCAGGATCGTGAGAAGCTTATCTCTTGCGGATACCCAGAGGCTTGAGTGGTATAAAACCCACAACATAGCGAAGAGCAGAAGACTGTGCTAAAGCGGAATATAATTCCGCAACCTGAGCCAAGTGAAAACGATCCCGCGGACCAGACCCCTTCGCTCAGCTGTACTTTCGTGGCTATGGGGTTGCACTTAGGTAAACGAAGCCGGTGTAACATTTATTGGTATGCTGAAAATCGTGCTCATGTCTCACAGGCAAGGAAGGTGTGTGAGGCTTAATCGCCTGGACCAAGAGTAGATACTCATTAAAGATCCTACATTGCGTGGTGCAGGACTCAGCTCAGGGGATTCATGGTTGCATAGTAGACCAGTCCCAATCGGTTCAAAACTCAAGAAACACGTCGGCACCCCGTTTTAAGCACATCTTCCATGCCAACAGAGGGCATCTGATGTGGTGACCTTTAAATTCCCCCTTGTTCGTAAGAACAATCATTTAAAACCATAGTAAATTCTTTACCTGAGGTGGTGGAATCAGTAATAGGCAACTCCTTGGATGACCATAATCAATTCATGGAGAAGTAGACCCGGTATCTAGCTCGAAGGCAAGACCGAAGTCAGATGCGCCTGACGTAAAGGGCCCAATTAAGAAGTTTGCATGTACAGGACTACAACCAAGGAAGCTTACTAGGGCTCAACGAAAGAAGCTAACGAAAGCCAAGAAAGTCAAAATTGGGATGTGGCTGAGTCGAAACCGTTCACGAAGTAGGTGCTGGTGTAGAAAATGACCGGTGGCAGCAAGAGACCTCGATCAGACTTCCACACCCACACTGACCAAACCCTAGCAGCAAACTAAACACTCCAAGAGCCTAGAGCAGATTGGGTCGTATGGTGCATCTGCCAGGTGTTTGTAAGGGCGGTAGTCGATAGACGCGATCCAGACTCTGTACTGACTGAGGAGCAGTCATTGAGCACCCAGAACATGCTTTTTGATGCTATATATGACACGCCCTCTATACGCTCTAATCCACCTCAGTTAGAGGACACCACGTTTGCCAATGGAATTCTTTGGCTGACCTGTGCTAACATTTGAACTATAGAGTGGATACAAAAAATTCTTGAGATAAAAAAGACCTCTGAGAAGAGGCGCATCTTACAATAGCGGACGCAGCGAAGCTCGCAAAAGGTCTGGATCTACGACAGAAATGCCAAAGAGAAAACGGCATGATCTGTTTAGGGAAGTAGAATCCTGGTCTTCAAACAGATGACTGGCGTATGCTTTCCCGGAAAGTTGATAAAGAAGGTGTTATCCTGGCCTTTTCAGTCGATCCGTGGTTGTTTGAGCTGCTTGAGCATGTCAAGTTCAAGGTCGATTATGGGTCGAGAACTGTCTTAGTCAAGCCCATACGTTACAGTTCTGTTTGTGATAAGGGTGGTCCAAGTGAACCTGCAGCACAGTAGGTCAGCATTAGCAGACCTTTGTAAGCTAATGGGGGTGGGGGGAGGGGGGCTGTGACGGTCTCTAATCAGGAAGCTTGGGATTGCAAGGACAAGGTGCTAGGACTGGGCTCAATCGGAGAAGAACCTATATACTATAGATCTTCCGACAGACCCATGACATTCATATTAATTAGTAACAACCTTAAATGGTCGCGACATACAGAATTCTGTCACCAAGACATTTGTGGCAGTCAGGATGAAATTGAGCGGCGGTAGGCCGAAGCAGATTGTTTTCGGATCAGCCTACCTTCCGCCCGACTCGCTTCGTCTTCCACTTTAAAAAGAAATGGAGGCACTGGCGACTATGTGCAGTGGGAATGGATTCCTCCTCGTTATCGGTACCGACGTAAATGCTCTCCACACTTTGGGGCAGTACTGGAACCAACTGGAAGTATATCAATGATGCAATTCATAATAGCAAATAATTTTGACATTCTAAATAGAGGTAAAACTCCAACCTTCGTAAATAGACGTAGGATGTACGTGATTTATATAATTATAAGCTTACCACACATAGGCAACTATATTAAAAATTGATATGTATCTGAAGAGGAATATTGCTCAGACCAAATGTATAATCGCTTTTCCTTCGCTAGGCTGATTCTTGCGAAAGAACTCTATCGCAATTCAAGGAAAACTGAATGGGATCATTATAAGATAGACCTTGATCGGCATCTTGTGAACGAAACCTTAACAGTAAAAACTTGTCTGGATCGGTTATTTCAACATACAAGGAAAACTGTCCTGAATTGGAAAGGAAAGGAAGGATTCGTAGAGAAACTCTAAACTCAGACATTGCCGAACCCTTGTCGTTCCAGGCAAGGTAGGGATCTTTAACGTGCGTGACAACACTCACACACGGGACCTCCATTTAACCTCTCATCCGAACGAGGGCGTAATTTTTGTGAAAAATGCTCACCTGTCATTTTTCAAGCAGTCGGCTGTGTCGGGATTCGAACCTAGGACCTTGGGATCCGTAGTCTTACGCTTACTACATTGATCCACGGCGACGCCTAAGCTTTTCCTACATTACATTTACATTTCCAATGCTCCAACCGAAGGTACTACATTGGCCAGAAGGCGAGTTTTTTGTTGCCTGGAAATTTAGAATTTTGCCGAACCCTTGCCGTTCCAGACAAGGTAGGGATCTTTAACGTGCGTGACAACACTCACACACGGGACCTCCATTTAACCTCTCATCCGAACGAGGGCGTAATTTTTGTGAAAAATGCTCACCTGCCATTTTTCAAGCAGTCGGCCGTGTCGGGATTCGAACGCAGGACCTTGGGATCCGTAGTCTTACGCTTACTACATTGATCCACGGCGACGCCTAAGCCTTTCCTACATTATAATTTGAATTAGGGCCGCCATACCTGCGGCCACGTCCCCAATGCTCCACCCGGAGGTACTACATTGAGTTTAAACGCGAAAAATAAACGTGCTTCTTATTAATTCTAACTTCATAATTAATCCACCCTAAGAAAACTCTAAATAAAAACCTAACAAACCTAAAATCTAACAAACCTAACAAACTCTAACAATCTAACAAACTTAAAAATCTGACAAACTGAAACAAAAACTAAAAACAGGGTTGTAAATAGTGGTATCCCTAGCGTTGACTTTGAAGTGTGCCCGATCAACAAGACACAAGCAAAAATGAGAGGGGGAAGGATCCATAATACCAGACAGCAGACACCGGCTCTGCTTACCAGTGCGACGTGAAGGGTTGACTTAGAACTATCCAAATCTAGCTAGCTCTAAATTCAGACATTATAATTTGAATAAGGGCCGCTATACTTGCGGCCACGTCCCCAATTCTCCACCCGGAGGTACTACATTGTCTAAACTCAGACATTACATGTGATTTTCCAATGCTCCTCCCGAAGGTACTACATTGACCAGAAAGCGAGTTTTTTTTACCTGAAAAATTTTGAATTTTGCCGAACCCTTGCTGTTCCAAGCAAGGTAGGGATCTTTAACGTGCGTGACAACACTCACACACGGGACCTCCATTTAACCTCTCATCCGAACGAGGGTGTATTTTTGTCAAAAATGCTCGCCTAACATTTTTCAAGCAGACCGTGTCGGGATTCGAACCCGGGACCTTGGGCGTAGTAGTCACACACATACCACTACGCCACGGAGCCGCCTCTAAACTCAGACATTATAATTTGAATTAGGGCCGCTATACTTGCGGCCACGTCCCCAATACTTGCGGCCACGTCCCCAATGCTCCACCCGGAGGTACTACATTGGGTTTAAACGCGAAAAATAGTCGTGCTCCTAATTTATTCTTACTTCATAGTTGATTCACCCTAAATAAAAACTAAATAAAAATCTAACAAACCTAAAAATCTAACAAACCTAACAAACTCTAACAATCTAACAAACCTAAAAATCTGACAAAAACTGGAACAAAAACAAAACAAAAACTAAAAACAGGGTTGTAAATAATGGTATCCCTAGCGCTGACTTTCAGTGTACCCGATCAACAAGCAAAATGAGAGGGGAGGGATCCGTAATACCGGATAGCAGACGCCGGTTCTGCTTACCAGTGCGACCTGAAGGGTCGTCTTAAAACTATCCAATTCTAGCTAACTAATTTAAATCCATCCCTAGCTTTCCTATCGTTCCCTAACTGATTTACATTATGATTACAATCTTCGCAATTCTGCTCGTCCTTCCCAAATATATACTGCAACCAAAATGGCGACAGAACGTCAAACAAAACAAATAAGCCACATAATACATGCTATATATAAATAAATATAAAGTGTAAATATAAAATATAAATAAATATAATTATGTAAATATATAAATAAATGTTTAATAAGCGTTAAGCATATAGCAGTGCACAAAATAGCGAAAGCATCACCCTATTTATCAGGTGCACTCGCACAAGCATTATGTCGGCTAGCGCCTTTACACACCAAACGTGCTTCTTAAATTATTTCAAAACTACTAATTAATGTAAATCAATGCTTGTGCGAGTACAGCCGCCACAATTTAAGTCTTACCTCGATAATAAAATTCTCCAGCATCCGAAGATCTGGTCGTCTGTAACTTACTTCTAAAGGTGGGACGGGTGCACTGCTAAAGTCCTGGTGGGTATGCACTAAATGTTCTTGGGGATCACAATCACTATCACTATCACTTCACTTTCAAGTCCTGGGGGATGCGCGGTTGCGCTCTGTTTTATTATTCTTGTTTACTTTATTGATTTAATTTAATGAGGGTTTATGATTTATTTGTTATTGTTTATTTGGTATTATTTATTCCCGATTTTCCGCACATAATTATGAAGATAGGCAGTGATTGTATTAATGGAGTGGGGTTTCTCGTGCATATTGGACATTTTGGTATAATTATCTTTATTTTTTTTTTTTAATTTAATATCAGGTTTTGGTTATGCTCGTATCCTTACTCACGCCAAGTCAATCTAAAATTTTCAATCCTCCCACCAACTCCACCGAATTTTACACGCGGTCGTCATTGATTGTCTAATCTCGCGACCCTTCCCGCGAATTCTTTTAAGGCTGTCCAGAACGCCTTCTGGTTAACCACTTCCCGACTTCCTCTAGGCTCTTTGGCCATGCCAGACCTAGAATAGCTAGTTTGCTATCAGCCAACCCTCGATTTCCCGCCTCAAGCGGGCAGTCGAAGAGCACGTGCTCTGCGCTTTCCGCGCCCTCACCGCATTCGCAGCGGTCGCTGTTGGTTAGACCGAACCTTTGTAAATACGCCTTCAGGGCGCCGTGCCCTGTTATCAACTGCACCATTTTGTGATCGAGCTTAACCTCGATCTTCCCTCTGGCTTCTATGCTCGGTATGAATTTGTGGGTCAACCTGCCCGTGGCAGCGTTGTTCCACCTCTCTTCCCATTGTCGAATTGATTTTTCGCGCAGCTTTCTTTTGATTAAAGACCTCGGTATCGACGAATGTGATATTCGAAAGTCGCCCGTCGCGGCCTCTTTAGCTAATTCGTCAGCCCTATCGTTTCCTACGTTACCATTGTGCGACCTGGCCCAACAGAACTTTAAACGTCGAAACTCTAGCGTTGTACGCGCTATCCTCCAGACGTCCGCTTGGAGATCTGTCGAGGTGTTCATGTTTGTTAAAGCCGTTAGCGCCGATTTACAATCACTGATTATATAATACTCGTCTTTGCCCGTATGGTTTATTACGTAATCGATAGCCTCTCGTATGGTTACCAATTCGCACTGGAAGATAGTGCACCAGTTCGCGAGTTTGGTTTGAAACCGAAACACCCCCCTTTCCTGCTTATACACGACAAACGCCGCGCCTGCTTGCCCATCGTCCATACGTGAACCGTCCGTATAAATTCTGATACCCATCGCGTCCTCATCACCTTCGACAAACTCGATCCCTCTAATATCAGCCGGGTGCCCTAACTCAGATACAACAATCTTTCTTGCAATTTCCCTATTACCAAGATTAAGATCTTCGATAATTTCGCGCCCTTTTCCTATATTTATTAATCGTCTATCTCTAATCTCCCTAACGACATATTCGATAGGGAGAGTCCTACTGATCACCAGGACAGCCTCCGTGGAGGTGGTCCTGTACGCCCTCGCCGCTTTTACCGCGGTTATGCGTTGTACGCTCGTTAATTGACGCATCTCCCGGACTTTACAACCTTCTGCCCATACAGAAGCTGCGTACAGTATTGCCGGCTCAATTGCTCCGGCATAAACCGTCCTCAGCGATTCGCCCCTGAAACCCCACTTTATTTTAGCCGCCGCCATCATTTTATTTGATATTTCGCCGCCCTTACTTTTTACGTATTGTACGTGCGCTTTCCAATTTAATTTATTGTCGATCTTGACGCCGAGGTAGGTAATACAATCTTTAAACGGATTTTCTCCTCCTAGCTCTAACCTAGGAGGTCTCTGTCCTGGTTTCGTGCCGAAATAAAGCGCCTCTGACTTCGCCGTGTTAAATTTTAATTTTACCGCCTGCGACCATTCGTGTAATTTATTAAGCGCCTTGTTCGGTTTTGTGCGCATATCCATTAACAATCTCGATCTTACAATTAAAAGTGTGTCATCTGCAAACCCAACGATTGAGCATCCTGCGGGCAACTTGACCCTAAAGATGCTCTCATACAACAACTTCCAAAATGTGGGACCAGAACATGACCCTTGCGGGCATCCCCTTTCCACCTCACGCGACAGAACTTCACCCGGAATTTCAACCTGTGCTAATCGCCCGAGAAATAGCTCTTGACCAAAGACATCAAGTTTCGCGGACAACCCTACGATCTAACTCGCAAACGATTAATGGCCACCAGGCAGCATCAAATGCTCCTGAAATGTCCAAAGCAACAACGACACAGTACTCTTTGGCATCTCTTGCCTGCTTAATTTCCCCGACAACGAACTCTAACGCGTCGATAGTCGACTTGTCCTCCACGAAACCAAACTGTCGGTTATTAAAACCGCCGCTGTCTCGCACTAGGTGTTCAACACGCGTAGTCATAACGCGATCTAAAACTTTCCCCAGCACCGGTAGCAAGCTAATTGGACGATAGCTGCCCGGATCTGACGCATCCGCCTTTTAGGTTTGGGTATAAATTTCACATTCTGGATTTTCCAGCAACGCGGAAAAACGCCCTTTCTAAACAAAGATTAAACAACCCAACAAAGACACAGGGGGCTAACAGGCACGCCTGCAGAGCTGCGTCTGAAGTGATTCCATCATGCCCCGGTGCCTTCTTAGGGTTCATCCTCCTAAGAACCCTGACGACCTCGTGAACTAGGATTGCCTTATCGGCACCTGTTCCTTGCGCCTTTGCAGCTTCCCGACGTATTAAATCGTGCGACCCTTCATCCCCCTCGGGATTATCCGATGGGAAAAATTTCTCTAGTAAATATTCCGCTGTGGTTTTAAAACCTTCCGTGTATTTGCTATTTGTTTTCTTTATATTACTGAGCGCGATTTTTTGTTGTTTTCCTCTAATTACGCGGTATGCGGTTCCCCAGGGTTCTTTCTCTGAGTTTTGCGTGCAGAATTCTTTAAATTTATTCGTTCGCGTTTCTTCTATTAATATTTTATATTCGCGGTAACTTTGATTATATTCTATTCTCCGTTGTTCTCTTATATCTCCCGAGGCGCGTTGATAGCGGCGCCTTAGGTTACGCGTTTCTGCCCGCTTGGTGGTTAGTTCCCGGGTCCACCAGGGTACGCTGTCTTTAAATGTTTTCTTTGCGGCATGGAATACGACGACGCGTCTACCACCGCGTCGTTCAATTTTTTCGCGAGTGTTTCTACTTCGTCTGCCTCTCGGCAGTTAAATAGCTCATTTTCGAGCGCAGGGATACTTTCGCCAAATTTTTCTTTAAACCGCTCCCAATTTGCTTTTTTATTACAGAACCGCGGAAATATAGTTAGCTGCTCGTTTGCGCTTGTTTTGGTTTCAACGTCCCATGTTATTAATTTATGGTCAGAGAGCGTTTCCTCGTCCGACCTTAGTTTCCAATTACAAATCGTTTCTAACATTTCGTGCGAGACTGCAGTAATATCTATAAAACTGCTGCCTCTATGCGTCTCAATCTAAACTCAGACAACTGAAGTGACAGTTTAATAAAGCAAAACAAGTCAGGAAACTGGGAGGTGTCCAAACGGACTCTTACTGAGTACAACAAAGCTCTGAGGAAGGCCAAGAGAGAATCGAGGAGGAAGTACTGCAAGGATGACAAAGGATACCCCGAGTATGCCAGACTCCAAGGATTAGATCGAAGGACGCCTAGCGTTCAATTGGTTCACTGACTATGGGAGATTGTACCTTTACCAGGGAATGAGAAGCAGACGATGGCTCTTTGGCAGCGGACTCACTTTCCTGGCGCGACAAAGTTGGAGCATCACCTTTTGAGAGGCAAACCCAGGAACCTTAATCCACTAAACGGAGGACTGGATTGTAACGAAGAAAGTGAATCTCCCGTAATTATTAACTTTTCATGTCCTTTTACGTATCTTAGTATGTCTTCGATATCTCTGTAGATTCCTTCTAGCTCTTCCTCGTTGTAGCTAGAGGTGGGCATGTATACTTGTATTATTACTGTATTCAATAGTTTGGATTCTAATCTAACCATGAGTACTCTTTCGTTCTTTTGTAGGTAGTTTTCTGCACATTGTCCTATCTTTTTTCTCATAACTATCCCCACACCCGAAATTCCTTACCCTGATCCTGTGTGAATTGCCCTAAAGATTCCGCTCCAAAATCCCCCTTCTCCGACCACCGAACTTCACTGATCCCATACTATGCCTCATGATAACCTATCCATTTCAATTTTCAAATTCTTTAGTTTAACTACTTGCAATCATGGGGCTGATGAATTAGCTAAAGAGGCCGCGACGGGTGACTTTCGGATATCACATTCGTCGATACCGTCGATAACGTTGCCACGGGCAGGTTGGCACATAAATTCATACCGAGAATTGTAGCTAGAGATCAGATCTAGATGAAGCTCGACCATAAAATGGTACAGCTGATTACAGGGCAAGGCACCCTGAAAGCGTATTTGCAAAGATTCGGTTTTACCGACAACGACCGCTGCGAATTCGGCGAGGGCGCAGAAAACGCAGAGCACGTACTCTTCGACTGTCCACTCGAAGTGGCAAATCGTTGGTTAGCTGATGTAAAATTAGCTATCGTGGACTAGCATGGACAAAGATCCTAGAGGAACTCGGGGAAGTGGCTAACCAGACGACGTTCTGGATAGCCTTTAAAGAATTTGCGGGAAGGGCCGCGAGATTAGACAGTAATAACCGCGTGTAAATCTGAAGGTGAAGGGAGTGAGGGAAGGATTAAAAAATTTTAGATTTCGACTTGGCGTGAAAATTGCCATGATGAGAATGATATAACCGAAACCTGTATTTAATAAATAAAAAAAAATAAAAAAAGAGAAAAAAATATTATAATAGCAATTAACCAAAAGTCTAATATGCACGACTAACCTCCAACACCACTAAAACAATCACTGTCCTACCTTATATGCGCGGAAAATTGGAATCGGGAATATAGTTAAACAAATAAATAACAACACACTAAATCAGAAAACCCTCATTAATTTGAATCAGTAAAATAAATAAAGATAATAAAATAGAGTGAAAACGCGCATCCCCCCCCCCCCCGACTTTTAAAGTGTGAACTCCCAGAACGCTTAGTGCATACCCACCAAGACTTTAACAGTGCAAATCCATCTCCCCTTAGCAGTAAGAAACCAATAGACGTAAGAAGACGACCAGATCTTCGGATGCTGGAGAAATTTATATACGAGGTACAAATAAAATTGTGGCGGCTGTACTCCCATAAGCATTGACTTGTATTAATAAGGAGATTTTGAAATAATCTAACGAGCATGTTTTGTGCGTAATGGCGCTAGCCATCATAATGCTTATGCAAGTGCAACTGTTAATTTGGGCGATGCTTTTGCTAACTTATAGACTGTTGCATGCTTTTGCTTATTTAGATATTTATTTATATATTTATTTTATGTTTATTTATATATCTTATATTACATCGTATTTATTTTTGTTTTTTTATATGTATATTTTAACCTGCATGTTACTGTTTTGTAGCTTGATTTAATTCGTTTTGACGTTCTGCCACCTATTTTGTTGGGCGCAGTATTTATAGAAAAGAAGAATGTAGTTATAATATGTTAAGTTAGGGAACGATAGGGAACGTTAGGGACGAATATAGGATTTACTTAAAATAAAACACTTAGACCAGGGAGCACGAATTTGTAAATTTATAGAGCAGGCAAAATAGCTGGATTCAATATTAAAATATTTGGCGAATGCTTAGAAAATTTGAATTCATTTTTAAAATTAGCTAGCTAGATTTGGATAGTTTTAAAACGACCTTTCAGGTCGCACCGGTAAGCAGAGCTTGCTATGCGGTATTACGAACCCCCTCCCCACCCTACTTGCGCGTATGTTTTGTTAAACGAAGGTACTCTAAATCAACGCTGGGATACCATTTTTCAAACCCTATTTTTAATTGTTGTTTCAGTTTGTTAGATTTTTATTCGGGATCGATTAATTTTGAAGTCAGATTACATTTGAAGCACGTTTATTTTCGCGTTTAAATTCAATGTAGTAGCTTCGAGTGGAGCATTGGGGATGTAGTCGCAAGTATAGCGGTTTTATTCACATTATAATGTGTAACTGGGAGGTATTGTGGTGGTTTCCCGTTGCCTTCCACACCGCAGTAGTGTGTCTAAGAATGTCATACGGACCCCTATGGTCTCTGTCACTCTAAGTACTGAAACAGTTGCTGCCTTCTTTCGGAGACCTGTCTTAGTCTGGTTCCTCACTAAAGACCCCACTAATTTGGTTATACCTGTAGGTTCGGCTGTTTAGATCACTGAAACTCTCAAACTATTCCACCCGTTCTAGTAATCTACAACTTCTTCCAGGTGCAGGTTCATTCAAAACGGGCAGTTAGTTATACAAAATGTTATTTCAGCAACGTTTTAGTATTACTGTTTGGTTTGGAATTTTGAGAGGATATAGAAGCTATGAATAACCGATTCAATGGGGAATGGTACAAACAATTTTTAAACAACCGCTTGCATGAAATTCTAGAGAAAATTCCTCTAGAAATTCGTGGAAGGATGCTGCGTCAAATAGATAGCGCACAAGGTCATTATCAGGGTTGGCCAAGTTTTTCCCGCCCCTGGTAAATACCACGGTAAAAACCGGTATTTACCGTCCTGGGAAATAGTCCGTTTTTCCCACATGTGGGAAAAACTACTATTAAATGATGAAATGTAAGAAAACTTTTAAGTTTCAAATTGTTTGCATTTTTAATAATATTTAGTTGTATCAAACTGCATATTAAATATTACATATTAAATAATATTCAAAAAGCTTAATTAAAATTCCTACAATTTTAGTATTTTAATAAAATTTACTTTATTCTGAAACTACGAAATATAAACAGATTTCAATTTAAAGAGAGTTCTGTATATTGTAGGCATATTTTGCATAAATTATAAGAAAACAACCTTAAATCAAAATACATAATTAGAAATACGGTGACAAAATACCTAAGCATTTTACCAATCTAAATGTTCATTTTCTGTCATAGATTTTAATGTCATATAACAAAACACCATTTTGGAGGCTGTTTGTAAACTTAACTTGTTTCTAATTTTACTTTGAATAAATGAGAAATTTAAGAAAATGCGTTCCAAAGATCCAGATGACGCAGGACATTGTTGAAGGTGTTCCATCAGCTCCAAGAAGTTTTTATCAATTCCACTTTTTGTTAGGTTTTGCCACCACAAAGAAGGTGATACATTATCGACAACACTAGGTGAAAAAAATGTTTTGGGAAAAGGCTCCTCTTCTAATTGAAACTGTATTGTATACTGCAAGTATCGTGGATTTATGTCTTGTAAATATTTACGGGCAGATTCTTCTTGACTTTGGGATAATTTTTTACCTTTATACAGTGGATTCATCATGTTCGCTAAAATGTGAATAGGAGTTATTGCAGTATCAAATGTAGATTTCACTTTATTTAAGTGCGGTTTGAGTTCTTCTTTATGAAGAAGATCAACCAAAATTTCGCACGCATCAGCAATGTTAGCCTTGTCACTCTGTAACTTATTTAAAGCATCAGATATTGATTTTAATTGACTGTACATATTTTTTACTTCTTTGTATAAGTAATGATTAGTAATTATTTGTTTTATACCATGCTCTATTTTTCCTCATGTGTGTCCACAATTTGTAAATAAAACGGCCTGTTCGTTATAAAAGTTTTTAAGCAGATCATTTCAGAATTCCAGCGTGTTTCACCTGGTACTTTAGGTTTAACCGAATCAGCATATTCCTTTAATAAGCTTCCAGGAATGTGGTGGTTTCGAAAGAATTTTTGTACTTTAACAACATGGGTCATAAGCGACTCATTTTTTACGTTCTTTCCCAAAAGATTTAGGTAATGCGATGCACAACCGTATACAACTGGTACAACATTTTCAGTTTGAAGATGTTGCCGCATTGAAGACATTTTTGGTTCGTTATCAGACACAAAACTTCACTGTGCACTTGTATTTAGCTTCAGCTGTAGTTTTTGCTTCACAAGCGAGATTTTTGCAGTAATCGCTTGTTTTCTTATTTGTTCCACAATCTACTGAAGAAATAAATACACTTTTACCGTTGCAGTGTATGGAATTAACTATTATTGGATCATTATGTACATTACTCCATCCATCCTGCATGAGAGTAACATTTTTTCCAGCAACATCCTTTCTAGCAGTTTCTTCCAGCTCTTCTGCTACTTTATCAAGTAAATTTTCTGCAAGGTTTTTTCTGGATGGTGGTTTATAACCAGGCCTAAGTGCTGATATCATGTTGATAAATTCTTTATTCTCTGCAGCCAAAAATGGGATGTTACAAGCGTAAAAGAAACGTGCTATTTTGAGGTCAAGTTCTTGTTTTTGGGAAGTTGATGTGCTTATTACAAAGTCACTTACTGAAGGCTGGTATCTTTTGATTGAAGGCTTTGAAGTTCCAGCAGATTTAACACTTGAAGTAGTTATTGGCTGTGGGTAATCCACATCGATAGTGGGTAGCACATTAGACTCTAACCTAGAGCTAACATTTATTGGAGAACAAATGGAGTCATGAGTATCTTCATTTTTCTTCAATTTTGGACAAGTTTGTGATACATGCTTTGTCATTCTATCAGCTTTTGCACTAACTACTTGATAACATGATTTACATTCAACTATTAACTTCCCATTTATATCTTTTTGATTAAAATAACTCCAGACTGGATTAAGTGGCCTACCTCCAACTTTTCCTTTGGCTTTTGGCATTTTTTTTAGTTTATTTTATATAAACACAATTTATTTTCAACTAAATGTTTCACTAAACTAATCTACTTCATTATTTTTACAACATGTGGGAACAACTGCAGCAGAAAACAAAGCAAAAAATACAAAATGGCTCCGCTTTCATCTGATTGGTTAAAATAAAAATCTACAGCTACATACTTGCTGTTCATTGGTCAGTACTTTGATTGGTCAAAATCTATGTTTTAAGTTTTCCCGGTATTTACCACTTTTTCCCGGATTTACCAGTTTTTCCCACTGGGATGGGAAATATTAGTTTTGGACAGGAAAATGCCAACCCTGGTCATTATGGAATGCGGTCCACCAGATGATTGAATACCCATTACCCTGAGTGATGGATGGGACGTGATGACCTGTTCCCTGGTTTGCAAAAAGTCCGGAGTAAAACCAATTACATTTTTATATTTGGGAACATATGAAACGATTAGTTTATCGTGTTGACATTGAATAACGTCACTAAATACTTCAAAGAATAATTAATGCGGCTAATGAAATCCGGGAAATTGAATGATCAAATGGTTTTACTGTTTGGCAATTAAGTTATAAAATGTTGATTTGACTTTAATTTGTTTCTATTACAATATTGATATAACTATTTAAATTTAATTTTATTTAAAAAGAACTTTCACTAATTGTAGATTTTTAATCATACAGTTTGGGGCGTATAACTTTTTTATGCTTAGGATGTCCCCTCTGTATGAGGGTAAAGGGTATTTCATCAGTCATGATTCACCCTTTATATTCAAGTTTATGCTTTATAGTACTACGGTGATTAAAAATGCGAATAACAATATTGGCAAACTGTAATTTTAAATTGAATTTTATACTTCCTGGTTGTTAATAGTCTTATTAAACTACTGTTAAAATACAGCAACCGTAAAATTAATAACCTCCTATAAATATTGTTCCAGTTTTATGATCCAGTAGAAGTAATAACAAATAAACTTTAATAATTTTGTTTGCTGTAACGCTGAGAGGGAAACTTTTCAGTTTATCCTACGATTCTCACAAATTACACGCTTTATTAAATCAGTCACTATGTACATTTAAATAAGACACGATTTTTCTTTTGGAGGTTGTAGGGGGTTCAAGAAAGCTTAACTTGAAGTTTTTGACCTCCTATGGTCTGCCTTTTTTTAGGAGAGTAAAAAACCTGAAAAAATTGTTTTTTCGCGACAACTCGGGTTCTAATAAAGTCATAAGGTCGACTCTAAGCTCATTTTAAAGGTTTTTATGTGCTCTAAAAGTTAGGTCCTACTACATTTTTACGTATGATCGATTTGTTTTCAAGATATCAAACGACAAAGCAGAATATAAAAGTATTAATTTTAGTTTTTCTCATTATTATCGTCCGAAATTGCAAAAATGCTTTAAATGAAAGTTATAGAGGACAAAAAACAATTTTCGTAATTTTATTCGTTTGATTTCGTTGAAAATTACGCCTTGTAGAGCGCCTCAAAGTGGAGAGTCGGCGCCAACATGTGGTCGTATCGAACGCAGCACCGCATCGCTTTTAGTAAGATGTGTTAGGAATTGGTGCCGGTGGACCTTCGACTGACTATTATTTATAATATATACAGATTTATAGGATAAAATAATTATAGGGTCAACTAATATACAAGTTAATAAGTCTTTGTCAACTCCATGGGGCGGCTGGTTTTCGGAAGACGTTGTTGCTTACTGCAGGTGTTGAGTGTAGGAGACATCGGCGTCGTGGTGCAGCGTACCATTCGTTAAGGCGTCGGCGTCGGCAGGTTTCGGAAGTTGCTTAAGAGGCCGAGTAGGAACTTGAATAACGGTAGTTAGAATATATTTACAGTTCTATCAGGTCCAGACGTCTTCGGCGGTCTTCGGAACTTTTCAGAAAGCTTCGTATTTTACTGGTGGGACAACGTTAAGTTACAAAAAATTATGATATGAAATTAAAAACTACTCATTGAACATATATACAAGCATAGACGGGTACAGAAGTCTTCAGAGGCTTCGGAATTTATTTGTAAGGCCCAGTAAGAACTTGAACTGCGATTGTTAGAAAATATTTACAGTTTTCAGAGGCCCAGACGTCTTCTGTGGTCTTCGAAACTTTTCGTGTTTTCTTGTGAAACAACGTGAGGGTATGAATTATGGTGTGGACGTATGTAAAGCTTGGTTGAGTTCGGAGGTCTTCGGTGATCTTCAGATCCCTTCGGAAAACATCGTCGAGTGCGTCGCCGTTGAACTCCACGGGGGTGTTGCCCCGGTGGTAGAGTAGACAGACGCAATCACAATAACGACTTGTCGGTGATGGATGGAGCTTAACGCCCATACGTAGTTTATTAACTATTGATTGATAAATTATACTGACGAGTCCTAGGTACGGCGGCGGACAGAGTCACCGTAGGAGAATACGCGGGCTACAGAGAGCACTGCGTATAGCACTGAAGTATAGCAGGCTATGGAGAGCACTGCGCGCTGAAGTATAGCAGGCTATGGAGAGCACTGCTCGCTGAAGTGTTAACTGGCTATGAGGAGCACTGCCAGTTGATTCTTTAGGCTATGGGAAGCACTAAGGCATGTCTTTCGGAGAATTTGTAATTATATTTATACACTTCCATTTCCTGTGCTTCCTGTGTTGAGAAACGTTAATGATGTCTTTAACCAATGAAATTGTGTGTTTCAATTTTCGAGTGTAAAAGAATCTCCAAATTTTGTTCGATTAATGAGCGTGCTGATTTTTGGGTACCACAAAAATGAGTTGGAAATTCTCGTGATTCTTAGTTTGTTCTGTGTTCAGCTCGGGCATGGTGATATAGTCAACTGCGGCCACGTTGGGCTTCTCTATCATTGTACACTGCTGGGTAGTGTAGGTCTCCCGGAGGGGTAGATGCGGTCGAAAGGGTACCTTTTGGAACATTCGTCCATTGGCATTGCTTTCTTGTAATGCAGCTCGCACACGTTTGGGCAGATCGAAAACTGCGTAATTAGCGTGTGGTCTGCATGGGTTGATGTCCAGTGCTAAAAGGCCGTTTTCGCTGGTGGTGCTAGTGGTAGTTGGTCGTGGTGGTCCAACGATCACTGGTTAGAATTCTTTTTGAACTCAGGCAAGGATGTGGCTGTGAATTGGCGAGTTGCAGTTGACATGGGAGGTTTGTTTGTGGTGAGGGACATTCCAAGGGAGAGTTTTCCGGTCGTGTGCATCGAAGTGTATGAAGTCTCGCTCGTAATGCATTACCACTTTCTGACATCAAAGCCAGGTTTACCCCAGAATGACATCCTCTACCAGGTTGGTTACTACCAAGTGGGTTTTATAGTTCGTACCGTCTCCGAGAATGGCGTGCGGAATTTCTTCTTGATGGCCATTTCTGTCCTTGAATCGGCTAGATGGGCGAATGTATCGATAGGGTTCTACCCGTTAGACTGTGGGTATTCAATCATCCCTGATTATACATGACTATTGTATCTAGCAGCGCGTTGTAGATTGTCTTGTGTACAGTGGCGGGAATCCTTTGTAGAGGATTATCGTGGGTTGTATTTAGTCGCGCCAGTTCCTTTCGCCCGGCCGGGCGGTGTTCTGGCGTTGATCGGCCGGTGCGTCGTTTCCAAACGCCCTGGTTAGGCAATTCTGGTGCCAATGTCATTGTGGGCTAAAGCGGCACCTTGGTAGTTGCTCTGTTGCGGGTAAAAGTCTAGCTGCTGGCGTGAAACCGATTGCCTCTTTCGTAGCCTTCATTGCGTTTTCTTCTATTTTGGCGAGGCGGGTAACCATTTCCCATAGTGTTTGGGCGTACAACCTTAACGCGTTTGTTGAAGGTGATGTACATTTCCCTGGAAAAATGCGCTGGATTTTTTTGATATTTTAGTGGACTGTATTTGAAATAATATAACTTCTTTTTATAAAGTGTATATTGAACATTTTACATACATGTTGGCTTGAGATGCCAAACGTACGGAGAACACAACACGTCTGTCTGTCGAATAGACCTTTTGTAATAATAGGTGGCGGGGCAAGATCAGCGAATACCAAATTGTTCTACATAATCTTCAACACATAGAGTTGTCGGCATGTGACATTGAATTGGATTCCTCAACGTAAACAGCTCTATGTCGGGGTTGATCTTTATTTTTAGACGACGGGCCGCTCGTACCTTAGTGCTGAGAAAGGCAGCTACTGGTTGAGACGTTGTCTGTTCTGCCCATAATTATCTGCTGTTATTTTCGCTTTAATAGCTAGGCTGTCGTGTATCTCCAAAAAGAACTTGTTAAAGTTGTTGTAGCTACATTACCTTATAGATGGGCGGTTGTTGTTGGTAAGTCTGCATCCATTGCTTCCATTTGTTAGAGGAATTTTGTTGAATCTTCCAGAAGTGTACCAGAAAATACGGGTTTCTCGGTTTCGGTAGCCGCTGTGGTGATATGGTAGAGGTCTTTCCCTAGCGTTTTGATTTTTACCATTTTGTTGATGGTTTGTTGTTGTTATTGAGCGTCACTGAGTTGTTGCAATCCCAGACCCGTTAGAGGTTGTGTTTCCTGCTGGGCTTGAGACGGCTGATTGGTGTCCGGTGGGATATTGATGGCTGTTTGACTTCTTGTCTCGGGCATGTTGTTTGGTTCGTGCAAGCTCGTGCTTGCGGTGTCTTAGGTGAAGACGGCCTAATCACGTTGGACGCGACTTGTTACGTCTTGGTTCCGGTGGTTGTGGGCGGCGCCTAAATTGTTAGGCACAGTGAGAGTTTTGGATCTTACTGACTATTATTCATAATATATACATATTTACAGAATAAAACAATTAATATAGAAGTTAATAAGTCTTCGTCAACGCCATGGAGCGGCTGGTTTTCGGATGACGACGTGGCTTAAGCAGGCGTCGAGTGTAGGAGGCGTCGGCGCCGTGGTGGAGCGTAGCATTCTTTGAGACGTCGACGTCGACAGGTTTAGATTTCAGCACTGCTGGTTAAGATGTGGATGTAGGAAGAGGTGGTGTAGTGATACAGCATACCACTCGTCGAGTCGAGTATTATTTAAAACAAATAATAGAGGTTCATGCTTAATCGTATAGTTGTTTGAACTCTGTTTAATTGACAGCAATGCAAGGTCGTTTCATTAGTTTGTCAAACCGGACGGCATTCGCTTTCGGTTCCTAAACAAGAAGAAATGGGTTTGAAAAAAGCCGACCGTGCGATATACGAATCGCCATTTTAGAGATGCATCTTAGGATGGAAAGGTCCCATGTAATCTTTGCTTTCTCTGTTAACGCGTTTTGTTGACGGTTGGTTTTAAGAAGATTATTGTGCCACGAGGGCAGTTCCTCCTGGATAGGTACGACCTTCTGATTTACGTCGTTTCGGTTTATTGGTTTGTGGATGACGAGGAATAAATTTAATTAGCAAGCTATCTTCAAATAGTAAAGGAAAGCAGCATAAGTATTCAATTCCTTGACAATCTGCAGTTCCGGGAAATCTCTGCAAGAAATTTGCTTGTTTTAATTTGAAACATATGGCTTTGTCGTGTACCCTGTCGCCATTCAACATTTTTTCAACAATTCAAGGTAAGCGATTAGTTTTATTAATATCATCCGGCGACCTGTTCGTTTTGAAGTTTGATAAGATAATCAGTATCACAATTACACAAGCAAGTCCGCCTAGAAAATGTCTGTTTATACGATAAGAATTTCCTCTTAAGTATTAATGTTTACATTTTAAGCAATTTTTGCAATGTAAAACTGGTTTCCATTGCATATTTTTAAATTAAAATATAAAACACTAGTAGTTGTGTCAATAACTTTATGAGGCTGAATATACAGATCTAGATACTAAAGAACCTCGTAAATTATATTACATAACTGCTTTTTATAAATTTAGTACAGAGAGCATATTCCACTAAAATTAAGCTTGCTGCCGCTTTCTGAAGGCCTTTGTTTTTATTAATATTTGTTGTATACTTTGTCAATAAAATTATTACCCAAAGATTATTAAACGAATAATTTAAACTAATTCTACTGTTTAATTTTGAAGAAATGCGTTCAAAAGTAGAAAAATATAATACAATTCTTTGATCAATATTGCTAAATAGACGAGAGATTAATGGTGACCTATTGGTAATCATTTCTACAGTGTTTCCTATCACGCTTGGTCACTAATACTTCTTAGTTTTTATATTAGTAAGAGTTTAAAACAAGCTCTTTTTATAGTCTTGTCTTACAGTAATTCTCAAATAGCTCCAATAGTGTGATTTGATAGCAGATCTATTTTATTTACGGAAAGTGATTTTATGTGTTGGGTCTTTTGCAATAGCAAGATAGTAAGAGCACGCCTCTTATGTCCTTTGCTCCAACTATATTGTTTTATTACAGGCGCTGCGCACTTTTTTTAACTGTGTTCACGCAGTGAATGCGATATTTTCCTCTGGAGTTTTCCAAGTTCTCCAATAGAGTAAGTCTTGTTTGTTTAGCAGCCTAGGTCTTGGTGGCGCCCTATTTGGTTTTATTCTAATTCTAGTTTCTATAGAGTGTCGAATGAAGTATAGCCTTTGAAGATTAACCACCATCTCTCAATGCCTTACCCAAGAATAAATCCCTAGCTACGCCGTAAGACTGCCTTTTCTTTAACTAGTTCTCTTAACAAATGGTTTTTGTAGTCAGCCAAAATAAAGTGCTCAATCAAAAACGATTTGAGATGTCTTCAGCAAAATTCGTAGAAATGAATTAAGACTGCAATTTAAAATTGAGAGTGTTGTTATCTCTCTATCTAGTATATGTGATATTATCTTATTTAAAATCTATAACTAGAGTCAGAGGAAGGAATTTACTATTTTTCAGACTCAGCACAATTTTACGTGTGAAAGTACTTCATGCTAAGACGAAGAAGTCATAGGCGCCAGTGTGATACATAATTAATCAAAACAAGTAAATCTTAAAACTGTACTTAGTTGGAATACACAGTAACCAAGCTATCACTTTTAACCTTAAAAACCACCATAATGAATTTAACAACTTTTGAGTATGAAAAATATAAGATACAAAATTAAACCTTACTTAGATCAAGAATGCATGTAACCTAAAAATTATATTTCTTAAAGAAAATAACGCTAACTCTACTGGTGGTATTTACCAATACAGAAACTTTTGAGACGAAATATCATTATAAACATTCAAAAAAATGTCAGAAACGTCCTTATAGATTTCAAAAATGTTTAAAAAGAAAAAGTTGTGAAGAAAGAAATCTTCATTTTGACGAGTTGTAATACAGCGAAACTGATCTATCTTTACAAATTGCTAGCAAAAATAATTAATATTTTAAAGTTCATTAGTTATTTTTCGTTATGAATAAAGTATGGTAATAGAATAATTTAAGAATAACACAAATGGATTCATTATTGTTATTAAAGAACATTGTTTTCATTGTGTATATAATGTAAATAAATGCAAAACGTGTATTGCAGAAATTTACTTATACTAATCTATTCATGACTGAAGTAAATTCCTCGGAAAGTATTTAGCACGTTCTACTTTTCTCGTACAATTCTGAGATAGTCTGACCGTCTTTTACAATACACCTGTATCTTCTTATCTTAAACAACGTTCGACAAGTTATGTTGCATTTTCAGTAGTACTTAATTACAGGCAAACATGAAATAATGAGTAACTGCCTATATTAATAAGAGCCCGATAACATACATAAATCGTGAACGTGAGATGCAATTCAACTTTTATCTAGAAAGGATATCTCTGCAATGTTGTGTTATTTATTCAAGAAATTCTCACATTTCTCTTTTGTTGTTATTTTTGATGAAATTTCAATCACATTAGACTTTATAATACGCGTTTCAGTAACTACATTGTTAAGACATTTAGTGTTACTTTCTCATGCGGTTTTAAATCTTCAAAATGTGCTCTTCTTCCTTTAGAAGTAAGTGTAAAATATGCATTGTGAAAACTCTGGAACGTATTGTTGTTTATAGTTCCCGCATTCGATCAAGTATCAAAACGAGTTATAAATTTTAACTGCCATTAACGACATTCGATTTTAATTGATTTTCTTCTTTTTAAATCCCAAAACGCAAAATAACTAAGTGGTCTAGACCCAGTGAAATGTATATGAATTTACATAACTGGAATGGGCTCGGCGTTTGCATATTGTGACGGCATTGGAGTGTGTAAATTCAATAATCGAACCAATTATAAGTAACAAAGCTTTTAAAACATCAATTTCCGTGAGCAACATCGAAATTTTTAGTGGACTGCCTTTGGTAGAGTGTTTTGGGGGTTTTAAAATAGTGGAAAATTACCAAACTCAATGTTAATTCCAATTTGGCATCCGTCCATTTAACACTCACGTATCAGACAGACAGGCATAACCGGAACAGAGATAGGTATGTTACATCTATATGTTATATTCGTTACTCAAAGTTGTATGGTCAAGTTATCAACTTAACCAGGGCAGCAACCTGAGTAGTGATTTTCATATAGGTAAAAACCCACAACACTATACTTCGACTACCTAGTTTCAACTACTTTTCCAAGTCACAGTGACATCACCGTCTTTTAAAAACAAAGAGCAAGGCAATGCTATTTTAAAGCTTTATTATAACATTAGACAAATAACATAATTTAAAAACATTTAACCAGTCAAGCGTGGGTCTAGTAATTTTAGTACCAGATTACGCACAGAAAACAGTTCTTTCTTTATGTTTGTTCGGGGTAGTTTTAATTTTATCTAGTTTTATCCGCAGTTCAAAATTCAAATTGATGCCCAAGTCTTCTATCCCCTTTCCTAACCAATAATTGAATACATAGAAATCGTGGACATTTTCGAACAGCAAAATGTACGGAGTTTTTATACATAAAATCTATGATTCCATAGGCAACCAGGCTCATTCCTTCGTGTAATTCTTGCAGCTTGTCGCAGTCTTTTAGTCGTGCTTCTCCAACTATTTCCTGCCTACGTATCTTGTTAGCTTGGTCAATTTCCTTTTGCTGGTATTGAAGGCAATCCTGATTCTCCCACTCACTCTTGCATAGTTGTATGTCCACCAGATTTGGTAATATATTAGTCTTATAGGTTGTAAGACCATCGGTTATAAATGATCCGAAAGGTTATTTATTAGGCAAATAGAAAATGTTTAGGGGAACCCCTTTATGTATCGTGTACGCCAGAGTAACGAATCCCACCTTCTTTAGTTCGTCCGCCATCTATCATTTTGATAAATACGTTCTTAGAAAAACCTTTTAAATAGTATACCAATTTAGTACCATCTCTTTCCGCAAAAGCACCCACATAACTAAAAGAGTCTTTATTGATAACAACAAATGCATGTAGATCGTCAAACCAGATGTGTCTAAGTCGACCCACCGGCATGGCACATAAGGTAATGTTTTAATTCTTCTTCATTTTCTTTAGTAAGATGTTCTTTGTCTAACAACTTTGTATTGCTTTCGTATCGTCGCAATTTTTACCATACAGTCCAACTTTCGCATTTTTGCATCCTACTCCTATACTTCCAGCTATCTTTTTCTCCAACTTACAGCGTATGATGCGTATAATGAAATAATTTCCCTTAGCGTAAACGGATAGATTGCTAACAATATTTACGTGTTGTTTTACAACCTCTGGTAAATGTTAGGTGTACTAACCAAACCCGATTCCGAAATAATTATGTCTTTAGGGATTGCAAAATATGCTGCTGTAGATTTTTTGAAATATGTATTACCCTCTGTAATGTAGCACCTGTGTAAAATTTTAACTTTATCTTGGTTGTCTGCTTCCTCTACTATCTTTAAGTAATTTACAGGTGAATAATTAAAACTAAAAGCCGAAAGCGCATACTTTATCAATTTTTCCCTTTCTTCGTATTTTTTGGACAACTTAATTTGCAAGCCAGTCAACTTTTTTGTACCGCTGTTCCTTCAGTATACGTACAGTGGAAGATTATTATACATACACTAATCAGCAGCTATTTTGCAACTTGTTTTCCAATTGTGCAGTTATTGTCGCATCCAATCGTATAATACCATGTTCTGTAGACAAAGTAAACGCGAATGTTTCCCTTAAACGTACATCTGGACAGCATAAAAAAGCTAGTAAATGATTCCCAAGTTGCTTCTTAACACTAGTACTTGTTATTTGAAATACAAATTTGTCGTATATTTTAATTCATGCATTAGCTGTTAGCCATTTTAAACAATAGATTCCCACAGTTTTATCGTTGTCAACTACAACATTGTCGTTTTCTTCGTTTTCGCCTTGTAGAAAAAGTTATGGTATGTAGTTAAATAATTACACATCTCCGTCTTGCTAAATATGCCAGGATAATTTTGGGTTACATCCACGTCGAAGAGATAGTAATCATCTTTTTTGACGTCTAATATATCTAGTAGTTCTTGCAGTAACGCTTCCAACTTAACATCTGGGACTAGCAGATGTACAGAACACATAGGATTGTTAAAGTTTTAATTAATTTTTACGAGACCTTTTCCGATTATTTCTTTTATTCCGTGACCTATCTTGTCAGTGCTTTCCAGAGAAAACTGAAGTTTAACTTTAACACCATCCCTAGCGGAAACAAATCTGCCGAACTATTCCGTAGATAACTGTTAGATGTGCCACAAATTTATCTTGTAAGGATAAAAATCAATTTCGAATGGACCTGCACCATGCCGAAGTTCTAGATTACTAGAACAGGTGAAATGGCTTGTGTGTTCTAATGAGCTAAAGAGCCAAACTACAGGTCCGACCAAAGTAGTAGGCTCGATAGTGAAGAACCAGACTAAGACAGGTCCCCGAAAGAGGGCAGCGGCTCTTTCGGTACTTAGATTGGCAGAGACCATAGGGGTCGGTATGGCAGTCTAAGACACACTGCCGAGATGTGGAAGGCAACGGGAAGCCACCACATTACCTCCCAAGTACACAGCGTACTTAAATTGTAATAAACATGATGGCATCCTCTGGGGTAAAAGATTCCGGAGTTAAAATAGTCCCCATTCGGATCTCCGGGAGGAGACTACTTCGGAGGATGCGATCGGAAAGTACAGTATAAGAGTCTGGAACATTTGGAACATTTTGCGAGTCGGAGCGTGGAATGTTAGAAGTATGAAACAAGTACATAAGCTAGAAAACCTGAAAATAAAAAGAATAGGTTAGCACCAGACATAGTAGGGATCAGCGAAGTTCGGTGGCCAGAAGCGGGGAATTTTTAGAGTGGGGACTTCAGGGTAATTCATACAGGAGCAGAGGAAGGAAATTCGGGTGTAAGGATAAATATGTGTAGAAAACTACTTACAAAAGAACAAAGAGTACTCATGGTTAGATTAGAATCTAAACCGGTAAACATAGTAACAATATAAGTATACATGCCCACCTCTACCTACAGTGACGAAAAGGTAGAAGCGATCTACAAAGATATCGAAGACATACTAAGATACGTAAAAGGACATGAAAATTTAATAATTACGGAGGATTTTAATGCAGTGTTAGGTGAGGATAAGGAATGAGTGGTAGTAGGTTTATTTGGTTTAGGCACGAGAAACGACAGGAGAAATAATGTTAATGCCTTTCAATAGTTTAATTTATTATACATATAAATTGGATATTATTTATAGAAATTATTAAGTACATAAGTAACCCCCATCATTTACGATCCAATACGAACCAACCCGAACTTGACTTCCTTTTTGTTCTTGCCGTAACTTTACAAAAGAGTCGTTCTCGAACTTTGTGCGCAACAAGTCGTGTGTTATATACGACCAGTTAGAACCTACATTAAAATAATAATATTTAGTATCGGCATTAAAACATCAGTGCTTCACCTCATTATCAACCTATTTAACTACAGTCCACATTGAAAACTCGAAGATATCAACAGCAGGCATTTAGAAGTACACCAGCGTGATTGTGAGTATTAACCTGTGTAAGTTATTCTTTTTAATCTTCACGGCATACTGTAGAAATAGGTTGGTAGAATTTTGCGACAAGAACAATTTAATCATCACAAACACATTATTTGAACATCATGCTAGAAAACGATATACGTGGAGGATGCCAGGAGATATAGGAAGATATCGAATAGATTACATTCTCGTTAGACAGCAGTTTAGGAATCAAGCAAAAGACTGTAGAAGCTACCCAGAAGCAGATATAAACACAGATCACAACATCGTAATTATGAAGGCCGCACTTAAATTTAAAAATATGAAAAAAAGACGAAAAAATGCACTTTGACTTAGACACACTAAAAGATAAATATATTCAAAAAAGATTCGAAAAAAAGTTAAATGAATTGCTAAAAGGTGTCGAGAAAATATCTGATACTAAGGAAGTAGAAACAGAATGGAATTACATTAAATCCAGCCTAATCATGGCGGCCTAAGATATTCTGGGGTATACACAAAAAGAAAATAAGAAACCATGGATAACAAAGGATATCCTGAATTTAATAGAAGAAAGACGAAAATACAAAAATAAATCAGACGAAACAGGAAAACAGAGATACAACGCCATAAAATGGGAAACTTTTCGCAAATGCAGGGAAGTTAAAGAACAATCAATTGGAGAAAAGTGCAAAAAGGTACAAACTAAGATGGAAGTAGGAAAGACAGATGAAGCATACAAACTAATTAGAATCAATTTTAGGGATATAAAACCGTACGAGGGAATAGTGAAAGGTTCTCCGCCTGACACAGAAATGGCGTTCCAATTAGGAAAAATTTATGCTTTCCGCCTGCGTGCGCATGCCAGTTTGTATGACAAGTTTCAACTTGCTATCTCAAGTAGTTTGTTTACACGAATTTTTTCAAACAGACGTCTTATGCGTGTTTCCTTATGATGGATAAACTTGAATATCGTGCGGTTATAAAATTCTTCGTTTTGGACGGATTAACCCCTCAGGAAATTCATCCGAAGTTGACAAAAGTTTACGGAGACTATGTCCCTTCCCTATCAACCGTTAAAAGGTGGGCAGCTGAATTTAAATGTGGTCGCACGTCTCTCGAAGATGACCCAAGTGAAGGACGACCAAAACCGCAACCACACCGGAAACGATCGAAAAAGTGCATGATATCGTGTTGGACGATAGGCGAGTGAAAATGAAAGAGATAGCTGAAGCTGTAGGGATATCAAACGAAAGGGTGCAAAACATCGTACACAAAGAGTTAAAGATGCGAAAGCTCTGCGCAAGATGGGCGCCGTATTTGCTCAATGCCGATCAAAAGCAAATGCAAAAACGAGTTTCGCAACAATGTTTGGCCCGGTTCAATAAGGATCCGAGCGATTTTGTGCGGCGATTTGTCACTATGGATGAGACATGGATCCACCATTACACGCCAGAAACAAAACAGCAGTCGAAGCAGTGGGTGGAAGCCGGTTGTTCAGCGCTAAAGAAAGCGAAGTCGATCGCATCTGCCGGAAAAATGATGGTCAGCGTGTTTTGGGATGCAAAAGGGATCCTGTTAATAGATTACCTTGAAAAAGGCAGAACAATTACAGGCCAATATTACTCTACCCTTCTTGACCAGCTGGATGCCAAAATTCCCGAGAAGAGGCCTGGCTTGAAGAAGAAAAAATCATCTTTCACCAAGACAATGCACCTGCACACAAGGGTGCATTGGCGATAGGAAAATTGACGGATTTGGGGTACGACTTGCTAGGCCATCCCCCTTATTCCCCTGATTTGGCGTCCTCAGACTTCTATCTGTTCCCAAACTTGAAGAAATTTGTTTCTGGGAAGCGCTTCAAGTCCAATGAAGAAGTTGAGAGAATCGTAGACGAATATTTTCACAGCCTTCCAAACTCTCACTTCCGAGAAGGAATACTGATGTTGGAGAAACGCTGGAACAACTGCGTTGATTATGTCAAAAAATAAAATAATTTTTTTACTCAAAATTGCAGTCTTTCGTTGTAGGCCGAGAACTTTTCCCCTTACCATCGTATTGCAAAAATATAAGGGACACGAGAGGAAACGTCATTATAGAAAATGTAGAGAAAATGGATAGATGGCAAAAATATATAGGGAATTTATATGCATGAGAGGAACTATCAGCATTAGAACAGAAATCAGACATTGAAAAGGATGACTTGGGATATCCTATACTTAGAGATGAGTTTGAATCAGCATTAAAGGGTCTGAAAAATGGTAAGACGCCTGGATAAGATGCAAGCAGAAACTCTAAAAGCCGCTGGACATGCAATAACAGAACGTTTCTTCCAAATTGTAAGCTATATGTACGAGAGAGGCGAGATGCCCAAAGTTTTCAAACGTAACATCATAGTAACTATACGTGTCAAAAATATTAACTAGAATTGTACAAAGACGAATGGAAAAACGAGCTGGAAAAATAATAAGAGAAGATCAATTTGGGTTTAGGCGAAACAGGGGAATACGGGAGGCTATTTTAGCTCTGAGAGTGATAATGGAGAAAACAATAGAAAAAGCGGAAAGCATGTGTATAGGGTTTATAGATCTGGAAAAAGCATTCGACAATGTAAAATGGAGAAAAATGTTCGAAATACTGAAAAAGATTGGAATGAGTTATAGGGATAGACGAATAGTACATAGCTTATACAAAGAGCAAACAGCAGCAATAGAATTAGAGCAGGAACGTAGAGAAGTAAATATTAGGAAAGTGGCGAGACAGGGATGTGCCCTATCCACATTAATTTTTAACTTGTACAAAGAAGAGGCAATGAATACTGTCGAATGCAGGAAGCCATTTGGAATTACTATGCAGGGACAAAAAATTAATATGCTAAGATTTGTAGATTATATAGCGGTATTATCATCTAGCAAGGAAGAATTAGAAGCTGCTCTTAATGAAATGGAAACGGTTCTAACAGAGAGATACGGTATGAAAATTAACAAAAATAAAACTAGTATGCAAAAGAGGGGAAATAAATCAAAAACAAGAATACAAATAGGTAACAAGAACTTACAAGAGGTTAAGGATTTCGGCTACCTAGGAAGGCAAATAACGCAAAATGGGAAAAGCGCAAAAGATATAAAACAAAGATTAGTACAAGTTCGCGCTACATTTAACAAGAAAAAGCTAAACTACTGTGTTCAAAGACCACAAACATAGAAACAAGGAAAAGATTGCTTAAAACTGTACGCCTGTGAAGCCTGGACAGTAGGAGAAGCGGACAAGAAAAAGGTAGAAGCCTTTGAAATGTGGTGCTACAGACGTATAATAAAGATATCATGGACAGACAAAGTTAAGAATGAACTAAAAATGGTAAGGGAAGAAAGAAATATGTGGAAAACGGTAAAAAAATAGAAGAGATAGGATGATAGGTAAACATACTACGGCATGAGAGAATAGTGCGGAATATACTAGAAGCAGAGATTGGAAAAAAGAGAAGTAGAGATGGACCTAGGTTAAACTATTGCACACAGATAGTGAAAGATGTCGGTTGTATGAATTTCAGGAAAATGTGAAGGCTAGCTCAGAATAGAAATCAATGGAGGTACGCATCCAACCAGTCCCAAGATGGATAAACTAATGACGAAAAAAATAACTGTACTTAAACATGATGATTATTATAAGAAACTACAGGTATTTGTTCACCTCCCTTCACAACCACTGAATGTTTGAGGAAATAGGGTATATAACTGTAAAACAATAGAAGGAGACCAAACTGCATTTATAAGAAAGAACAGCGCCTATAATCAAAGACAATAAACATAGAAACAAGAAAAAAATTGTTGAACGCATATGTGTGGAGCACAGCATAGTATGCCTATAAAATATGGGCAGTAGGAAAAGCAGACAGAAAAGCGGTAGCAGACTTTTGAAATGTTGTGCTTCAGATGTATGAGGAGGACATCATGGACAGACAAAGTTGATAACAAATAGGTTATAGAAATAGTAGGGGAATAAAGATATCCGTGGAAAAAAATAGGAAAAATAGAAGGACAGAATACGTTCTAGATCAGATAGTGATAGATGCAGACTGTGCAAATTTCAGGGAAATGTGTAGGTTAGTTCAGAATAGGAAACAATGAGGGTACGCGTCTAAACAGTTCCAGGACTGAAGACCTAGTGATGATGATGATAATTATTTCAGTAAACACGCACGTTAAAGAACGCCACCTTGCTTGCAAAAGCAAGGGTTCGGTAAAATTCAACATTTCCAGGTAAAAAAACTCGCTTCCTGGCCAATATAGTACCTTCGGGTGGAGCAATAGAAAAAAATTAAATGTAGGGGACAATACCACCAGGCGGCTGTGTGTGTGTGTGTGCGTGCGTGCGTGCGTGTGTGCGTGTCTGCGTGTGTGCGAGCGTGCATGCGTGCGTGTGTGTGTGGGCGTGTGTGTGTGCGTGTGTGCGTGGGTGCGTGTGTGCGTGTGTGCGTGCGTGCGTGTGTGTGCGTGTGTGCATGTGTGAGTGTGTGCGTGTGTGAGTGTGTGCGTGTGTGCGGGTGTGCGTGTATGTGTGTGTGTAGGTGCGTGCGTGCGTGCGTGCGTGCAAGGGTTCGGCAAAATTCAAAATTTGCAAGTAAAAACCAACTCGCTTCCTGTCGAATGTAGTAGCTTCGGGTGCAGTATTAGAAAGTCAAATGTAGGGGAGAATGTATCTCGACGGCTCCAGTATCAGACAGGTTCGTGTATAACAGCTGATCCCAAGGTCCCGTGTTCGATTGACGACATGGACCATTTGAAAAATTGTAGGCAAGTATTTTTCACAAAAACACGTGCTCGTCCGGCTGAGAGGTAAAATGTACGTTTCGTGTGTGAGTGTCACGCACGTTGAAAATCCTTACCTTGCTGGGAACAGCAAGGGTTCGACAAAATTCAAAATTGCCAGATAAAAGAAACTCCCTTCCTAGACAATTTAATGCCTTTGGGTAGAGCGTTGAAAAGTCAAATATAAAGGAAAGTACTGTCTAAATTAGCATCTTTTTCGAAATGGTTGAAGCATTTCATCTATTGTAACATACTCGGGCACTTTGTAATTTACCAAACAATTATTACAAAATCCATCGAATAAATTATGAACAGGCGCCAATTTTTCACATTGTTTTCGTACTTTCTTCATATTTACATCATGAAAACTGAGAACTCGTAATTAAAAAAAAGCGGTTTCTTCCCATTGTAAAAAATAACAGCTCTACTTCAGTTCCGTCTCTAGACCAAAACTGATTCGAGTCTGCATGACGTGACCGCATAATGTCGGCTAAATACAAAAACCTTTAACGACCGTGATTTCTAAAACGTCAGCGTACTTAACATCCCTCTATCATTCATAGTTTTCGCTTATTTTGCTAATATATTTTGTATGACGTCATCGGGAAAAAGTACCTGCAACACTTCCATTTCCGTATTTAGATATTTTGTTAATATTGTAGGTCCGGGGGCTTCCCTCACAATATTATGCGCTTTTATCTTCTTACTACTGTTGTCTGAAAACTTTTTGCCACTTAGAAAAACCATCTTTGCCAAATAAAAAGGACCAAGTAAATCGGGCAGCGTCAGTTGTTCTTTATTTTGTCAACATATTTTCCAAAGTTGTATTAGAAACCTTATCTGAAAGACTTTAATTTCGACATCCGAATCGGACTTATCGTCATCTACTTTCACCTTTGAATCAGATTTATTTATTAATTTTTCTAGTGTCATCTGTACAATACGCCGAGCACTAGAATTCGTCATAGTATTATTTATTTTCAAGTGCACCAAATAGAAGGACTAAAACTGTACTAACTGATCCCAGCGGTACAGAGAAGCATTATCAAGCCTAGCTTATTCAAAACGTAAGTACACGAACAGAACGGCGCAAATGTAAACTCTTAACGCAAGTACACGCTAATTAATTAATTAGAAGGCACTAATAGCAGTAGAAAGAAATTGGTAATCGATATTTCAAAATATTAGAACTTTTAAAAATGTCCAGAGGTTTCCTCCGCATATGCGTGTGCTCAAGGGTTAACTATTTAAATCAAATAAATGTTGACTCTTTTATTGTTTTGATTCTGCCACCATTTCTATTACGAAATTCGTATTCTCGACCCCAAAAAAGGTTAAATGTGGTGAACCATGTCGTAAAGGCAGTCTTATAGTCTTGGGATTTTATCTGTGACAGCTTAATTTGCGAAAACTATTAATATAGATAGCGCTAAGAGAAAAGTACACAAGTGTCAGTTATGACTTACAATACTGCAATAATCCATTAATTTAATTTTTTCTTGTACTGTAACTATAATACCTACATAAGTACTTTTAAACAATCTCTAGCTAATTCCTTCATATTTTATGTCCCTGTCGTTGTTGACCTAACCAAGATCTTATCCCACGAGCCACTGTTGGGTATCTTGTAAAAAATATTCTATTTGCTCGCAGCAACCAAAACATACTTTTGTCTATGACAGTGGCCAACTAAACATTTTCCCAAATACTTAACTAGACCTTACCAAATTAATCGCCGCGCTCGTAAGGTTAATTTTTCTTCTTAGTACACCTACCTGTAACAAAAACTTGGTATGTAAATAAAGACAATGACAGTATAAGATATGAAAACAACAAAATTAATGTTTACACGCAGCAAATAAAAAGACAGTTGGTTAAGTAACAAAGCCGTGTTGTTGCATATCATAAATACGGAGTGAAAAAAAAAGTAGAACTGCGCCGAGATGGAGTCGATGTGAGTACACTAATACCAGTGTGTACTGATGTTGTAAAAACGCGTCGTTTAGTCTACCCTTGACCAGAATAATACAGCTAAACGTAAACAAGGTATCTATAAACAAAGGACGATTAGTAGCCACCATGTGGCGTGACATCTTCAAATGGACTTGATTGACAGTTTACAAGAGGTTGCATTTAAGAACGTTATTAAGCTTACAATTCGGCTCTTCCTCTTCTAGATGTTATTTGCATAATTCTTGTACATTCTTAGAATAGTCCAGAATTTCCATTCGTGAGCATTAGGGTTAGTTTCTATTCATGCTTTAATTATAATACTAGTTTTTGAACTATATAAAGTCGTGATATGAAATAAATTAGTGTTAACATAGCGTTAAAATAAATAGCTCTATGTGATATAAATTATCGTAGTAATCGATATAAATTAACACGTGGTGCTTCGATAGTTAATTATAGCGCCTCGATAGTAATTAAGAAGATAGCATTGTAACTTTAGAGATGTTAGTATTTGTACTGTTACCGATTAGCTGGAAATAAAATGTTATGCGTGTTTTAGAATCGCATTGTAGCTACGAGTAGTTGAAGAAAACTTGTGTAATCAATTCTAATAAAGAACTGTTGTTACTGTACGGGTTTTCGTTACAATATCTAGTTAGCGTAGTCTACAAACAACATAAATTAGAAACGAAAAAACATACATTATTCAATATTTACTTTTAATCAAATACATGTACTACAGGGTACTGCAACAGAAAATTGAGAACAAGATGAGTGCTTTGAGTAAAGTAGTTGGAAGTGTGTAGTCTGTTGCGAAGAATGAAACTGTGTCAAGACAAGCAAAGACGGCGGTTGTACACGAGCAGGTAATTCTTGGCATTGTTAAATGGGTAAAATCTTAGGTATGTCATGACGTACATAAGATACAATCAGTTGGAGATATTTGAAAAATGTATGTGGTAAAACTATGCAAGACGATAGCAATAAATAACTAATTAATGCTTATAAATTGAAAACAAAAGCCAACAGGTCAGTATGAAGGAAGCGTACTGCAACAGTTTGGTCATTTGGAAAGAATGAGTGACAAGTGAGCTTTTAGTAAGAAAGTGTACAAAAAATGTATGGTTAAATCGAGAAGAAAAGGTAGATCATGAAAGATCTGGTTGCACGCGGTAGATGGAAGTGTAGAACGAGGAACTGAAAGGTTCAATAGTAAGAGAACCTGACCTGTATAAAGCAAAGCGAGAAAAGTGTTTCAGGGCAGAAAAGATAGAATGAGATAGTTAACAGAGTCTGAAAGTTCTGCTAAACAGAAATTAATATCGAAAAAGATTTGTCTACTGCTAGAAAATGATGCGACGGGTAAGTATAAATGTATATATGTAACCTCAACATCTCAAAAGCTTCAAAAAGAAGCTTACATGTTACTCTGCAAAAAAAAACACCAAGGCAAATTCTCTTGATCAACATTTATTAATTATTAAAACGCATCAAAATAGAGAAAATTTTACGATCACAAACGGTAAACCCCGTTCTCATTTGGGTAAACACCATTGTCCTACTTGAAACGTGAGTACTTTACTTTAAAGCTCATATTAAGTACCCAAAAATAATTTAGAAATTCCAATTTGTTAAATGAGCTTTTACTAGCACGAAAAGTGTAAAATTTAGAACCTTTGGTAGTTTACATTTTATAACGTGGCTATAGTAAGGTAATATTAAATTAGGATACAGAAATAAACAGGAAAACAACCAATATATTAAATACAAGCGTTAATAACGATCGGTACTTTACGCTCACCGTATTCAATTAAAAAAATATAGATCTCGGTAAATAACCGGCATAAGAAAGTTTATTTGTACATTTTCACACGAGTTCAAAAAGAAACGATTGAATCGTAGAATTAGACCGATGCATGCTACATCCACAAGAGCCATAAAATCCGCCATAAAATTAATGCGTTACATCTAAATCGTCGGAGGAATTAAGAGCTCACACGAATTCGAAGAAAACGCCACCACAGTAGATTATCCTCGATATTCATATACTCATAAATTTACAGCCACAAGAAATGTGTTGCAAACGCAAACAAATTACGCCGCTTAGAAAAGTATGGGAACAAATAACCGGTCACACGAAGCTAATGGCATTAGCAGTTCGCATCAAATTATTAGACACCCGCCAGCTACCTCTCAAAACTCGATCGTGGCACGAACGACAGGTATAAAATACGGAACTGCATTATAACTATCAAGATTGTCAGTGGTTGGACAGGTCCGGCGGGTCCGTGGTGTAGTTGGTATGCGTGTGACTACTACGCCCAAGGTTGCGGGTTCGAAACCCGAAACGGTCCGCTTGAAAAATGTTAGGCGAACAGTTTTCACAAAAATACGCCCTCCTTCAAATAAGAGGTAAAATGGAAGTCCCATGTGTGAGTGTTGTCACGCACGTTAAAGATCCATACCTTGCTTGGAAGAGCAAGGGTTTGGCAAAATTCAAAATTTTCCAGGTAAAAAAACTGGCTTCCTGGCCAACGTAGTACCTTGGGGTGGAGCATCTGAAAATCACATGGGGGGAGGTGGACAGTTCCTCGAAGGCGATTAACGCGGACATTAACGGAAAGTGTTCAGTGATGGGAAGCTTTTATCAACCACAACAGGTTGAAACTTTTCCTGTGAATTCTGCCCATTAGACAGAGTTTGGATGGAATGAAACCAAATCAACTGTAAGTTAAATTGAATTATAACCATCGCATAATGTTCGTTGCGTTTAAAAATTGAAATTGATTGTTAATATTGATACATGTGTGAAGCCTATTCCTACAAATAACTATTAATATTGGTGCAAGTTTCCGTATATTTAGAGCGTATTGCGTCGAATTGGTATATAAAAAAGGTCGTTAGTTTAGAAGGAAGCTTGCCAGTAAAAATTACATTGATAAAATTTCAACGCAGTTTTGTTATTAATAATCTCAAGTTTGATAGCTAAACGCGGATTTGGCCAAATTAGGGTAGATTATAATTGTTTGTCTTTGTTGCTGTTGCCTTGAAAATTATGTTTGATAATACAGGTTAGATGTACAAGACGGAGTTCTTTTTATTCGTGTTTATATTAAACTAGTAGAAGGTAAAATAAATAGACAAACGGCTGATTACCTACGAAGAGAGAAATGGTCCAATCTGAAGAGCTGCAATAACAGCGAAACCGGACATTGGAAATTTTCTTTTTACAAAATAACCAACAATTTATATTAATTTTCGTCCACTATGCTCGAATTACTTTCCCAATGCCACATAAATTTATTCATTATCTAGTAGAATATGGTAAGAAAAGTGTAAATGGAAGCTCCATCAACCTTAAACAGTAGTAGAAACCACTAATCGTTTCTCGGAATACACTTTTTCCAAGGAGGCATTAACTAGGGTTGATTCTTTTCAAGGTCGATTGGCGTTCAAATGCTTATTAGACAAAGGAATTTCAACAACCTTTCGGAGTAGGTGTAAAAGTATTTAATAGAACTGTTGGAATTTGTATACCCTGCTACGTACCTAGACGTAGCCGGAAAAAAACGTAAATACCAGGCTAACTACCAAACGCGGAGAGTGGGGATTCACCTACATACAAAAAAAACACATCGCCCACGATTAACCATAAGAATAAATAAAGGATTCTGTATAAACAAGCAAAAAGAAAATAAATTTAGCGTTACTATTTCAAAGCAAACAATTATGTGATACAAACATTTAGTACTTTAGATACGAAGTGCGCATCTCGTATTTTACACAAAATAAAACTAATCAGTAGAAAATAAACATGTGAGAGCTTTTGTTAAGCGCTTTTAAAATTGCACATAATACCTTTTGTAAAATAAACTAATCAGTAAAAAAGAATAAGCGTGAGGGAACTTTTGTCAAACATTTTTAACAATGGTACATCACACCTGTAGAGCGATGATATCGATTTGCAGCAACAAACAATAGTCATACAGTGTCACGTTTCTTATCACGTAACTACACCAAACGCTGGTAAGGAATATTCCCTTGATATACACAAAAGAAAACAAGTTGTATACCTGTATGTGTCGAGATACTTAGCTGACACGCCATCGGGAGTGAATCAGCACCGCATCGCCACGGTCATTGAGATCTATTTAACTTGTTATCATAACGACATTAGCGATCTACAGACAACGGCAGTTGATTTGTGGCAAAGAACAGTTGGGCCTACATAAAAAGAACCAATTTGGCCTCCAGTTAAGAGCTAAAAAGATAATCTGATTAGGATGAGTAAGCTCGGAGAAACTCACCAATACACGCAAGATACCTCCTACTAGTCAAACAAAAAACGTGTATCGCTCTTGAAGTACTGAGACGAGTAATGTAGAAAATATTTCTATGCACAAGCTGCAGAATCAAATTCAAAATTGGTTTAAATAACACGAGTTCGAACTGCAATCCTCGATTAGCAAACTGGAAAACACGCTATCAAATAATAATTATTTCGACAAGTTTCTAGATGGGAAGCACAAGCGAAGCAATTATATGTTATCGGAATGTTTAACAAATTATCGGATACAAAACAAGGTATTTACTATTTAATTTATCGAATAAACTTTCGTTTTAAAAGCAAAATGAATTTGAGTGAAAATTATGTTAAAGTGGGTTTATTCTGAACAGGTACACTATATAGGGTATTGTTGGAGAATTTAAGAATAGGAATGGAATTTATTCGAGCAGGTAATGATTTAACCAACAAAAAAAGGGTATTTAATTTATGTTGAAAAATAAACATAGCAACCCCTAAGAGTTATTTGCTTTCATAAAACCAACCCCGTACCATTGAAAGCTAGCCGTTACACTATTTAATTGTGACGTCATTTCGTTCCCGGTAAAGTAAAATAAATTCAGTTACTTAATTAACGTTAATTCAACGTGTAACATACTGTCAACTGTATGTGCAATTTCGTGAAAAAATTGAACGTTCGTTTTCTCTTAAAGACGAAACACTACTTGTGCTTTGTCGTCCTGGTCTATTACAAGAAATCATAACCGCAGTCAGGGGCCCAAAAGACATCTACACAGCATCGTTCTCAAGAAGTAGCTATGCCATCAATAATACTTCATTCAAATTCGCTAAAGGTTTTCATTTCAAAGTCTACAAGATCTAATTGACGCAAGAATTGAAGTCGATTGACTATGCTGCCCGAATCGATGTTGGAAATGAAACAAAGAGACGCGGATTTTCATCACAAAATAACATTTTCCGATAAAGCTCATTTTACTTAGATCGCTACGTTAATAAGCAAAATTGCCAGATGCATCCCTGAAAAGTGACAGCTTCGTGTGGATTTTGGTTTGGTGGCGATTTGCCTTTCATGAGCAGACTTCGTACTTTAAAAATCAATAAAATTTTTCACACCAATGTACTAAATAGAATGCTTATTTTTTAAATCAAAGATGAAATTATTATGGGAACCTCTTTTAGCAGCTAATTAAATGTTATAAAACATTTACTGTTCGTCTTAGGTGATAATTTAATCACATCATAAATATTTCTAAACACAAAAGTTGATAAGTGTCTAATTTTCCTAATTCTTCTTCATCTTCTTTGGAAATTGAACCACTCATAGTTGTTAAGATCGTCTTTATTTACATTTCGATCCATGACCTAGGATCGTTGTCAGAATAATAAAAAATCAAGTTTGACATTTATGACATACATTGAAGATGAGTTTAATATGGATCGAAACATTAATAATTGGGCCTCATAAGCAACTTCCGAAGCATTCCGAAGCAATCCGAAGACTACCAAAGACTTATACACCCCGTTAAACTGTACCTACATTCATTTAATCAGTGTTTAAGTTTATTTCTGGTTCCACAAACAATCATGAAGTCATCCGAAGACTTCCGAAGATTACCGAAAACTTTCGAACTGCTCAAACTGTTAAAATAATTCAGTTTCACTTTTGTTGTATGTATTTATGAAGTTTATAATTATTTTTGCTTGTAATTATTAAACAAAGAATCAAGCCAACTTACATGCTTTCAGACGCCGCCCACCCGATCGATAACATTCTTTCATACGACATGTCTATTTACCTGATACCAAAAAATATCTAACAAAGTAGTCAAGAATTTGAAGGATTGATATTAAGAATTGAAACATTTCATCTACAAAAAAGTTTCTTACGATGTTTGGGCCAATATATAAGAGGAAGTGGATTCAACAGCATTCTTATCGAAGCCAATGTTTATGGTGTTAATACTTTGGCATCAATTCTTAAAGGTACTAGTACAACAGAGGCTTCGGAGCACATAAACTTATGTATGAAGCATTGAGAAGCATACAGAATACAGAATTTATTGATTACATGAATTTATCTGAAGATGGGACTTTTAGCGAACAATTACAGCTGTTAAATGTCTGTCTTCAAAAGATAAGAGCAGTAACAGTAGATAAGGATCGTACCAGTTTAAGCGATAAATATAACCAGCATAAAACTATAATCGAAACTTTTTTCCAATTTTTCAAAATGAGCACTGAAAACGAAGTATTTAAATATTTAAATAATTACTGTGAAATGATAGAAATTCTTTTGAATTCAATTATGGCTGACAGAAGTAATAACTATAAATTACATTTATTGATTGGTTGACAATTTTTACCTATTTCTTTTCTATGAATCACACAAATTATATTCGTGGGGTGACACTTTACTTACAAGATATGTTACAATTACCTCCAGACGTTATACATGATATGAAGAGAGGAATGCATGCCGTCAAGCGAACTCCACGAACATTCAATGCAGTTGGCTGTAGCTTAGCACTAGAACAGTCTCAGAACCGATCTTCTGCAGTGACTGGAGGCTTAATTGGTATCACTAAAAATGAAGAAGCAATGCAAAGATTGTTGCTTCTGTATCCTTTAAAAAATAAATTTCACACAATTCTTTCTTCATACCATGAAATACAATCTGACAGTACAAGTGACATTAATAGTCATAATGAAGGGACATAATCGAGAATTAATACGGACAAAAAGGATGTTGAAAATATCATTAAATGTTTCAAAGCTTGCAATCCATTTAATAGTAGTGGGGATTGTGTGCTTCGCAATATTTTCACCAGTGAACTTGCTGAAGAATCAAGTGTGCGATGCTTAATTAATGTTAAGGAAAATGGGGAAACTCTATTAAATACATATGAAAATGATCTTTGAAGATCTTTGAAGATACTTCTGCGAAAACAAACAAAAATACTTCCAACAAAAAATTGCAAAACGTAACAGACATAACAATTTTCCAAAAATCATTCCTGGTGGCTTCTCAGCGTGGATTTGATACAAAGATATTAGCATCGTATGAAGTATTGGATTACTGCAAGTATTTCTTTGACAATGACGGACTTTACAGGAAGTTACCATGTTACATGCCAAAAATGGCATTTTACAGTTTTAAATATGTGACTGAATTCTCGCCAATATTTTAAAAATAGACTTGTGCATTTCCGTCACTTCGGACAGTTGCGTCGGCGCAAAAGAATGCGCAGACGTGGATTAGCCAACGAGACATCGAACAGTGATGTGTGCTTGTGTCTTTTTTGTTTTTTCTTTCAGAATGTAGGTTTCCATTTATTTCTTGCCCTATCGTATCTCTACCTACACCTTATTCCTTCGTCCTGCCTACAAACAAAAGAAGAGGGAAGACAACTTAATCTGGCTTCAACGACGGCGTAGCCCAACCACGCCCGAACCACGCCCAAACAACGCCAACGAGATCAATGGAAATCAGCACGGTTCCTGCCGCAAGGATAACCGCAAAGTCTTGAAGCGTTCCACATTTTTAAGCGAGTACATTTTATCTTTTCTTTAAGGCGCATCTTGTATCACTGTAAACATTTCTGGTATGTGATACAATTTGAGACGCAATTATGACGTAATATCTTGTTGTGCAATATTGTGTATGTGGTTAGTATGTGTTGCCAACCGTCGTAGTGGCTCATGAAGGTTGCGCGGGACTATAGCAGTGACTCCTAGAATATAACAGTTGCGCCGGTAGTATATCAACCAAAATCACAACTCGTCGTTGAAATTCAAAAAACTCTAACTGTGGTACAAGCTCTCAGCAAGATATAATAAATTTAAATACTTTAAAAATTTATATTGTTAAAGGAATGACACTTGTTCACAAAATTTAGTTAAATAAGTTCAATACTTTTGGTGATTTTGCTGAGGCTTTCTTCAAAAAAATTATGCAATTTTTTACGTTGCCTGGCGTGAAAAGGATAGATGTAATATTCGACAGATATGACGACATTGCTATAAGATTTTTGGAGTTTACGGAGTTATGGCCAAATTATTCAAAATATCATAATTTTAAGTCATTCAACAAAAATCACTGCTGATTGTGAAGCTTTTCTTGCAAACATTGAAAATAAATTATAACTTGTTCGATTTCTTTGCACTAATGCTCCAAAATATGCACAAGTTAAAGAAGTTTGCGAGATGTACATTTGTGGAAGATTCGACAGCCCAACTAAATGTTTCAAATTACAAGGGTCTTTATTTTGTGAGGTATTTGAAATACAATCAAACCACTTAGAAGCTGATTCAAGAATGTTTTGCCACATATTTCACGCAGTAAGGATTCAATCTGCTCATATTATTTATTATCAGCGCTGATACAGATTTATTCACCTTGGCAATTTATTTCTGGAAATACTTAGCAAATATCGGATGTCTTGGTCTATGGTTCGACGGTTCTCATACAAAGAAATATTTTCTAGGATGCCATTTACCTGCTGAATCCCTGAATGAAAGGATATGCGATATTTTGCCAGCATTACATGCTTATAAGTGATTGCGACACTACTAGCAGATTTGGCAGTAAAATGCAATGCTTGAAAGTTACGTCTGAAGATTTTGTACAAACAGTCTTTATGTCATTGGGAGACCTTGACCTAAATAATGAGGAATTGAACCAGTCAGAAATAAGTTTACACTTTTTTTTCCAAAAAAAAATTATTTGCCGATCAACTCGGACATAAACTGATTTCTCAAAACGTAGGTTTCGGTTGTAATTTGATGAAAGTGATATGCACATCAGAGGCTTTGCATTTAAATTTATTAAGGGCTACAGTACAAACATTTATTTGGAAATATTCTCATCAAATACAATTACACCCCATTGATTATTATTTATATAGTTATGCAGTGCTGAATGGTGATTTACGTCCACGACAAATGACTAAGTTGTCTTTAACAGAGGCATTAATTCAACCTTGTCAATGCATTGCAAATTGTCCCACAATGTCATGCAGTTGCAAAAATCTTGTTATCTTTTGTGTGGGCGGCGTCTGAAAGCATGTAGGCTTGGCTTGATTATTCGTTTAATAATTACAAGCAAAAACAATTATAAGTTCATAAATACATGAAAATAAATATGAGATAGTTAATATTTGAATGGTTTTAATAGTTGAATCTGCTTGAAAGTCTTCGGATGACTTTATGGTTGCTTGTAGGACCAGAAATAAACTTAAACACTGATTAAATTAATGTATGTACAGTTTAACGGGTTGTATAAGTCTTCGGTAGTCTTAGGATTTCTTCCGAAGTTGCTTATGAGGCCCAGTGTGAACTTGAACAACGATGATTAGGAGATATTTCAGTTTAAAGAGGTCCAGACATCTTCGGTGGTCTTCGGATCTCTTCAGAAGGCTTCGTGTTTTAATTGTGGGTCAACGTTACGTTACAAGGAATTAAGAACTAAAATTATATGAACTAACTAATTTACAATATATACAATTATAGAGGATTCAGAAGGTCTTCGGTTGTCTTCTGAACTCTTCGGCAGCCTTCGTGGTCGTGGTGCTTCTACGAGGATGTCGTCCCGGTGGTAGAGTTTGACAGATGCAATCACAATAACGACTTGTCGCTGAAGTATGGAACGGAGCTTAACGTTCATACATGGCTTGTTAACTATGAATTGATGAATTATAATGGCATGCCCTAGGTACGGCGTCAGACAGCGTCTCCGTCGGAGAATACGCAGGCTGTGCGGAGCGCTGCGTGTTGTAGTATAACAGGCTATGGAAACCGTTGCTCATTGACGGGTTTGCAGGCTATGGGGAGCACTGCAAGGTGATTCCTTAGGCTATGGTGAGCACTAACGAATTTCTTTATGTGAATGTATTAATAACAATTATCTAAATATAAATGAGTAATTGTTTGCCTACTTTACGTATATTTCTGTTTAAATTCACTGTTTTTTTATATATAATTTTTTTATTAATAAAAAAAGATTTTATATTTTTGTTTTTTCTTTCGTTCAACAATCCATCCTCACTTTTACCATTAGAAAAAACTATAAGTTATTACTGAAATAATCGTTAAAATTATTTTATAGCATGTACTCAATACATTACCTATACAAATAAAAGTAGAGAGGTAAATAAAAAATGTACCAAAAAATTGACCGGCAAGATCCGCATTATTAGTCTTTGACCTTTTCTACGCAAATCCATTGGTGGAATTCGGTCCTCACATTTTGCACTCACACTTACCTCTAGCGCCCGGAATAAATGATAATCACTTTCAACATTTATTATCGAAAGATGTCCTCTTTTTTTATATGTTTCTGTTTTTGTGTTGTTGTTTTCTCGTTGTTGTTATTGTTGTAGCCAATTTATGGATTATTAAGAAAAAACAAAATGCAAATTAAAACTTCGACACCCTGTATCTCGGGTATTATCAACTTTTGGATTGAGGTAAGTTTGGTCACATCTCAATATCTTTACTCAAGGAATTTGCAGTTTTGCTGTGTACCACTAATTAGCGAACACCTTGTATACAATTATAATAGTATACATATGACACTCTCGCTCTATCCTACGCATAAATTTGCAGCTTCATGATCATAATAAGGCAGGTAATAATTTCCCAAATTTGGGCCAGACTGTATTGAAGAACACCGGGCCGGACCGGACTTTTCTAAAAGCCCGGTCCGACGCCATCTGTTGCTGTGAAAAGAATCTCTAATTTCTAGTATCAATTTCATAGTAACCACAACTTATTAGCTGAAAGCATAATCACCAATTCTGCATACATACTTGATTTATTTTTAGCGGAATCATATATATTTTTAAACTTTAGTTTAAATTAGCATCTCCAGATCAAATTCATATTATAAAGCTGTACTTAAAAGGCATAAAGAATGCGGAAAATACACGCTGAATTAAATATTCAACAACCGTCGTTATGCTAATATTTTTCTTCAACAAAGCTTGTCATTTTCAAAGGGTAACATTAACATTGCAAAAACTAAAAACTATAACACCTACAAAATAAAACACAATTAGATAATTAATATTCCCTATGGATGTTAGCACATACTCTACAAGACACGAAAAACAAACGGAACTTCAATTGCTTTGCGTGTACAGAGACAGGAAGGAAAGAAACCTTTAACGGTCAAGAACCTGACATGAATGTGTGACGAATTGATGGATCTCAATCTGTGCTGATTTTATAGTGGACAAAATATCGGAATTTACGAATGGAAATGAATTATTTTCTGTATAATTATGTAGGGAAGGTTTGGACTGAGCAAATCCACGATTTATGCCTAGGCAAGAGCAGCTTTAAAGTTATAGTTCCATACAGAATCACGAATAATATGCAAATAACGTAGAAAACAGTTATTTACAAGGCCGCCCTGAATTCTATTCTATAATTATCAATGCGAAACGTTTTAAGTATGCATGCACAGTCCTGCTTAATTCGCAAATGAAATTCAATATGGATACCGTAAATTGCTGCATGTTTAACGTTCTTTGGTCAAATTAGTTTAATTATAGCACCATCGATTTAAAGAGAAACAATTAGTTACTTTTAATTTTAGGTTAGGTGAAACGCCAAATTTGTCACTCATTAACACTTCGTTAATATTTGTTATCTTTGAAGAAATTTTAACCGGAGCATTCACGCATATTCAAAATTAATTTATAATTAGACAGAACTAGATGATTACTAGAGTCAACTACTAGAAAAGAATTTTAATGAAGCCGAGTAATTTTAACGAAGAGTAGTTAACAACCAAATCTTGGCAGCCATTTTTCTGAATCTATTCGAATATTCAACAGGGTTTAATAACATATCTAGCTCTTCAAACATTTTTTAATATTATAGTCAGATTTGATCACAGTCGGGGGCGACGAGATTAATTCCCGGGGCCAGGTAAACCAAAAGGAACCCAAACGCCAACCCTTTGTTTAGAGTTTTAAAAATACTGTTAACGCACATAAAGAGACAAAGCAAGAGAACCGTATTCCCTTAATATTAAAAATAGTGAAATACACAATAATAATTTATATATCATGATGGACGAAAGACAAGAGTAAGGGTTAATCAAATTTATGATTGTAACAGGAAATAGTCAAGTGTACTCAAGTCACAAGGCTATCCAAATCGGAATCTAGTTCTTCGCAAACAGTTAGCTACAAATCCAATTTGGTGTAACCAACATACAAATATATCTACAACCACTAAGCATTCCAATTTAGTCAACTTAGTATTCTTTTTTTATTTTTATTATTAGACAACACAGAAGCACCAACTGGTAAGACGCCTATCTAATCTACAACAATATTACACGCATCTAGCGCTAGACAAGAATTTTTCATGGAACAATTTTTGCCACGGCGGGTGTTGCTTCGTGGCAACTACAGTTTTTAATAATCAAAACACAGATTTTTAGCGAACTTTTAATGGGTTGCACTACAAATTACTTGTGCATTTGCTAAAAAACGGATATAACGTTTTACAACTTTCAAGTCGACTCCTTCAAAAATCTAAACTTATTTCTATGACTACCCTGTTTGCTATCTTGATACTGGCCTACAAGCTAAATAAATTTTTAGATAAGGATTCGGTATCTTGCTGTCCGTAATAATTCTTCCCCCAATATGGCAACCTTATTGTCAGATCGACTTACTTTTCACTATGTTAAGGACAGCTAACTTTACAGCCGGCCTCTCTAGTATTCCCGTAGATGTCTGAACAGTTGCTCTACGTACTTGTCCATTCTTGTCACTCTTTACCATTATGACACGACCCTTTGGCCATACGTTTCGCGGGTTTTTGGCATCTACGATAACCACGATATCACCTTCCACAATGGGTTTAACTGGTTCAAACCACTTAGTTCGTCTAGTTAGAGTCGGTAGGTATTCTTGTATCCATCGTTTCCACACATATGCTTTGAACAATTTTCTTCTTGTGTCTATGTTTGTTGTCTTTAATGATATCCGGTGTTCTTTCTTGTTAGATGCATTTCGGTCACCTTCTATTGTTTTACAGTTATATACCTTATTTCCCCGATATTCAGTGGTATGTGAAGGGGAAGCGGCTCCATGGCGTAGTTGGTATGCGTGTGACTACTACGCCCAAGGTCCTGGGTATGAATCCCGCTTGAAAAATATTAGGCGAGCATTTTTCACAAAAATGCGCCCTCGTTGGGATGAGAGGTAAAATGGAGGTCCCGTGTGTGAGTGTTGTCACGCACATTAAAGATCCCTACTTTGCTTTGAACAGCAAGCGTTCGGCAAAATTCCAAATTTTTCAGGTAAAAAAACTCGCTTCCTGGCCGATATAGTACCTTCGGGTGAAGCATTGGAAAATCACATGTAAGGTATGTGAAGGAGGGTAAGCAGCCTGCGGCTGCCAAGTTCCCCCAGCACTTGAACATTTGTCGAATTACGAGTAATAGTTTTTGCAATATATTATTTCGCACAATCTACATTAGTTGAAAATATTTCACATCCAACACCTGTAGTTGTATATAATAATCGTCAAATCTAAGTGCACTTATTTTTTCGTCATTAGATTCTCCGTCTTGAAACTAGTAGTTGAACGCGAGTTAAGGTTCGGGCCTTGGGAGCTGCGTTTTTAACAAACACTTCCAAACTTCTTTCCAAATTTATTTGATTAAACAGAGTTGAACGTGGAATTTTACAAACTTAACTTAAAATTACTCGAAAAAAGAATTAATTGTACTATTTTGAGTAGCCTAAGCAACTGCAATGTTAAAGCTGAATACTTTGACTGACTGCCGGGTCTTGGGCTCCCGGGCCATTTATAATGTCCCTACCCCCTCACATGGCTGTGGGAACTTGCAGAGCTCATGTCTGCTTATTCTTAATTCTATTCATTGTTACGATGTTATAATCTTACTTTCTAGGTAATTGCGGTATTTTGACCGCCTGTGACCTGCCACCTGCAGTATCATTATCGTCTGGATACAAAGTATTGCATCCGTTCTCATGAACTGCTAATAAACTTTATTAATTGTCCATGTATACATTGTTGCACTTCACTTAATAACTTTTTAATAATTTCTAATAATTTCCTATTAGATTCTATTTATAATACATACATAATTGGGGGATATATAACTCGCGTACCTCCATTTATTTATGTTCTGAGCTAGCCTACACAGTTCCCTGAAATTTCTACAACAGCCTGTATACAGCTCGGTTCCTCTTCAATTGTTTTCTAATTATATGCCCTATTTCACCGATATTCAGTGGTATGCAAAGGAGGGCGTCGCCGTGGATCAATGTAGTAAGCGTAAGACTAGGGATCCCAAGTTCCTGGGTTCGAATCCCGACACGGCCGACTGCTTGAAAAATGACAGGTGAGCATTTTTCACAAAAATTACACCCTCGTTCGGATGAGAGGTTAAATGGAGCTCCCGTGTGTGAGTGTTGTCACGCACGTTAAAGAATCCTACCTTGCCTGGAACGGCAAGGGTTCGGCAAAATTCTAAATTTCTAGGCAACAAAAAACTCGCCACCTGGCCAATGTAGTACCTTTGGATGGAGCATTGTAAATGTAAATGCACGGTATGTAAAGGAGGTTAAGCAGCCTGTGGCTGCCAAGGATCCCCTAACACTTAGACATTTGCCGAATTAATAGTTCGCCAGTAAATACTTTCGTACAATTAACATTAGTTGAGAATATTGCAAAACCGATATCTGTATTTATTTATAATAATCATCACGTTTAAGTACAGTTATTTTTTTCGTCATTAATTTTTCCAACTTGGGACTGGTGGCATGCGTACTTCCAGTGATTTCTATTCTGAGCTTGCCTACACATTTCCCTGAAATTCCCACATCCTACATCTTTCACTATCTGTGTGCAATGGTCTAACCTAGGTCTACCTCTACTTCTCTTTTTTTCTATCTCATGTTCTAGTATGTGATCTATCATTCTATCTCTCCTATTATTTTACTGTTTTCCACATATTTCTTTCTTCTCCTACCATTTCTAGTACGTCTTTGTTCTTAACTTTGTTTGACCATGATATCTTCATCATACGTCTGTAGCACCACATTTCAAAGGCTTCTACCTTCTTCTTGTTCTCTTCTCCTACTGCCCAGGCTTCACAGCCGTACGGTGCTGTGCTCCACACATATGTTTTAAACAATCCTTTCCCTATTTCTATGCTTGTAGTCTTTGAACACAGTAGTTGCTTTTTATTGTTAAATGTAGCACGACCTTATGCTAATCTTTGTTTTATATCTTTTGTGCTTTTCCCATCTAAAAACGGAAGTTTTCCATGTTGTTCTAATTCATACGTGAATTTAATGGTTGGTTCTATTTCGTTAATTGACTGTACAAAGTTTTTAATTAGTTCTGTATTATGAGGCCAAATAGCATAGACATCATCTACGTATCTCCACCAGATTAGTGGTTTCAATTTTTGTGTGAATATTACATCTTTTTCGAATTCCTTCATGAATATATTACTAAAGATTGGCGATAGTGGACTTCCCATTGCCATTCCGAAGCTTTGTTTGTAGAATTGATCATTTATTTGAAAATATGTGGTATTGACGCATAAACCAAGTAATTCCATAATCGATGATATACTTAGTTTTGTTCTTTCTTTAAGATTGCCATCTTTTTCTAGTTTGTTTTTTATAATATTAAGCATTTTGTTTATAGGGACATTTGTGTAGAGATTTACTACATTAAAGCTTACCATTGTGTGTGTATTTTCAATTTTTATGTTTGATAATTTTTCTAAAAAGTGTTGGTTGTTTTTAATGAAAGAATCCGTTTTGCCTGCTAATGGATTTATAATTTTTAGTATAAATTTTGCTAAATTATGGCATGGTGAATCTATGGAGCTTACGATAGGTCTTAAAGAAATGTCTTTTTTATGAATTTTTGGTAGACCGTAAAAGTGTGGCGGTTTACTGTAATGTGGGACCAGTTTACTTCTTTCTTTGTCTTCGAATTCATTTTTAAATTTAAATAGAGTTTTGTATATTTTATTTTCAATTGATTTTGTTGGGTCCGTTTCTAAACTGATGTATTCTCAGTGTTCAATAGTTCGTTGACTTTTGTGTTGTAATCGTTTTTATTCATTATTACTGTTGCATTGCCTTTGTCAGCAGGTAGAATTATAATTGAGTTATCGTTTTTAGATTGCGAATTGCTTTTATTTCGGTATTACTTACATTTGGCTTTATTTTGTGATTCTTTTCTATTTCGATTTTGCATCGTACTCTAAATTCGTTTGCTTGATCTTCTTCGAGTTGGTTTGCTGTTTTCTCAATACAGCTAATTATTTCAAAGGTTGGTATTGATTTTGGCGTTACTGCAAAGTTAAGACCTTTTGAAAGAATTGATTTTTCTGTGTCGTTAATAGTTCTGTTTGATAAATTTATCTCATCATCATTTTGTTTTCGACCTTACTTAAGGTCGGTTTGACGCAGCTCTAACTTCTTTTCTATTCTGTGCTAATCTAAAAAGCTCTACATACCCTTCACAACATAAATTACTAACAATTTGACTAATATAGTTTGGTCTAGGTCTTCCTATATCCTTCTATCTTTTTCCTATCCAGCTGGCTCTACATAGATATTAGCAACCTGATGGTTGTTAAAGAACTCTAACATGTTTACATGATTACCATTTATAAGGAAATGAAATATAACCTGGTTATCCGCTTCAAAAAGGAAAAGTGTTAAATTATATGTTATGGTAAGGCTTAAGCAACGAATCGCTACCAACATGCCAAACCGCTACCTAATTTATCTACTAAAAATTATAAATCCATTAGCAGGCAAAACGGATTCCTTCAGTAAAAACAACCAACACTTTTTAGAAAAATTGTCAAACATAAAAATTGAAAATACACACACAATGGTAAGCTTCAATGTAGTAAATCTCTTCAAAAATGTGCCTATAAACAAAACACTTAATACTATAAAAAACAAACTAGAAAAAGATGGCAATCTTAAAGAAAGAACAAAACTAAGTATATCATCGATTATGGAATTACTTGGTTTATGCGTCAATACCACATATTTTCAAATAAATAATCATTTCTACAAACAAAGCTTCGGAATGGCAATGGGAAGTCCACTATCGCCAATCTTTAGTAATATATTCATGAAGGAATTCGAAAAAGATGTAATATTCACACAAAAATTGAAACCACTAATCTGGTGGAGATACGTAGATGATGTCTATGCTATTTGGCCTCATAATACAGAACTAATTAAAAACTTTGTACAGTCAATTAACGAAATAGAACCAACCATTAAATTCACGTATGAATTAGAACAACATGGAAAACTTCCGTTTTTAGATATTCTAGTTAGCAAAAACGATACAACAATTAATACATCGGTATACAGAAAACCAACGCACACAAACAGATACTTAAACTTCGATTCAAACCACCCACACTGTGTCAAACGAGGAATTATCAAAACCATGTATGATAGAGCAAAATTAATATCATCAAACGAAGAAATTTTAAAGAAAGAGAAATACCTAATCATATGTAAACTAATAGAAAACAAATATCCTAAAAGAATAATAGAGAAAGAAATGAATAAAAACCCTAAAAATAAAAAAAAAGAAAACAAAAACAACGATACACACCACAAAATGCTCTCAATACCATACATAAAAGGATTTTCCGAAAAAATTCAAGGAATTGAAAACAAATTTAGAATTAAAACAGTATTTAGAACCAACAATACACTAAGAGCACAATTAACAAAAACAAAACCCAAAAACGCAATACAAAGTTCAAAAACTGTATCTACAAAATACCGTACGAATGTAATAAGTTTTATATAGGGGAAAGTTCCAGACCATTTGAAGTTCGATTAAAAGAACATAAATCATATATAAAAAATAGAAAATTTGAAAAATCCATGGTTTGACAACATGCATGGGACTCCAGTCATAAAATAAAATGGGAGGACGCAAAAATTATCGACAGAAGAAAACCACCAAAAACGCAAAATCAAAGAAGCGGCTTATATAACCCTACATAAAAATAACTGCGTTGCAAACGAATCCGTAACTTTCAGTAAACAATGGATTCCATTACTAAAAGAAATAACAAATGAAGATCAAATGCCCTCAATATCTAGGTAGCATTGCACGTTTAATCTGGGTTTTCCTTGCGATATTAACATGAAATACAGCCTACATACATGATTTCTATTTATACATACAATAACTAATTACATAACAATAAGCATATTAACTGGGAAACCATTATTTCGGCAAATATCTAAGTGTTGGGGGATCTTGGTAGCCACAGGTTGCTTAACCCCCTTCACTGAATCTCAGTGAAATAAGGCATAAAATTAGAAAACAATAGAAGGGAAACGAGCTATATACATGCTGTGTGAGAATTTCAGAGAACTATATAGGCTAGCTCAGAATATAAATAAGTGCAGGTACGTGCCCAACCAGTTTTGAGATGAAGACCTAATGATGATGATCATGATGAAGCATATTAACAACCCCTGTAAAACAGCATTGGTATCTGATAAATGTAAACCCACAATAGGGTTACCTCTCAACCATATAGAATCTCCGTTAACAGTATTGGTATCTGACAAGTGTAAACCCGCCATAAGGTCGCCTCAGATCCATATACAACCTTCACAGAACAACATTGGTATCTGACAAGTGTAAACCCGCCATAAGGTCGCCTCAGAACCATGTTAAAATCAACCCAAAGAGGTAGCCTAAATAATAATGATTTTCCCCTTCAAAATAAATATAAAAAACGATTACTTAAGCCTTTCAATAATACAATCGCACACTTCTTTAATAACCATCCTCTCAATTGTATAAATAGAAACATGTTAAAAAATGTTTTCCAATTCCCAAGTTATTGAAGCTATATAAAATTCACCAATAAAAATTAATCAGCTGATTTCACGTTAAGCGTATTGGCTACCTAAAAAAAGTCGGTCCCAGGCCGCAACACAAATTGAAGGCAATCATTCTTTTAAACTTTAAAAATTTTTGCTTAGTGTACTCAAACCAAATATTTCGAACATCAATAAATCAAAGTCACCTTCAATTTATGTCATAAATGTCAAACTTGAAGTTTTTATTATTTTGACAACGATCCTAGGTCATGGATCGAAACGTAAATAAAGATGATTTTAAAAACTATAAGTGGTTTAATTCCCAAAGAAAATTAAGAAGAAAAACAGTCCTTTGATACATCCATCTTAATCTCGCCTTATTGCTGTTTTGGATGTATCAAATAATTTATTTGTGGAGTAGATTTTGGTATTTCATTGGTTTATACGTTTATTTTCTACTCACAATACCGCCTTGCGGATATTTACTGCCTTTACTTATATTAGAGTCTTGTATTGTACGGATATCAAAGTTGCTCTTTGTTAGCTATTAATTCATTGAAACGCACTTCTGTGGGTTTTTAATCTTGGTCTTACTTACTTACTTACAGGTATGCTAGATTTATGCCGCTCTCTAGTGAGTAATTATTCACATTAATTAATATTTATTGCTAACCTGTAGGTGAAAAGCCATTTGTGTGTATTATTGTAAGGCCTTTCTCCTCTTTGTTTTTAAAATTTACTTGCTAGCGAGAAAAATTTGGCGGCCAGTTTAATGTCAATTTGTACTCGCCAACAGGGGAAGGATACTTTAAATTCATTGCTTTTAGTGGGATACCGGTTTATATTATGCTATTTGTATTATTAAAATACGTTTATATTTGCATTGGCACTGTAGTGTGTATTTAATTCCAGATAATGTGCTCGTGCTTGTAATTCAGTTATCAACCAAACTTACGAAGTAAATTAGGTAATATAATCGCTACGTCGTCGTCGTCGTCGTCGTCGTCGTCGTCCGTTGCCATATTCCCATAATGATACAATAAATGATATATATGTACCTTGTTTAGTTTTTTACGCTGATTACAAATATGCTATACACTTTTCGATATCTCATTTAGTTTTCGAGATAATCGAATTTATTTAAGAAATGTTAACAGTACAAACTAATATAAACTTTAATAGATATCCAAATGATTCTTTTTATCATTTCGGCTTCAGTATCACATCATATAATTTTTGTGCAAAAGAAGATCAATTAGTTCGCAAGCCTTTAGCTGTAGTTCATTGCGCTGGAAATGGCAGGGATGTGATACATGGAGATCACTATGAAGCAATCATTCCTAATTCGGCCGAAGATATTCCAACTGTACATCAAACTGACTTATTCGGAGGAATCACAATACCCGGGACTAATCACAAAATATATGGTAACAATTTTAATTAACTATTCTCTATTTTTCTGTTTGTTTGAGTGGTGCTGGGAGCTTATATCATTAAGTAGTCCGACTCAAACTTGATTAAAACAATAAAATTTATTAAATTATATTTATAATAATAAAATTTTGTTTAACATTTAAGTACTAGTTATTTAATTTAAAATATATAATTTCCTTTTATAAAATTTCCGTAAGTTTGGTTGTAAGGCGTACATGCATCTTCGATTTTTTTGAAGTATAGTTATATGATTGTGGTGGCTACCGTTGTTATAGTTATTTTGCTCTTTAGGTGTGATATTATCCGAAACCCTTGGGGTTTCGTAGTTCTTTCGGCATTTTAATCAAGTTTCTGGCGCCTTTTATACTGTATTTACTTGTAGATCTGTTCAGGTTATTAACGACCTACTTGCAGGAATCAAGATCCACCCCTGCAGAAGAGTCTTTATTAGCCGAGGTGCAATAAGTCGCCGTATTACCCTAAAGAACCCACTTTTGTAAGCTTTCATCAGAATTACGGTTTTATGTCCCCTAAAATTCATTCTAATAAGTTTACATGCTTCGTCTGTTTTTCCTATTTTTATCTTAGTTTGTACCTCTTTGTAGTTTTCATCAATCCATTGTTCTTTAGGTTTCCTGTATTTGCGAATAATTTCCCATTTTATGGTTTTGTATCTCTGTTTTCGAGTTTGGTCTGATGTATTTTTATATTTTCCACTTTCTTCTATTACTTTTGTTATCCATGGTTTCTTATTTTCTTTTTGTGTATACCCCAGAATATCTTTGACCGTCATGTCTAAGCAATTTATTTGACTTTTTTTCGAATCTTTCTTGAATATCTGTATCTTTTAGTTTCTCAAAGTCAGTGCCTTTTTCCAATTCTTTTTTTCAAATTTTTAAATTTTAGAGCGGCCTTCATAATTACGATGTTGTGGTCAGTGTCTATATCTGTTTCTGGATAGTTTCTATCGTCTTTTACTTGATTCCTAAACCATTGTCTAATAAGAATGTAATCTATTTGATATCTTCCTTGGCATCTTCACGTGTATCGTCTTCTAGTATGATTTGGAAATAGTGTGTTTGTGATGGTTAAATTGTTTTATCGCACAATTCTACCAACCTATTTCCTCTGTCGTTTCTCGTGCCTAAACCAAATACTATATCTAGTGCTAATATATCCATTTAATTTTTAACTTCTCTAGCTTATATTATATTTTATATTATATTATATTATATTATATTTCATCAGGGAACCCTAGAAAATAAACGTGTTACAAAAACGAAGTATTGTAATACGTCACGGGGAACCGTCTGAAAGTTTTATCTGTAATCAACTTACCATTCTTTAAACATTTTGAATGGATTGTTCAAGTCAGCTTTCTTCATATACATTGTTACACACTAAATTCCTCAAAAGGTAAATAGTATGTCTACTCTACCTTATAGACAGCAGAGCCTAGATAGATTATGAGGGGTTCCTGTTTAACGTTCAAGCCCAGAGTAAAAAGGATGTTAAATGGCTTTGAGAGAAAAAGGTCCCTCTGATGAGATCTTCCAGCCAGCTAAGCTTCTTCAACTTAGGGCAGAGCTATGAGCTAGGGTCGTAGGATCGTATACGATAAAAAAAGAAATTTTATTGGACGCCACCGTAGCTTAACGAATGTTATAATAAGAATCTATCCGAAGATCAGATACGGAAATCTTCGAAAGAAAAAAAAACTTAAGACGAGCAACATAAAAAAAATACTTACTTTTGACTCTGCAATCTGGAATGGGAACGACGATTTCATACTATCTGAAAATTTAACCACATCTAAACATTTTTAAACTAGGGCAACATAAGAGCCTAGTCACTTTATCACCAAATAAATAGATTATAAATAGGTCAACTAGTCAAAATTATACTTCAAAAAAAATTTTGAATTCAACACCAATAATATCTTTCTTCAATACAAAAATTTCATAAGTGTGATTGCTTGCTTCTATAGAACAATTACTGCTGACTTCAATGAAAGAAAGCTTTACGACAACTTATTTATTATTCTTTCTATTAATTTAAAAAATATACATATATATATATATATATATATATATATATATTGCTGTGATATCCTCCTTTGAATGCGGGAACTGGTTCCTTTCAACAAAAAAATTCTAGTCCCACAGATTGGGCGTCATAAACGGCTGTGATCCTCTTTTCGCCTCGGCTGCTCACCTAATGTTATAAACCTCCTCATTCATAAAAAAAAACAACACATTCCTACCAAAACATCAACGTTAACTCTATTTACATCAATATTCAGAATACATTAAAATTTCAAAATTAAAACTCAGCATAAATTTCAGTTTTCAAAAGAATTTCAAGATTAATTTTATTATCCTTTTAATGTGCATCCAAAATTAAAGTCCTTGTTGGATGCCTACTAATTAATATAACAATATAAGCAGACCGGAGTCTGAGTATAAAGGGAGCATCTACCACCCCTTTTACGTTAATTAACCAGGTTCGTCTAATTGAGCTCAAAGACATACCCAAATTTTCATCATATTACCGAACATCAAAACTAAATACTCCTTTCTACTTCAACAAGCAAATTTCATCTTAAAATTAAAATTTTATGGTTAGTACAATTTCACTAATGTCCATTTAAAGTAAATCAATTATAAAGTTATTCAACACACACAAAAATGTCAAACAAAATAGTATAATTTACCTGAAGGTTACTGTCCTCGTAGCTTCAAAGTACATCGTCCCTTTAGTTAATCACACCATTCCAACAGGATTATATTTACGGCTTCTAATTCTCAACGCTTTAAAAATTTTCTCCATCACCATTTATTAAAGTTGTTTCTGGGCTTTTCCGGAACTCATCTATGTTTATCTGACCCTTGTTTCATGGATTCAGACACGTATTTGAACCATTTAATTATTAACACCCCCGAAAAATAGCAAATAACTTCATACTTCTTTCACCCATATACGCCAAAACTGCCTACTTTTGTGTATACATTTGTCTTTGTAAATTTTGCTAATTGGTACAGTGAAACTAAATTTTATTACCTGGTATCTAAGTGCACTGAAGTATATTCATGTTAGCACGTAAATAACAAGCTATTTTGAATCACTAAAATATACGAGCAAACTTTAAATTATTTAATCAAACTAAAATGCACGGTTTAACATCTTCAATCAAGTCGCGTATGTACGAGCTTTTAACGCATCGAATCGTCAAAAGTCTAAGAGGCCTTGTTTATATTCACCTCGGTATATATAGCAAAAAGCCTGTCTGTCGGTCTGTTCCCCAAAACGGGTAATTCTAAAGAATTTCTCATGCCATGTTCCCAGTCTGTCGCTCGCGCGTCGATTTTTACGAATTTTCACTCGTCCCATTTAAATCTCAGAAATTTCAACACACGGCACGCAAGCATGTCCGAGAAAAACTAATTAATTTTGTACAGAAATTGTTGTTTCTACCTCTGATATTTGCATCCTATTTTCAACCAATTGTGACCCTCGTGACGTTGCTTAAATCCCGCCTTTTACTATATGTGTCTTTGCTTGACGCATTTCTCTTTCCTTTTCTAACCTGTTCGTATTGGTGCAAATTGATATTCTTTATTATCGATTATATTTTAGTCCATGTGGACTGTTATCTGGGTTTAATAACCCCGTATCGCACATTCTCGTGAATATTAAGCCCCGGTTTCTCCAAGATTCTTTGAAACTATTAATTATCTACAAAATTTACGCCGTATGTGATATTTAAACTACGCAGGTGTTAAAAATAATATTAATTCTCAAAGCTTTTATTTTCTGGTATTATAATCTTGGGTTTTTACAAGTTTCTGTAGATATTATCTGTACGTTTTGTTCAATACTGGTTACTTGAAATAGAGTTAATTAAGATAAATTTTGCACGTAATTTCCATTTGTTTAGGAATAATTACATTACACGCAGAGCTTTTAATACTGCTTCTTTTGATATAAAGCGTCTTGTACATGATTTAAATCTCTTATTTTTAATAAAACGAATGAATTTTTCTTCTCCACGGGTTTTAATAAAGCGTATTATCTAATAAACTTCCTTATACACGGTGATTAAAATTATTTGATGTAATCCATTAATTTTCTACCCTGGTCTAAATATGAGTAATATATATATATATATATATATATATATATATATATATATATATATGGGTAAAATAATCTTGGAATTAGGTCATTACTAAATCTTGGTATATTGCAAAGTTTCACATATAAGCAATAACAAATGTAGTGGTAATCTTTTATTTGACGCGTTTCGGTAACACCATAATCAATAAATTTATCTATAAAACTAAAACAATGTGTTAACAATTATTAGATTTTATATATATACATACCTTTGTGTAATTTTAATTATAGTATAGTATAAGTAAAACAAATAAATAATTCTACAAACTAACATTTTAACTTGTATCACTGTTTCGCTTTAATAAATAGTATGAATAACAATAATATAATTGGTTATATAATCTAATATTTAATCACTCTGCAACATGGTGTATTCAAATATGTGGGGATTTTAATAGTCAAATAATAGTAGAATATTTTTGTTAATATTTAGAAGATTCATCTTTACAAATTAAATTGTGGTAAATTTTCATAGATCCATCTTGGTCAGTTTTTGAATTTATGGTATTCGGATATTTATATATTTGTAAAGTTTCCATTACGTTTCTCTTGTTGTCATTGTTTTCAGTGTCTAAAATATCTACATTATTGAAATCAAATTGGTGTAAGTTGTCAATTGCATGAGAAGCAAGAGCAGTACTTTTTATTGTTAGTTTTATGCTATATTTGTGCTCATAAATTCGTTTACGAAGGTATTGTTTAGTATTACCTATGTATACCCCAGGACATCCTGTGCAGTTAATTTTATAAATTGTGTGTGTCTTATTGTTATGTTCGATGGGTGGAAATAGTTTGGTGAAAAATTTTTAAATGAGTAGTTGGGTTTATGAATTATTTGTATGTTATATTTTTGAAGACAGTTTTAATTTTTCAGAGAGTCCTGGGGTATATATAATTCCAATTCTGGTTTCTTCTGGCTGTTTTTTATTTTTATTTTGATTATTGTAGATTTTATGTATTTTTGATTTTATTATTGGTTTATATACGGAAATGGGATAGCAATTATCTTTGAGAATAGTCTTAATGGTGTTTAAATTGTTGTATCTAAATTTAGGGTGTGCTAATTTTATGCCTCTTTCAATTAGGTTATTAACTACGTTAGTTTTATATTGTTTTGGAACGCAGGAATTGAAGTTTAGATATCTACCGCTCCATGTGTTTTTTCGGTACCAATTTGTTGTAATTAATCCTTCATCATTATAGTTTATGAGGATATCTAGAAATGGAATCGTTCTGTTAACTGCTAGTTCAACGGTGAATTGTAAACGTTGATGGAATCCGTTAAATGCTTTTAAGGTTTCGTTGATTTTATCAAAAGGTAAATTCTTCCATTGGAAGTGTTGTTAGTGGGCCTAGTTTATTCCATTTCTTTTTTATTATATCAATAGCTAGATTAGTGGGGATGTTTGTAAATAGCGATTGCACATCAAGAGAGATTATTATATGATTTGGTGGTATAGTTTGTTTTATAATAAACTTTTGGAATTCCCAGCTATCTGTTATGTGGTAATCTGTTTGTCCGACAATTTTTTTAATAATTTCAAACATCCCCACTAATCTAGCTATTGATATAATAAAAAAGAAATGGAATAAACTAGGCCCACTAACAACACTTCCAATGGAAGAATTTACAGAAGCCATAAAAATATGCATTAACGAGTCTTATTTTAAATTCAATAACAAAATCTACACCCAAATTTTCGGAACCGCCATGGGATCCCCAATTTCATCCACTATCGCCAACCTAGTAATGGAAGAACTTGAAAATTATGCCATAAATCAACTACAATACATACCAACATTTTATAAAAGATACGTTGATGATTGTATTATTTGCTTACCTTTTGATAAAATCAACGAAACCTTAAAAGCATTTAACGGATTCCATCAACGTTTACAATTCACCGTTGAACTAGCAGTTAACAGAACGATTCCATTTCTAGATATCCTCATAAACTATAATGATGAAGGATTAATTACAACAAATTGGTACCGAAAACACATGGAGCGGTAGATATCTAAACTTCAATTCCTGCGTTCCAAAACAATATAAAACTAACGTAGTTAATAACCTAATTGAAAGAGGCATAAAATTAGCACACCCTAAATTTAGATACAACAATTTAAACACCATTAAGACTATTCTCAAAGATAATTGCTATCCCATTTCCGTATATAAACCAATAATAAAATCAAAAATACATAAAATCTACAATAATCAAAATAAAATAAAAACAGCCAGAAGAAACCAGAATTGGAATTATATATACCCCAGGACTCTCTGAAAAATTAAAACTGTCTTCAAAAATATAACATACAAATAATTCATAAACCCAACTACTCATTTAAAATTTTTCACCAAACTATTTCCACCCATCGAACATAACAATAAGACACACACAATTTATAAAATTAACTGCACAGGATGTCCTGGGGTATACATAGGTAATACTAAACAATACCTTCGTAAACGAATTTATGAGCACAAATATAGCATAAAACTAACAATAAAAAAGTACTGCTCTTGCTTCTCATGCAATTGACAACTTACACCAATTTGATTTCAATAATGTAGATATTTTAGACACTGAAAACAATGACAACAAGAGAAACGTAATGGAAACTTTACAAATATATAAATATCCGAATACCATAAATTCAAAACTGACCAAGATGGATCTATGAAAATTTACCACAATTTAATTTGTAAAGATGAATCTTCTAAATATTAACAAAAATATTCTACTATTATTTGACTATTAAAAATCCCCAATATTTGAATACACCATGTTGCAGAGTGATTAAATATTAGATTATATAACCAATTATATTATTGTTATTCATACTATTTATTAAAGCGAAACAGTGATACAAGTTAAAATGTTAGTTTGTAGAATTATTTATTTGTTTTTACTTATACTATACTATAATTAAAATTACACAAAGGTATGTATATATATAAAAATCTAATAATTGTTAACACATTGTTTTAGTTTTTATAGATAAATTTATTGATTATGGTGTTACCGAAACGCGTCAAATAAAAGATTACCACTACATTTGTTATTGCTTATATGTGAAACTTTTGCAATATACCAAGATTTAGTAATGACCTAATTCCAAGATTATTTTACCCATATTATCTATTTAGAAGGTCAAGAACACATCCAAAATATATATATATATATATATATATATATATATATATATATATACATTGTTTGTACAAAATTATCTGTACGGAGACTTTCAAAACAATTTATTTATTACGATTTAACATTAATCTCTCAATATTCATGGGACATTTTTTGTTAAATAATTTACGTTAATGCTCTATAAGAAATATATGATTTTCATTTTTATGTTACAGTTTAATCATGATACTTGAATAGGATCCTTGTAACTTCAAAATTATCTTATAGAAATGCCTTGAAAATAATAAGAACATTTATGCACTATTCCAATATTAAATTTTGAACTAAACTTTAAATGTATCAATTTAAATGACCATAAAACTTTCACAAAAATTTCGAGTATCAACTTTAAGGAAACATATATAGAATTTTCTGAAATTATTTGTACATCGTAAATGATTGTTTTTCGAAATGAATATAGCTATAAAATTGAGGACGACTCATCGCTGGATATCTGCTTGGCGGCCAAATTCTTTAAACATCTACGTACTTTTTGACCTCTATACAAGCCAAACATATGTGGAAATTTCCACCCTCTCGCCTAGCAACAATTAAAACTGCATCTACAGCATGAGCAATATCCAAAAGGACTGATTACGTGTCTTTACTTTACTTTGGTCTCGTACTTGTCATACAATTAACAACTAAAAGAGCTTCTGCGTTCCATAATACTTATATACGAAAGTTCCATCGTTCCACAATTTAATAAATTACATGCTTACATAAAATTTGCGTTACAATATTTAACTATACTTGACTTGAAACTTGCTTAATACTTCAATACTTCAATTAATACTTGAATAGTTAATACTTCAATCTTGAATTAATACTTGCGCGTAGAAATGTATTCATCTTGATTAAACCTAGGTCGATGCAACAACTAAAGATGAAGTCATAGTATCCGTTGACCCCACTTTACTTCTCTCTGGGACGGCATGTTTAATTAAAAACCTGTAGGTCCACGCTAACACTTGCTATATTGATTACATCCGGATTGAATATGGTGGAGCTTGTCCACGAGGCAATTTTAATTATCCAAGCATGCGCCGGGAAAGGGAATATTGCATCAAGATACATACAAATAGAAGTTTTTAAAGTTTACTTTGACTATTCAAATTTAGATGGGGCTCTATGTATGAATTCGTAATATATTGTTTCTATTGAAATTTAATATTTATTGAATAGGTATATGGAACAAAAGCGTATATTTAAGAAGCAGATAATCTTATTTGTTACAACATCATATTAATATTCTAAAACAATGTTTTTGTGTTTTAACAAGAATAAAAGAAAAAGACACCTTTTACATACCAGGTACGACATCTTGGCCTTTGAAAGAACTTCTTTATCGGGAAACGGTATGTGCAGAAGAAGGCGATCAGATATCAAAAGCACGAAAATTTATTCTGGTTTGAAGATAACCACATATTTTGAGGGAGGGACAAACAAAAAAAACATCCTAAATGATAGATTCATGTATACACCAGTTGTATATTTATGGACATTATTCAGACGTTTACCAATTAGAAAATTATATATGATCATAATTATTTATACAAAAGAAGGAATATTAAATTAAGACTAAAGATCAACGTATTTGGTGTATTATTTTATAATACTAAAGGGAAATGTTGCACAAATCAAAACTAACTTGTGATGGTAAATGGTATTAATATAAAATTAAAGCGAATAATACTTTTATATTGAAGGAAGTAGGATCACAATGAAACATGGCAAGGGAACGGCAAATTGACATGTTACACTATTTCACCTCCGGAATCTTTTACCTCAGAGATTGCCATCCATATCGCAGTAGTGTGTCTTAGAATGCCATACCGAGCCCTATGGTCTGTGCCAATCTAAGTACCGAAAGAGCCGGGACCTGTCTTAGTCAGGTTCCTCACTAAAGACCCTACTAATTTGTCTGAACCTGTAGTGTGGCTCTTTAGATCACTGGAACGCGAAAGCTATTCCGCCTGTTCTAGCAATTTAGAACTTCTTCAAGATGCAGGTCTATTCGGAATGGGTAATTTACTTAGGCAATTTTAATCCAAACGATATCCTACTGAAATATCGTAATTGGAACAAAAATAGGGCATTAGAGTTTCAACAAACTAATTTCCAGATCGGACCTAAAAAATATTTTACCTTAAAATTTCTTTTGCCAAAGAGGGTACGACGAGCAAAAATTAAAATTTTTTAAAATATTTTAAAAAGCAGGAGTATAATCTGTAATATTTTAAACAAGATTTCCACAAAAATTCATTACTATAATGGCTTTTGGAAGATTAAATTGCTTTTAAGACTTTACAAACAGGTTTCAAAACAGCTGAATTGTTTTCTACTTGATTGCGGATGCAAAATGTTAAACTTAGCCGTGTAATTTAACCAAATTCGTAATTAACAACTCATATGTTGTTTTCCATACGGGACCAAGGATTTGTTAAATTACAAATAGTGTTGAAGAATTTTTTCAATTTTTTTCTTTCTCTCTCACCTTTATACTTCTAAGTCGTTTCACCAGCAATTTTTTTCTTTACAAACAAAAAAAATTGTAACATGCTTTATCTTAGTTTCAAAAACTATTAGATTGTCCCCGATACATCCCTTATATAACGTGTTCTACTGTTATAGTATTTGCATATTAAGATATACATTTCGAAGTTAAAGATTAATTCTGTTTAAGGATCACTAATAAAATAATTTCCGGTGTTCATATTTATAGTTTTCTCTTTTCCGTTATGGTCGCGAGATTCAATTAACTTGTTTAACTTTGAAATCTTGTATATAAATACACACAAAAATTAGGAACAATTTTATTAACTTTCTTCTTGTCAAATGTAATTTACCATTACTGATTACAAACGAGTGGTTAAGGAATAAAACAAGCATTGTCGTTAATTCGGTATTCATTTATAATTTAATTTGCTTTTATTTTATATGTGTGTAATAATTCGTGGTATGATATTTTTCAATACAAAATTAATTAAAACAGTTTTTAGATAGTCCAAATATTTTGTATGGACATTAGTTGTTAACGATGTTTAAAGCGCAATCATTTACGTTAATGAATGACACACACGCGCACACACTTTCTTTTCCTTTCTTAATATTTTATACACATAAGTTCATAGCTGTAAATTATTATGATATATGAAAGCTAACAAATTGTTTTCCCCTTATGCTCCAAAACTGCTTTTTGCAAAATTTTAATTTTACCAAAATAGTTGTTTGAAATGTCATAACATACTTGTAATAAATGAGAAAAATAACCCCTTCTAAACTACTAGGACCAACTGAGCAGAATCAATTCAGATCACTGAATCATTTAGTACTATTTGTAACGTAGGCCGTTTAAAAAACACGCGGTGCTGTTAGGTTAGTATTAAGCTAGCAGAGTAGCAGGACCACATTGAAAATTAAAATAAAATAAAACAAAAATAAAAGTAAGAAGTTCTAAATTTGTGCTAATTTGTACCATCAAAAAAACTTGATACATTAAACCAAACTTGTTGAAACAACTTATAATTGAATATAAATCTGTTATGGTCAAGAATAAAGTGCATTTTTAGATGAACTAGATCAATTATTATTTTTAAACAAGAAGTAATATAATTTGTATCGTTATAATTAAGTTTCAGATTTTGCATTCTAGAAAGTCATCTCAAACTTCTATACTATTTCTAACTCTAACGGTACAAATTATGTTGCTTGTAGTATAGGAGTACCGTCTAACGGGGTGAAGTGTTATACTTTCAAAATTTAAAAAGCGTTATTGCCAACAAGAAAATTTTTTATTTAAAATTTTTAGTTAAAATCACATTTCTAGTTAGTTTATAAATTCTTCAAAAAAATACACTTTGACCTATCATTTCCTTTTTTTGAACAAAATGTTTGTTATGTTACGTAATTCGTGGCAGTCCCTGTTCGGGCGCCAAAGTTATGCTACGTTGGCTCGTAGCCGTGCATAACACAAAGAAATCACGGAATGACCGGGCTCAATCGGAGATTAGGGGGTTGTAGAAAGCAGACTAACATATAATGTACGCGGCTGTAAGAAATTAGTGACAATACCTGCAAGAAAAATAGTTAAGCAAACCTGAAAAAAAAAGAATAAGCATAGCAGCAATGATAAGTCTAAAATTATTCAGTACCTTGTAGAATGTAAAAAAAAGAACTGTTTGGATAATCTCTATAATATAACAACGGTAAAAGCAATGCAGAAACGTTTCCTCACACACCAATTAAACATAAATCAGATAAAATGTTAACAAAAGATATATAGATAAGACACAATTGGTATGAGTAATTCAGTAGTATTGATTGTTCTTTCTTTCTTTTTTTATGTTTTAAAACAGCATGCAAGTATATTGTAAAAGGTATCAGAACGACAAAGATATGGCAAAGCAACGGATAGATATTTAAAGTAATAATAAGTAGGAAATAGTTCAACTTACAAAAGGTCCTTCAGTAACGCTTCCTTACAATTAAAGTGTGGGATTCACGATGTCCTGCACTAACGAAGCACTTCACCCTTGACTGTGCGGGTGTTGATGGAACTTATCACACGTTACACTAATCACACCTACGTATTTCACTGGTGTTAGCAGCAGACATTATCACGCGTCGGAACTAGGTAGCCTTGATAAATTTCTTGGTAAATCTATTTCCTAAGACAATAAGTTCGAAATATTCTGTAGCACTAGTTTAATTTCAACTGGGACCAAATGTATATTATTTTCGTAAACATCCCAAAAAGCAGTGAGAAACTTCAACCAATACCTTTGTAAACCGGTAATCTGTTAGATTTCGCAGATAACGCAATTTGCGCAAGCAATGATCTATTTTAGATTCTTTGTTGTTAGAAAAATGCAGAAACTACAGTATCCACTGTATTTAAATAATCCAAAGTATGCACTAACCTGATAAAACAAAGGGACACTAGACTAGATCGCACACATTAATCGCAAAGAAAGAATCGGTCAGTTTAGCAAGTTCTACGACTATTATTTCACAAGACAAACAACTAAAAACCACAAATTAGTAAAGTACGCGTAAGCAAATAAAACCATCCGTCAAATGTTCCGTAAAGCATATCGGAACCAAGAACAAAACTACCACTTTTATTTCCAACAGAAAATCAACAAAAACACAGTTAGTAAAGCAACGCGTAATCACTAAGTCAATGTTCCGTAAACAAGCACGTCAAACACGTTCGCCTATAAAAGCATCTTTCCTTCAATGTAATCAGAACTACACCGCCTACAGGTAATATACAACTAAAATCGCGTCGTGCTTGTTCATGAAGGCAAAAAGAAACAGTCCCGCATTAATTCTCACTATTGTCAAAAGCAAAGAAGAAAACCGTATTTTTACGTAATTAATGCATAGGAACCAAGCACAAAACTACGACTCCTCACTCTAATCTGTTTATTTTAAACTCGTTGTTATTACCGCTTATCGCCTATTATCTAGACTTGTATATTCACATAAGGAACAAAATTTATACGACGGCCAGACAAGAACGATGCAATCTATAATTAATTACAAGCTGTTTAACATTTTATTAATGAGAATCAAACTTCGAATTATCTACTTTTAAAGTAATACCCACGAGTTAAATTGCATACAAATCTGAATTATTCTGAAATATTTTCTTTATACAAACAGCGATCCCAAAGAAACGATGTATTTACTAATTGGGAAAAAGCGTAAAATGTTAAGGTACGAAAAATGCCCGTTACATGTTGTATTAGTTCACCCCACCAAGGTGGGTGAATTGATACATTATTTACTTTTCATTGTTTATCAATTCAGGAGTCTATAGGGTTGAATTGAGACAAAATTGATGTTTTAAGAAATATTTTATTCACAAATAAAACTGTATAAAATCTTTAAACATAATAATTTCTATTTATAAACACCGTAAAAAAGAACATTTATAGATAAGAAAAAATTAGTTCAGGCAGTAATTGAATGTAGTTAAGATTTTAAAAATAAATTTAAAAATTTAATAAAATTTTAAAAATTAATTTTTCAGTGATAAATACTTTATTTAAGAACATTCTTAGGAATAAATAAACAAATGGCCAAGCCAGGCAAAATTATTCATTATCAAGTTGCTACGTACCTGGATGTAGCCGGAAGAAACGTAAATACCAGGCTAACTATCAACGCGACGAGGGGAGGGGTTCCTAGCAACACCAAAATAATACATCGCCAACGATTTTCTATTTACAATAAAAAATAAATTAAATCCATAATTCGGTACAAACAAGAGAACGCAATAAAATAAGCGTTATCAGTTCAACGCCGACAATTATATTATACGGACAAATTGGATAGTGGATCTACGAAGTGCGCATTTCGCGGTTAATATGTAATAAAACTCAGTAAAAAAAGGAAAATTAATGCTTAAAATTTTTCTATCGCAAGTATGTTAAATTTAGGTATTAAATGTAAATTTACTCCCTAGCAAGTATGTTAAATTTTGAAGTATTAAATGTAAATTTAGGTTTTCCATCTAGTACAGGTATTAAACTTAAGTATTAAATACAGCCTACGTTGTAGCAAGAACCAACGACGTATACGCAGAAGCACCAGCGCAACCAACTGTTCAACAAGTATGGTGGACTGGTTTTACACCATCCACCGTTGATAAATAAAAATCCACAAGGCACATACCTCTCTGCGTCAGGGTACTTAACTTGCCAACCGCCGGGAAAGAGGAAGTCAGCATAACAACGTAGCTACCATCGTAACTACAGCCACTGGTCCACGGCAACGAACAGGTGAGCTATACCAGAAAGAACTCCTTTGGTCTCCAGCAAAAAACAATACACGCAAGATATCTCTAATTGGCAGAACAACAATAAACGTACACTGCTTATAAAGTGATAGAACGAGTAATGTAAAACATATTTCGTCGCACGGGCTGCAGAATCAAATTCAGAATGAATTTAAATGACACCAATTCGATATCCAAACCTACGTGTTATCAAAACGCGATCGAAACTAGAAAGTACGGTTTTGCCGGAGAATACTGCGCGGCCTTATTTCAACAAGTCGTTACTTTGGCACAATAGCGAAAACCCGTTATACGCTGTTGTAATGTTGAACAAGTTGAAGGCTACCTAAAAACCCGATATAAACTATTTATAGCATAATAAACTTAACGTTTCAAAGCAAATAGATTTGATTTGAGGAATTATTCGAAAGCGTATTTATTGCAGAAAAATAAAATATACAGGATGTAAACTATTTAATTGTAGCCTAAACTTGTCGTTTTTAAAGCAAAAGGGATTTGAGTTGAAAATTATTGGACCGCGTATTGATTATTAACCGGTAAAAATGTACGGGATGTTCAAAATAAACGTAACAAAGTAGCTAGAAACATCTTCAATTAGCATTGGATGTAGTACCCTCTTAGAAGGTCCGCTAATGTTAAGTAGAAATTCGGCCATTTGTTTATATATTTATTTCTTATCTTGTCTTAGGACTAAATTTTTTAACACTTTGTCTGGCAACTCCATCTATGCTGATCATGTTGAAACTTGTAAAAGTTACCGATGGTTAGTTGCTTACATTCGAGTATAGAGGGCGCATGAGAAACAATTTGCATTATAAATACATCTTGGTGACTATAATTATTCTTATACGGTACTGGTTGAATGGTGCAATCAATTTCGGCAGAAGAGAGAATCCACTAAAGATTTGGCCCGTCTCAAACCTGCACGGATTACAGCATCAGATCAAAATGTGAGACACCTAGAAACTGCATTGAGCGCAATAGACGCATTAAAATTAGAGAACTTTCTCAAATGTTAAACATCAACATGGGAACTGTTCGTTCTATCATTCAGTCTTGGCTATCGCAAAGTTGCCGCTCAGTGAATCCCACGATTGCTTACAGATGAGCAAAAAAGTATGCGTCCAACCTTAACAATACAACATTTGGTACGCTATCAACAACAAGGTAATGCGTTTCTGCGCCAAATTGTTGCCGGTGATTAGTCTTGGTGTTATCCTACGAAACTGAATTCAAATGTTAGAGTAGCTGGAAGCGTTGTACAATCTCCGAAGACGAAAAGATTTCGATCTCTACCTTCGGCAGGAAAAGTAACGTTGATCAAATTTTTTTATTACCAAAGTGTGCAGTTCTAGAATTTTAAAATACCCGGTGTCAACATTAACACCGAGTGCTATGCAATCACCTTTAAAAGCTTACGTGCCCGCATCAAGAATACACGTCCCCGAATGCTCACAACTGGTGTCGTTCTTTTGCATGATAATGCTGAATCCCATGTGCCGCAGACGATTCAAGATATGTTTGATCATATGAAATGGGAAGTAGCACAACATGCAGCTTGCAGACCCGACTTGCCCCCGTGCGCTTTTCATAAAATTGTAGCCAACTGTCAAAATCGTCTTCGTTAAGTTCCTGCACAAGGTTTATTTTATAAGAATGAAATGTTTTCTTTCTAAAATTCTTCCGATTGTACGTTGAACTACTCCACACAATTTCGCAAGCCCTCCTGTGCATAAAGTTGGATCCACAACAACTTCTCCTAAAACGACTACTTTTGCCGTTTCGTTTCTTATTAGGTTTTAAATGTGCCGCTTTTTATTTTGAACAGGCCGTGATTCCCAAAATTTTAACGCTCGCGCGTTAATTAAACATTTATCGATAAAAAAGCATTTATTAATTTCAGTTAGTTCAGGATTTCATATAAACAGCAATGACAATAGGGATTTTACACTAGTCGTATTAAATTTAAAAAAATCACCGATAAAAACCAAGGACATTACGGCCACAATAATATTTGTATCAATTTATATGGAGGTTCAAAAAACCGCAACAATCACAGAATAATAAAATATCATAAAATTAATATGTTCACACGATAGGGCATTAAACGACCACATTAAACGCATAATGAGCGAGATTGAATTTCAAAATCTTAGCAAAGGGTAGGAGATTGAAAGGACCAAGTTCGAACAAAATTAGTTAAGAGAGGTGACCAGGAAGAGAATAGAATTATGCGTCAGTGACAACGGGCGCGTACTTAAGCCCTTGGCCGCTGGATAAGATGACCGACGAGGAAAAGAACAAAATAATGTTTGAGTGACAGGGAACGCGTCGTTGCCGGTAAGGCAATGGACCCGCAGGTGCTGATATGGAATTATTTTGAGCTTTACTGAATACGTAGAGGTCAGTAAGATCAATCACGTAAATCGTGGATTTATATTTGTGTCGGCGTGATTAACTAGAAAAAGGTGATAAATTGGTTTCACTTGTTAACGAAAGTTGGAATTTTCAGTTGACCTATCGCGCCGAGGATGTACACGCCAAGTATATCATTAGCGTCCCTGGACATTTTGCATCATTAGTTGTAGTAATCATTTAGAACGTTAGAACCGTGAGTACTCTATGAGCTTTTTGTTTGTTTATGAGGTATAATTATGCGAGACGGCTTCATGGCATAATTGGTTCGCGTGTGACTACTAACCATAACGCGCGCAAAAAAACGCCTTCGTTCGGATGAGAGGTAAAATGTAAGTCCAGGTGTGAGTGTTATCACGTACGTTAAGATCCCTGCCTTGCTTGGAATGGCAAGGGTTCGGCAAAATTCAAAATTTCCAAGTTAAAAAAACTCGCTTCCTGGCCAATGTAGTACCTTTCGATGGAGCATTGAAAAACAAACTTTAGGGTATAATTATGTAGGCTCCCATTGACCAAACGTGAGGAAGTTGAGAATATGATTTGAGATATGAAGGGGCAAGGAGTGATTGGGCACTCTGATAGCCCTTGGGCATACCGAATTGTGCTTGCTAAGAAAAAGGACGGACCAACAAGATTTTTGTGGTCTGCACACGACTGAATGATGTGACCGAAAAGGATAGCTACCCACTTCCAAGGATTGACGACACCCTAGATACACTCCCAGCGTCGCTAAAGTTCTCAACCTTATATTTGAAAAGTGTTTACTCTCACGTGGATATAGAACCCAAGGATCGGGAGAAGGCTTCCACTATTGGTATTAGTCTATGGTAATTTACAGTCATGTGGTTTTAGTTCTGCTACGCTCCTGCCACCTTCGAGCGTTTAAAGGATAACATCTTGCATGGGCAATCGTGGAAAACGTGTCTTGTATATTTGGATGACGTGATCGTAATTGAGAAATCGCTTCGGAACACAAAAAATTTAGAAAAAGGGTTTCAAAGACTCGGAGAAGCAAATCTGAAGTTGAGTCCGAAGAAGTGTCACCCACTAGGCGAATGGGCGAAATACATATGATATGTAGTTTCAAACAACGGAGTCAGATTAGACACGGAAAAGTTTAAGTTGGTACGAGAGTAGCCGACGCTAAAAGACAAACATCAGCTCCGCAGCTTTCTGAGGTTGTACACGAGATTCGTTTCAGAGTTTGCAAATATTGCCAAGGCCTTGGACCAAGCTGACCGAAGATGGACGTGATTACGTTTAGAATATGAAAATTACCAAAATGCGTTCCAACAACTAAGGCATTTACTGACTACAATTCAGATCCTAAGTTATCCTCGGTCAGGATACAAATTCATCTTGGATACAGACGCAAGCAATGTCGCCATCGGAAGTATACTATTCCAGATGTAAGACGGGCAATAGAGTTATTGGAAACAGGAACGAAATTATAGCGTTACAAGAAGGGAAATGTTGGTTGCGCTGAAATCCGTAGAATACTTTTATGAGTACCTCCACGGGGAAAATTTCATGTAAAAACTGACCATGCCGCCCTGAAGTTTACAAACCCCAAAGGGGAATAAATACTCCCTGTATGTTTGTTGTGGTTTGTTTTGTATTTTTCTTAATCTTCTTTGGATAGAAAGGCTGTAGGAGTATGACTTCGGCACGAAACAACGTGCTGGTACAAGTCATAGTAATGCGGATGCGCTTTCGAGACAACCTTGCCTCGAAGATTATAGTCATTACTTACAGTTAGAAACAAAGTGTGATCTAGTTGATCGGACTATCGTTATCAATGATGATTCGCAACCTATACAGATGCGAACGGAACAAGAAAATGACATATACCTAGGTGTCATTCTGGGTCGGAAAACCAAGGGAGATCGTTCCTCCTGGCAGGACATTAGTCCGTTAAGTAGCAAGCTGAAGTCTTACTGGGCACAATGGAATTCTCTGAAAGTAGAGAATGGTACCCTTTTTCGAGCTATGGAGAATGAAAATGGATCCGTAAGTACGCTTCAGTTGATGGTTTCTAAAAGCCGAGTGTCGGGAATACACTTCCGCGTTAAGAAGACTGGAGAAAGTCCAAGCAAAATTTTACTACATAGATAGGCTGCAAGGACAATGTAGAAGAGAAGAGTGCCGCAAGTGTCAGCTGTGTACACGATTAGTAAGCAATACAAAGTTGGGAGCTCATTTGAGAGAGTGACAATCGATATTGCCAAGATTGAAAGTAAGTACATCTTGGTAGCCATAGACTATTTTACGAAGTGGATCAAAGTATATGCTACACCAAACCAAAAGCTGCAACCGTCGCCGACGTGCAGGTAAAGGAACTGTTCTGTAATTTTGGAGTACCTATAGAGTTGCATGCCTATCAGGACAGAAAATTTGAGTCCCGGTTATTCCAAGGAGTTTGCCAATTGCTGGGAATGAGAAAGAAAGGTCCGTATGGTAGAACGCACGAACCGTACCTCGCGAAAATACCCTTCCAAGATGGTCCCTAACATCAGAGAGATCGGATACAGACCTGATATGACATCAAGGCGCTGGAGAGTGGTTTTCAAAAAAGCGACCACGCTTGGCTATACAACTCCAGACAGAGAAGTGAACTGTCGTCAAAGTTAGAAAAACCTTAGAAGAATTCGTACCAAGTTGTAAAAAGGATCGACAATGTGGTATATCAGATTCGTAAGCTCCCAAAGTGTAAAACAACAGTGGTGCACGTTAACCGGTTAGCATCCTACGATAGCGACGATATCGGCAATACCGAAGTACGGTAAGCAGTAAGGTGAATAAACAGTTGCGCTCGTGAAGATGAATGAAGATCTGGACCGAGCTATGATTGGTTCATGTCTCTGTACAATAGCATCGACAAAACGAGATTTAGGGCTACACAAAGATTCAAGGTGATCTATCTGTTTGCTATAGGAATACTTCCTGGCACATTACGTAGAGACGTACCTTGATATGACCCTGGACTTTCTCGGGTGTTTAAAAATAGATTTGGTGATATTAATCACCTTCGCCGACAATAATCAGAGGTTGGAAATACCATACGGCTAAAGGATGGATATTGGGGAATCTACGACTTGATGACTATGCAACAGCATTTTGGTAAATCAAATTACCAGGATCTGTGGAAGGCGTTAGTGAACCTCAAGAGTCAGATGATCGAATTTGAAAAAAAGGAGTTATTCATACCCAAGATCGGTTATAAGATCGATGGGTTAGACTGGAGGGTAGTGCGAAAATTTTAGAGGTACTGTTCCAGAAAACCGGGGTCCAGATTTTGATGTGTGGTTACAATCGAAATGGTACGGCGTCTGCTGTGAAATCTGTTGATTGCTACTTCTATCAATACGGAAACTTCCGAAATGACTTCTACTATCATTACCGTCACAGGGACTGGCAACGTCCGGGTCACAGAGTGTTCTGGAGCACAATAATTTTACGAAGGTGAGGAGAAATGTGGCGTCGAATGGTCTGTCTATAACCAGAATAATTACATCAGAACGTAAACAAACCGTTTGGATACAAAATATGATTGATGGCCCTGCGGCATTACATCTTTCAGATGAAGTTGATTGACAAGTACAATGATTTTGAATTTTAGGAGTTATTTAGATTACAGTAGGTAGATTTGAGAATGTTATCTGCATAATTTGTGATTAGTTTTAGAATAGTCTAAAGGTTTTTAAATATGTATATAAAATACCGTCGTGGATATTGGAGTTCAGTTCCGATTGAAGTGTTGATTATAATATGTTCTAGTTTAAAGCTTTGAAAGATATGATATAAATAAGTGTTGTAGTGATAATATAAACCAATAATTAGTGCTTGGCTAGTTAATTATAGTGCTGCGTTAGTAAGTAACGTAGAAGATAACATTGTAGTGTTAAGAAGATAATACTTGTACTTGCTACGTACCTAGACGTAGCCGAAAGAAACGTAAATACCAGGCTAACTACCAAACGCGGAGAGGGGAAATTCACCTAAATACAAAAAAAAAAGCACGTCGCACACGATTATCTATTAACACATTAAAATAAATAAAGGATTCTGTACAAACAAGCAAAAGAAATAAATTAAGCGTTACTATTTCAAAGCAAACAATTATGTGATACGAACAATTTAGTACTTTAGATACGAAGTGCGCATCTTGTATTTTACACAAAATAAAATTAATCAGTAGAAAATAAACATGTAAGAGCTTTTGTCAAGCGTTTTTAAAATTGCACATAATACCTTTTGTCAAATAAACTAATCAGTAGAAAAGAATTAACGTGTGAGAGCTTTTGTCAAACATTCCTTTAATTTGTACATAATACCGTTTGTAAAATAAACTAATCAGTAGAAAAGAATAAACATGTGGGAACTTTTGTCAAACATTTTAAACAATGGAACATCACATCTGTAGAGCGATAATATCGATTCGCAACAACAAACCATAGTCCTAACGTGTCACGTTTCTTATCACGTAACTACACCAAACGCTGATAAGGAATATTCCCTGGATATACACAACAGAAAACAAGTTGTATACCTGTATGTGTCCGGATACTTAGCTTGCACGCCATCGGGAGTGAATCAGCACCGCATATCCACGGTCGTCGGGATCTATTTACCCTGTTACCTTAACGGCACTAGCGATCTACAGGCAACGGCAGTGGATCTGTGGCAAAAGAACAGTTAGACCTACAAAAAAAAGAATCAATTTGGCCTCCAGCTAAGTGCTAAAAAGAAAATCTAATTAGGATTGGTAAGCGCGGAAAAACACACCGATACACGCAAAATACCTCCTAGTTGTCGAACAAAAAAACGTGCATCGCTTTTGAAGTACTGGGACGAGTAATGTAAAAAATATTTCAACGCACAAGCGGCAGCATCAAATTAAAAATTGGTTCAAATAACACGAGTTCGAACTGCAATCCTCGCGTTATCAAAACGCAAGTAGCAAACTGGAAAACACGTTATCAAATAATAGTAGGATCCATCATTTCGACAAGTCTTTAGATGGAAAATACAAGAGAAAGCAATTATACGTTATCGGAATGTTTAATAAATTAACGGATACCTAAAACAAGGTATTGACTATTTAATTTATCGAATAAATTTTCGTTTTAAAAGCAAAATGGATTTGAGTTAAAATTATTTTAAAGTGGGCTTATTCTGAACAGGTACACTATAATAGGGTATTGTTGGAGAATTCAAGAATAGAAATGGAATTCATTCGAACGGGTAATGAAAACCAGAGAAAAAAAGGTATTTAATTTATGTTGAAAAATAAACGTAACATACTGTTAGGGATTAACTGACAATAAAATATTGTGAGAGCATTTAGCAAATTCCATTGTAGTTGTTGACAAGACTTGTATAATTAGTTTGAAAATAAAGAACTGTTGTTATGGCAAATAGAGTTTTCGTTATACTATCTAGTATTTATGAATAAAAGGTATATTTTTTAATTTTTTTCCAAATTTTTCCCGTACTAGGCTTTAAGACAATTTTTAACGCTTAATATATGGTCATCCGCCTTTACCGCACACATAGGGGATTGAAAGCTGACACTTATTAACGAAAAAAAAATAGTCGAAGGAATGAAAATTTTTTGTTTCTCTTAAAAATTGTTACTTTATTAACAAAAAACGGCAAAAATCGTTCGACTACACTCCCAATAACGGTACTGTAAAGTTATTTGTACTGTAGTTTGAATACTTTTGTATAAATATTTTATTAACATTGATATTTTTAAATAAACAAATGGCCGAATTCCTACTTAACATTGCCGGACCTTTTAATAATGTACTACACCCAATGCGAATTGAGGATGTTGCCCTACTGAAACTAATACGTTTCTAGCTACTTGATAATGAAATGAATAATTTTGCCTGGCATGGGGAAAGTAATTTAAGCATAGAAAACGAAAATCAATATAAATTGTTGGTTATTTTGCAAAAAGAAAAGCCCGTGACCGGTTTCACTGTCCTTCCAGATCATCAGACGGACGCATTTCTTTTTGCAAAACAACCAAGTTCTGGGATTATACACAAATCAAGGTGTATTTATAATTCAAACAGTTTCTCATGCGCCCTCTATACTCGAATTTAAGCAACTTATTACATTCCAAATTTGGAGATGTACACTTTTAAATTTGTGAGTAAATTCTCGCCATTATTTTAAAATAAACTTGTTAACTTCTGTCATTCCAGACAGTTGCGTTGGCGCATAAGAATGCGCCGGTGCGGAGTGAGTGGCGCAAGTGCGCGGAGTGACACGACATTATTAGCCACGATACGTCAAGCTGGTAGCAGCTACCTGTGTTACGTGTCTGTCTTTTCTCTTTTCTTTTTAGGATGTAGATTCTTCCTTATCTTGCCTTATCGTTCCTTACCTGGTTGCTCCTATCGTACCGCTATGAACGACGAAAGAGGAAGACGAATAAATTTGGATTCAACAATGGCGTGACGCAACCCACCCAAACAAGGAGATGCCCTGAAATTTAACTGCAAGGCGCGTTTTAAGTGAGTACTTTGCTTTATTTTTGTTTTAAAATAAGAATTGTATCATCGTAAACGTGTTTGGTATTTGATACAATTTGCCACGTAATTATGTCACAATATAAACTATTACGCAATATTGTGAAACGTGGACCGTATCAGTGTTACAAAGTGTAACAAACTTACCATAGGTAACTTTTACAAGTCCCAACATGATCAGCATAGATGGAGCTGCCAGAGAAAATTTTTTAAAAAACCCAATGCTAATTGACTTAAGTTTTTTAAAAAAATTTCTCTGGCAGCTCCATTTATGCTGATCATGTTGAGACTTGTAAAAGTTACCGATGGTAAGTAGCTTAAATTCGAGTATAAAGGGCGCATGAGAAACTGTTTGAATTATAAATACACCTTGATTTGTGTATAATCCCAGAACTTGGTTGTTTTGCAAAAAGAGATGCGTCCGTCTGATGATCTGCAAGAACAGTGAAACCGGTCACGGGCTTTTCATCTTGTAAAATAACCAACAATGTATATTGATTTTAGTTTTCTATGCTCAAATTATTTTCCCCATACCAGGCAAAATTATTCATTATCAAGTAGCTAGAAACGTATTAGTTTCAGTAGGCCAACATCCTCAATTAGCATTGGGTATAGTACCTTCTTAGAAGGTCCACCAATGTTAAGTAGAAATTCGGCCATTTGTTTATTTATTTTTCATTTTATCTTTTGACTTAAATTTTTAAAAAATTTATCTGGCAACTCCATCTGTGCTGATCATGTTGGGACTTTTAAAAGTTACCGATGGTTAGTTGCTTACATTAGAGTATAGAGGGTGCATTCGAAACTGTTTGAATTATAAATACACCTTGATTTGTGTGTAATCCTAGAATTTGTTTGTTTTGCAAAAAGAAATGCGTCCGTCTGATGATCTGCAAGAACAGTGACACCGGTCACGGACTTTTCTTTTTGCAAAATAACCAACAATTTATATTGATTTTCGTTTTCTATGCTCGAATTACTTTCCCTATGCCAGGCAAAATTATTCATTATTGATATTTTCATTTCGAATGGACCTGCACCTTGCCGAAGTTCTAAATTACTAGAACAGGTGAAATGGCTTGCGTGTTCTAATGAGCTAAAGAGCCAAACTACAGGTCCAACCAAAGTAGTAGGGTCGTTAGTGAGGAACCAGACTAAGACAGGTCCCCGAAAGAGGGCAGCGGCTCTTTCGGTACTTAGATTGGCAGAGACCATAGGGGTCGGTATGGCAGTCTAAGACACACTACCGCGATGTGGAAGGCAACGGGAAACCACCACATTATCTCCCAAGTACACAGCGTACCTAAATTATAATAAAATGATGGCATTCTCTGGGGTAAAAGATTCCGGAGTTAAAATAGTCCCCCATTCGGATCTCCGAGAGGGGACTACTTCGGAGGATGCGATCGGAAAGTTAAAAACAAGAGTCGGGAACATTCTGCGAGTCGGAGCGTGGAATGTTAAAAGTATGAAGCAAGTAGGTAAGCTAGAGAACCTAAAAATCGAAATGAATAGGTTATCACTAGACATAGTAGGGATCAGCGAAGTTCGGTGGCCAGAGGCGAGGGATTTTTGGAGTGGAGACTTCAGGGTAATTCATACAGGAGCAGAGGACGGAAATTTGGGTGTGGGGATAGTTATGCGGAAAAAGATAGGACACTGTGTGGAAAATTACTTACAAAAGAACGAAAGAGTACTCATGGTTAGATTAGAATCTAAACCGATAAATACAGTAATGATACAAGTATACATGCACACCTCCAGCTACAGTGAGGAGGAAGTAGAAGCGATCTACAAAGATATCGAAGATATACTAAGATACGTAAAAGGACATGAAAATTTAATAATTACGGGGATTTTAATGCTGTGATAGGTGAGGGTAGGGAAGGAGCGGTAGTAGGTTTATTTGGTTTAGGCACGAGAAACGACAGGGAAATAGGCTGGTAGAATTTTGCGACAAGAACAATTTAATCATCACAAACACATTATTTCAACATCATGCTAGAAGACGATATACGTGGAAGATGCCAGGAGATATAGGACGATATCAAATAGATTACATTCTTGTTAGACAACGGTTTAGGAATCAAGTAAAAGACTGTAGAAGCTACCCAGAAGCAGATATAGATACTGACCACAACATCGTAATTATGAAGGCCGCACTTAAATTTAAAAATCTGAAAAAGAGGAACGGATTAAAGCACTTGGACTTAGAGAAACTAAAAGACAAAGATATTCAAGTAAGATTCGAAAAAAAGTCAAATGAATTGCTGAATGATATCGCGAAAATATCTGAAACTAAGGAAGTAGAAACAGAATGGAATAACATTAAATCCAGCCTAGACATGGCGGCCAGAGATATTTTGGGGTATACACAAAAAGAAAATAAGAAACCATGGATAACAAAGGATATCGTGAATTTAATAGAAGAAAGACGAAAATACAAAAATAAATCAGACGAAACAGGAAAACAGAGATACAAAGCCATAAAATGGGAAATTATTCGAAAATGCAGGAAAGCTAAAGAACAATGGATTGATGAAAAGTGCAAAGAAGTACAAACTAAGATGGAAATAGGAAAGACAGACGAAGCATACAAATTAATTAGAATGAATTTTAGGGATATAAAACCGTATAGCAAAAATATAAGGGACGCACAAGGAAACGTCATTATAGAAAACGTAGAGAAAGTGAGTAGATGGCAAGAATATATAGGGAATTTATATGCAGGAGAGGAACTAACTGCATTAGAACAGGAATCAGACATTGAAAATGATGACTTGGGATATCCTATACTTCGAGACGAGTTTGAATTAGCATTAAAGAGTCTGAAAAATGGTAAGGCGCCGGGTACAGATAAGGTGCAAGCAGAAACTCTAAAAGCCGCTGGACAAGCAGTAACAGAACGTCTCTTCCAACTTGTAAGCTATATGTATGAGACAGGCGAGATACCCAAAGATTTCAAACGTAGCATCATAGTAACTATACCAAAAAAGAAAGGCGCGGATAGATGTGAAAATTTTCGAACAATAAGTTTGACAGCACACGTGTCAAAAATATTAACTAGAATTGTGCAAAGACGAATGGAAAAACGAGCTGAAGAAATACTAGGAGAAGACCAATTTGGGTTTAGGCGAAACAGGGGAACACGGGAGGCTATTTTAGCTCTGAGAGTGATAATGGAGAAAACAATAGAGAAAGGGGAAAGCATGTATATAGGGTTTGTAGATCTGGAAAAAGCATTCGACAATGTAAATTGGAAAAAAATGTTTGAAATACTCAAAAGGATTGGAATGAGTTATAGGGATAGAGAGACGAATAGTACATAGCTTATACAAAGAGCAAGCAGCAATAATAGAATTAGAGCAGGAACGTAGAGAAGTAAACATTAGGAAAGGGGTGAGACAGGGATGTGCCCTATCCCCATTGATTTTTAACTTGTACATAGAAGAGGCAATGCAGAAAGACATTTGGAATTACTATGCAGGGACAAAAAATTGATATGCTTAGATTTGCAGATGATATAGCGGTATTAGCATCTAGCAAGGAAGAGTTAGAAGTGGCTCTTAATGAAATGGAAACGGTTCTAACAGAGAGATACGGTATGAAAATTAACAAAACTAAAACTAAAGTTCTAGTTTGCAAAGGGGGGGAAAATAAATCAAAAACAAGAATACAAGTATTTAACACGAACTTACAAGAGGTTAAGGATTTCTGCTACCTAGGAAGCCAAATAACGCAAGATGGGAAAAGCACAAAAGATATAAAACAAAGATTAGCACAAGGTCGTGCTACATTTAACAAGAAAAAGCAACTATTGTGCTCAAAGACCACAAACATAGAAACAAGGAAAAGATTGCTTAAAACATATGTGTGGAGCACAGCACTGTATGGCTGTGAAGCCTGGACAGTAGGAGAAGCGGACAAGAAAAAGGTAGAAGCCTTTGAAATGTGGTGTTACAGGCGTATGATGAAGATATCATGGACAGACAAAGTTAAGAACGAAGAGGTACTAAAAATGGTAGGGGAAGAAAGAAATATGTGGAAAACGGTAAAAAATAGGAGAGATAGGATGATAGGCCACATACTACGGCATGAGGGAATAGTGCGGAATATTTTAGAAGCAGAGATAGGAAAAAAGAGAAGAAGAGGCAGACCTAGATTAGACTACTGCACACAGATAGTAAAAGATGTAGGCTGTAGAGGTTTCAGGGAGATGTGTAGGCTAGCCCAGAATAGAAATCAATGGAGGTGCGCATCCAACCAATCCCAAGATGGACTAACTAATGACGAAAAGATAACTGTGCGTAAACATGATGATTATTATAAGTAACTACAAGAATTGGTTGGGCAATATTCTCGAATAATGTTAAGTGTGTGAAAGGATTTACTAGAAAACCATTATTTCGGCAAATGTCTAAGTGTTGGGGATCTTGGTAGCCACAGGTTGCTTAACCTCCTTCACTGAATCTCGGTAAAATAGGGTATAAAATTAGAAAACAATAGAAAGGGAACGAGCTGAATACACATACTCCTGAAAAGAAGAAAAGAAGAAACCACCAAAACGCAAAATCAAAGAAGCTGCCTATATAACCCTACATAAAAATAACTGCGTTGCAAACGAATCCGTGACTTTCAGTAAACAATGGATTCCATTACTAAAAGAAATAACAAAAGAAATAACAAATGAAAATCAAATGCCCACAATATCTAGGTAGCATTGCAAGTTTTTCCTGGGTTTTCCTTGCAATATTAACATGAAATACAGCCTACATACATGATTTCTATTTATACATAAAATAGCTAATTACATAAAAATAAGCATATTAACAATCCTTGTAAAACAGCATTGGTATCTGACAAGTATAAATCCACAATAAGGTTACCTCAAAACCATATACAATCTCCGTTGAACAGTATTGGTATCTGATAAGTGTAAACCCGCCATAGGGTCGCCTCAGATCCATATACAATCCTCATAGAACAACATTGGTATCTGACAAGTGTAAACCCGCCATAGGGTCGCCTCAGATCCATATACAATCTTCATAGAACAACATTGGTATCTGACAAGTGTAAACCCGCCATAGGGTCGCCTCAGATCCATATACAATCTTCATAGAACAACATTGGTATCTGACAAGTGTAAACCCGCCATAGAGTCGCCTCAGAACCATGTTAAAATCTACCAAAGAGGTAACTTAAATCATAATGAATTTTCCCCCTCAAAATAAATATAAAAAAAAACGACTACTTAAGCCTTTCAATAATGCAATCGCACACTTTAATAACCATCCTCTCAATTGTATAAATGAAACATGTTAAAAAATGTTGGCTGAAATGCAGACACAAAAACGGTAGCAGTCTTTTGAAATGCTCCAGATGTATGAGGACGATAGCATGGACAGACAAAGATAATAACAAATAAGTTACAGAAATAGTATGGGAACAAGGATATCTGGGGAAAAAGAGAAATAGTAGGGCGGAATACGTTCTAAGGCATTTTTGGGGAATAGTATCTGATATATTACAAGCAGAGATAGGAAAAAAGAGGTAGATGTAGACCTAGATCAGACAGTTATAGATGCAAACTGTGCATATTTCAGGGAAATCTGTAGGTTAGTTCAGAATAGGGAACAATGATGGTACGCGTCTAACCAGTTCTAGGACTGAAGACCTAATGATGATGATATTTTTGTAATACATTCACGGTAGCTAAAAAAAGGTTACGTACTTTTTTCACTACCCGTCACTACTATTCGAAGTATAGATGTAGTTAATCAAAAAACCTCATTGTTCGAAATTCTATCTTCTATATCTCGAAAACAAAATTTCTACTATTTTCAAGTGAAAGTAATCGTAATTTGACATTCAAAAACCACACTCGACACAATAAAACATGGTGTATCCGAGTGGTCAGCGTAGCCGCAAACTTAATCTTATACGAAAGTAGTACGTCAGTCTACATTTATTAATTAATTCCATTGCGAAGTAATTTAAATAAAGCGTGAACCACAGAAACTGGAATTTAACAGCATTCAATAAACATCTGAATTGTTTAAGAATTAGCCTTAAAGGCAAGATGCATGCCGTTAAACACTTTATACTGCTAATTATATGGAGAAAACTTGTTATTCTAAATTTAGAAGACCTGGAGACATACTTTGTATTGTGGTTTCCATTTTTCTTCTATAAAAGTGTACGAAGTAGCAACTAAGTAAGGCGGTTGTGAGAAAACCGACAAGTTTTATTTAGTTATGTATTTAGTTATTAAGCAAGAACTTGTTATTTTGTAGAAAAGGTTATTTATATTAAACATTTAAATTGTTGATATAAGAGGGTATAATATGGCAATTTGAATACATGAAATAAAATGTAGTTGGACTGAGTCCTGAATTGAAACATGCTTTATAAAACGTACGCATAATTTTTCTATATAGCAATATTAGTAGCAATAAGGAATGAAGTTGCAGAATTTTCCCTATGATTATATAAAAATCCCAATATTGTTTATAAATGATTATAATAATTACTTAACGTAGGGTTCTTGGCTACTATTTCTTAGTAAATAAAACTGTCTTGTAGCCTGGATGACATATATTTTCAAACTTAATCCTTCATAAATCATAATATCATTCATTACCTTTGATAATAGATATCCCCCCCCCCCCCAACTATACAAACAAACAATACCTATTATAGCTTTAGTATGATTTAAAAAAACGACCTAGCAAAATATGATGATGGCATTGGACCATGATTGGTTAAAGAGCTACATGCAATAATTGCTTGCAGTTCGGCCATCCTGACATTCTGACCGTCCTCGGTCAAGCCGAGACATAACATCATAAATTTCACATAAAATCATAAGTACAGCGCATAACAGATTGATACATAATAATCATACAACATAAGCATAACATCATAAGCCATACGTAAGCATAACTAAATATTTATAAAAGTATATAAAAGTCCAAATAAATATTGAAAAATAAATTGTGAAGGAAACTCATAAAAATAAGGTTTTATTTGATCAGGACTGACCACTGTATTGAATGGCATTTGTGTTACTTGAAACCCTTCAATAACTTTCACCACATATCTATCATTATCTAAGATCTGTTCAACAACATAGGGTCCGTTAAACTTTGGTATGAGCTTTTTATTTATATCTGGTGTGGTATCAACATTTCTAATTAAAACATATTGTCCAACATCATAAACAGATGCCTCTTTGCGCTTTTTATTATAGTAATTTTCATTGTAATCTTGACGCTTGTTTATATTTTTAGATGCATTTTGTCTCATTTTTCCCAAATTGCTCTCCTCTTCCGCATACAATTCTAACACAAATCTAAACTTATCATTCACTTTACCTAATTGGTCTATGCCAAACAGTAATTTATTTGGGGTGTCCCTTGTCGACAGGCAAATGGTACTATTATTAGCAAACTCAATTTCACTTAACACAACATTCCATTTGCTACGTGCATTGACGTAGCCTAAAAAAAAAACCAAACAAAAAAAGAAATGAACCGGGCTCAATCGGTGAGTGGGCGGGGGATTATACCTACAACAAAAATTAAGGGAGGCCTGAAATAAAGAAAGAAAAATTACACACATTCATTCATACTCAAAACACAACATATCAACAAAAGAAACATATAATTAAACACAATATGTACACGCAATAAATAATTACACACTAAATCTAAAAAAATATCAACCAAAAGAACAAATCTTTTTTTTTTAAATGGCGAGCTGCCGGTTTTAGGTTTCTCCCTTGAGTTTCAACAAAAGAACGAAATTAGGCGAAATTACCCTTCTAAAACCAACAGCTCTAAATCAGCATGGTAAATCTAAAACTAAGTATATACATCTAATGGTAACAACATTTTCAAACGTGCTAGCAAGCCTTCAAATCATTTTCACTTTAATAAGTTGTACACTCTTAGTTATATAAAGCAAATAGTAATGCACTCATATAGTGTCAATAAATCTCAAACTAATTCACTAATTGTCGTCTAAACGGATTAAATTTAGGAATGCATGAGCTTAAACCGGAAATCCCAACCGATATGGGCGCAATCGTAAATGATGGAGGAAGAAAACACACCCTCGAAGTTGCTGTCGTCGGGGTTGAGTCACTAGCTGGTCCCCGGCAACGAGTAGGTGGGCCTACACCCAGAGAGAACACACTTGGTCTCCCATTACAGCAAGGGACGACCATTCATCGTGGCTATAAGGCCAGCGGAAGAAGCTGGAGAAATTACCAGTAAAAATTAATTTAATTTCGACGAAAAATACAAATTTCTAAAAACCCTAAATACTTACCACGCCGTATTGCGTGCGCGAAATTTTCATAACGAAAAACGGAAACAACCAAACATTCCTACACGTGTCTCCGTTGTGTAGATTGGAAGGCAAATAAAATCAATTTCGTTCAACCAGTGATCAGAGTTCAAAGTAATATTTATATTCAGAATTAACTTGGAAAAACACAGGGAATTCTGGGAAGTAGAATTTATTCTTAATTAGCGGAAGTATTTACTAAGTAAAATATACAGGATATTTAATTTATCAAATAAAGTTTCGTTTTAGAAGCAAAGTGGATTTTAGTTGAAAATTATTAGCCAGCGTATTTCTTTTTAATTACGAATCGACAATTTTATTTAACCGTAGACATGAAATTTAGATAAACGGATAATTAATTAGCAAAAGATTTGAGTTGAAAATTATTGTAAATAAAATAACCAATTATTGCCGAAAATGAACGTAACAAATCTATTAGATACATCCGATAATTTAGCTAACATGGAAGTTAAAACCCGGTTAAACCTTTCCACGTACCTATTTGCACGTGGAGTACCCACTGCAATTAAAGCATGGACGATCAATTCTTGTTCCATAAAATTCTTAAACGAATGTGAAGTGAAACAAGTCTACCGATCCGAGATTATTCGCCTCGGTTTAGAATAAGTTCTAAAATAATCTGACAGGTGTTTAATTACTTCATCCATGGAGATACTTTTACATGGATAAAGCCTAATAAATTTCGTGAAAAAATCAACAATAACAAGTATGTATTTATAACTTCTTGAAAAGCTCTTTTCCAAAGGACCACAGTGATCAATGTGGATTGTTTTAAAAAGAACGTCACCCTTTTCAATACTATTTAAATAACTTTCTATTTTTCCACTAAAAGGAGAAAACCCTAAACATTTTAAACAATTCTGAATATATTCTTTGACCTTTTGTCTCATCTTAGGAAACCAGTACACTTTCGTAATATTATTTATAACCTCATCAATTCATACGTGACCAAGAACATCATGACACGTGCGAATTATATTGGTTTCTAACAAACTAGGCACATAAAGAAACAACTTATTCCTTTTATCTTTCCTATTAACAAGACCATTTCAAATAGTTTATCCTCGGATGTTTCTAAATGTTTCGCTATATTTTGAATTTCTGGATCCAGACACTGCTTAACGGAAAGTGTTTGTTAAAAACTATTAGGTTATAAAACAAGGACGCTATGACACCTACTAAGTGCATCTACATGCGACATTTTCTTACCCGGTCGATGAACAATTTCATAATCATAGTTTTACAAAAACATAGCCCATCTAGAAATTCTTGGATTGATATGCTGTTTCCCCAGTGTTAGGCAAAAGCTGCCACAATCAATAATTATCCTGAATTATCCCAAACAAACAAATATGGAAACGTTTAACAGCATAAATTACCGTCAAACATTCCAACTCAAAACTGTAGTATTTAGTTTTAGTTGGTATAGTTTTATGCTGAACTAAAACATAGGTTTAAGTTTAAACACACCATCTGCTTGCTTTAGTAGACGAGTACTACGAGTACCAAAACCAACTACTGCTCGCACTGCAGTGCAACTCTGTTTATAATTTCGGCGAATAGATAGCTAAAATAGGACTCGATGTTAATCTGTCCTTTAAACATTCAACAGCTTCATTTTCATCTGGCCCAAACTTAAACCCAATATTCTTTTATTAAATTATGAAGAAAATTTGCAATAAGTACGAAGTCGTGCAGAAATCTACAGAACTAATTGGCTAAAGAAACAAAACGAAAGACTTTTTTTGTACACTGTGGTACAGGATACCAATACAGATTGCACATTTACTTTACTAGGGCGTATTCCATTTTCATTCACTAAATAACCTAAGTAAAAAACTTTTGGATACATAAAAGAACATTTTTCTAATCTAAATTCTAATTGATACTGTGTAGCTAATTTTAATACATCCCTTAATATTTCGAAATGTTCTTCATAAGTTTCATCCACAATTAAAAGGTCATCAACATCATACAACAGTACTTTATTTTTACTGATCAATATTTTAAAAACTTCATTAGCAAACCTAGCAAACAGGAGCATATCAGACCCATTGGCATTTTGCGAAACTGATACTGTCCCAGAGGAATAACAAACCTAGTATACTTAACTGATGACTCTGTTACATGCCAACTGGCATGCATCATGTTTAGATTTAATTTGTAAATAAATTCCCGCGTATATTTTTAAATAAATAACGCCAACTTCCGTCGTCCCTGATAGTCGCGCCTGCGCAAAAGTAATGCGGAGTGCGCGCATGGTGTAAAAACACGCCATTAAGTTACGAACCCTCGACGAAACAACAACTATCTTGGTGTGGGGTGTGTCTTTTCTGTTTAAGCATGTAAGTTCCTTGTACCTTTATCTTCTAGTGTACCTGTTACCTAAATCCTGTCGTTCCCCTACGAGTGCAGAAGCCACAGGAAAGACGGATGTAATTTGATTCAACATGGGTAACTGAACCTAACCTGCAAAATCATCGTGGGACCCTGAGACGAATTTCCAGATGTCACCATGTAAGTAATCTGTTTTGATTTAAATTGTGTTTGCAAATTGACTTAAAAAGCAGTTGCATCACTTTTAAAACGTGTTCCGTATAAGTTCAATATGGCAGAAAAAATATGTCGCGTAATTATGCGTTAATGTATGACAATGACGTGTAGTTATCGCGAATATAACAATTGTGCGTAGTATAACAATTGCCCAAAGTGTAACAACTCATCCGACATTCTTACATGATAAAATCCGTACTTAAGATCGATACAGCTATACTATACCACAGATTATCCACCTCTTTCAGATGCGAAGGCTAGCGTTTCCCGATTAATTGTTTTCGTTGCGCACGCTCCAAATAAGTGGTTTTCTATCAATCTAAAATTTTCTTCTGGTTAACCTAACTTTTTATTTCGATTCGTGTTGTTATAAGTATTGTTTTTTTTAGCGTTTAACAATGAATTTGGACAGAAAAATGAACAAAGTGGCAAATTTTGTGCTTTTGAGGATGTTCCACAAATTCTTCAAACAATATCTCTATGTTTCGATTTCCAATAATTGATCAAGAAAGGTATAGGTCTTTCAAAATCTCATGGGCTGTTGCGCAGAACACCAATTTAAGTTATTTACGTTAAAGTCCATCCTAAAAACATTGACAACCAGCTGTTGATTTTTAATTCGTCTGTCATTTATTTGCATATTTAAGATTCTGATTCGTTATTATTGGTTTTTGATTATTATTTATGAGATTTCTGCCTTTATTCAACTTCAAACAGTTTTTTTTCAAAACTACTGCAACTCAGTCTAGCTTTTTTGTAAGTATCATGCAATTTTTAATTCAATTAGAAGAACAATGTTTGGTTTTTGCAGATTATTTTGTTATTCCCCAACTTTCTGCTTTACAATGAGTAATCGCAAGAAAACAGTTCAGTCAAGGAAGAGAAATTATTTAAAGTGTGTATAAGTGTAGAAAAGAACGGAATACCTGTCATTTCTATGAATAATTTACAAGAACGAGTAGCAACAGCAACTGGAGTTGGACTAAACACAATCAACAGAATTATTTCGGAAACAAAAAGAAAACCGGAGGGTGACAAATTTGCATCTCCAAGGAAGAAAATTAACAAGAGTAGTCCTAAATTTAATGTGGACCAATTTGAGGAAGAAGTTGTTCAAACGACTGCATATAATTATGCAAGCATTCATAAGCGAAGACCAACCATGAAAGCCATATTTGAGGAACTAAAAAATGATGATCGTGTTAATTTTACTGGAAAATTGTCATCGTTTAGGCGCCTTATACATAAATTAGGTTTTCGGTGGAAAAAAACGCAAGATAATCGAAAAGTGTTAATTGAAAGATCTGACATTCGTAAAAAGCGAGTTGAGTTTTTATGGCAATTACAGCAATACAAGAAAGAAGGAAGAAACATTGTATACTGTGACGAAACATATTTACATAGCTCACATACAGTTCCTTTAGCTTGGTATGATGGCAGCAGTAAATGTTTAAAATCACCTGTAGCCAAAGGTCAAAGTCTGATTGTTCTTCATTCTGGTGGTAATAAAGGATTTACTCCGAACGCTTTGTTAATGTTTAAATCGGGGCTTAAAACGGGGGATTATCATGATGATATGAACAACCGTAATTTTGTAAAGTGGCTACAAGAGAGATTCCTTCCAAATTGTGAAATGGATTCAGTTTTAGTAATGGATAACGCAGCATACCATAATGTGACAATATAATGTGAATAAGGGCCGCTATCATTGCGGCCACGTCCCCGATGCTCCACCCCGAAGGTACTACATTGGGTTTAAACGCGAAATTAACGTGCATCAAAATGTAATCTAACTTCAAAAGTAATCAATTCTAAATAAAAATCTAATAAACTGCAACAAAACTAAAAATAGGGTTTGAATAATGGTATCTTTAGCGTTGACTTTCGAGTGTGACCGATCAACAAGACACAAGCAAAATGAAAGTGCGAGGGATCTGAAATACCGGATAGCAACTGCCAGCTCTGCTTAACGGTGCGACCTGAAAGGTCGTCTTAAAACTATCCAAATCTAGCTAGCTAATTTACAAGAATTGGATTCAAATTTTCTAAGCATTCGCCAAATATTTTAATAGTGAATCCAGCTATTTTGCCTATTCTATAAAATTACAAATTCGTGCTCCCTGGTCTAAGTATTTTATTCTAAGTCAATCCTATATTCGCCCCTAACGTTTCCTATCGTTCCCTAACTTGACATATTATAATTACATTTTTCTTTCCTATAGATACTGCGCCCAAAAAATAGGCGGCAGAACGTCAAACGAATTAAATCAAGCTACAAAACAATACATGCAGGCAAAAATATAAATATAATATAAATATATAAATAAATAAAATAAATATATAAATAAATAAATAAATATCTAAATTAAGTATATGATCTTCCTTTAAGTTATAAAATGGGGGCGGCCTGTAAAACAAAAATTAAAGGGAGTCACCGGCACTTGCTATCGGAAGGTCGTGGATCGTTTGGAGGGTTAAAATTTTGCAAAAAGGGATAAATTAATAAATATAATACACAACAAAAAAATTTGGCACTTACTTTTCATAAATATTGTGGCTTAAAGACCAAGGGCGCCAGACAAGTCGAGAATGTCTAACGTTCATGCAAGACCTTGAGAGACTTGTCATCCCAAGGAGGACAAAGGTTTCTTTTACTTGTGCAGTTATGGTAGCAGGGTAAATGTATCCTGACGACCATGGCGTTGTTGTGCTGACTCACCCCGACGGCTTGCGAGCTAAGTATCCAGACACCTACAGGTATGCAACTCGTTTCCTTTTGTGTGTTGTTTCAATGGCATATTCTGTATCAACGTTTGGTGTAGTTACATGACATTGTAGAACTATTGTTCGTTGCTGCTAAGCGATATTATCGCTCTACAGGTGTGGGGTGCCTTTGTTAAAAATGTTGGACAGACATACGCTTACTCTTTTATACTGATTGGTTTATTTTACACTATGTACGATTTAAAGGATGTCTGACAAAAGCTCTCGCACGTTAATTTTTTCCTACTAATTAGTTATTTTACAAAAAGTATTAGGTAAAATTTTTAAAACGTTTGACAAAAGCTGTCACATATTGATTTACTACTGATTAATTTTATTTTGTGTAAAATACGAGATGCGCACTTCGTATCTAATGTACTAAATTGTTCATATCATCTAATTGTTTGCTTTGAACGCTTTGGACGCTTAATTTATTTTCTTTTTGCTTGTTTGTACAGAATCCTGTATTTATTTTTGTGTTAATAGATAATTGTGGGCGATGTTCTTTATTTTTTTTTGTTTTTTTCTTGGTAGTAGGCGAATCCCCCCCTCCCTCCACTCTCCGCGGTTGATAGTTAGCCTGGTATTTACTTTTCTTTCGGCTACGTCTAGGTACGTATCAAAGTGAAACAAAATTGTCAAGATCACACAGTGCAATCATTTCACTGTATCATCCGTCAAGAAAGCCTTTGTAAGTCGGTTCTTGATTTTAAACATGTTATTGATTCTGTGGTGCGTGTTGTAAATTTAATAAGAGCAAAAGGTCTCAATCACCGACAGTTTCGAACCTT